>JAWDJE010000005.1:170590000-170932500 GCA_035047345.1 Bradypodion ventrale | reverse complement strand
AAATCTATCATGTATACAGAACATTAAAATGAGAGGTAATTTTTTAAAAAGTTAAATGCCTAAAATCTAGTTAAAATATCAGATAATAAAATGTGATTCTAATTTAACGGGGGGGAGGGGCATGCCTTATCTACCAATGATAGGAAACAGAGACCAAACTAAAACAAAACCAAGTAATGTGTGACACCCATTATTGTGTCTGCTTGCTCAGTGGGAATCCTCTTTGAACATATCTTGGAAAGTAATTTCTGTACAGTAATTGCATAGTTCAAGGAATTTGACAGCTATCCATGAACCTGCTCTTGCAAAGGCTAAATCTCATAGGCAATCCAGACTAAATAATGTAAGATATGCATGTATTATACATATTCACAATTCACAAGGATTTACAAAATAGGATCCAGTTTTCAATTTAATATATCACATAAGGCTTTTATTATTTTTTTCCTTCAAAATACCAAATGTAATTAGACCATATGGACTAGCCTCCTGCCAACTTTTTTCCTTCTAATTCTGGTTTGAGTTAAACAAGCAGGGAAAAACATCTGAAACTGCTAACATTCATATCTACCTATGATAAGCAAACACTCACATATAGAATGTATATACGTAATTTAGTAATACAGTACTGGAAACTATTTCAGTAAAACAAAGGTGAGAGAAAAGCACTTTTTGCATAGTGTTTTTCTGCGTTGTGTAGATTGCAAATATTGTAGCTTGTATTAATAATCCCCCTCCATGTTACATTAATTATTACCATAGTACATAAAGTATATGGTGTTCTGCACACAAAAGTTATTCTCACATATCGAAGACTGAATTGAGAACACCTGACAAGCCCAGGCATTGCTAGCCGGTGAGAAAATGAGTCAGTTCCTCCCTCTCATCTCTAAGAATGAGATAAGTGTGTTTTCATATTCTTAAGATAGATGTCTAATTTCATTTTAATGAGATGCAAGTTGTATTGGGTTGATCGAGATCATTAGTACTGTCAGATGAAGAGGCTGATAAATCCCTTCAAACATGCATGTCAAATCTTCACCTCCTGCCACTATTTTTCCAAGCCATGTGTCTCAAGAACTACTCTTCCTTTTAAAAATGAGAAGGGAGAGCTCTGATTTTAAACTGAATTGCTCATTTTCTATCAATAGGCTACCTTAGTCAATTATTATTTTTAATAACAATCCGTTCAGATTTCATATTTTAAAAGGTAGGATCTGTAGATTGATGCCTTTGCCAACTATTACTGCTTGCAACATCCAGAATTTCATCTTCCATCTGACAGCATAAACCACTTTGATTTGATTAGTTTAATGGTCGGCGAACAAATTACCAGTAAATAACACTTCCAACTGGAGCTACATCTTTTGACTTGCCTTTACAAGCAATATAGTTACAAATTCAGATGTGCAGAGTGTCTGTGTGTGAGAGAGAAAAGAGGGGTTGGGGGTTGGTTTGGGCAGGGGAAAAGGTTTAGGTGAGCATGGGAGAAAGCATTCCAAAAAGTCCCACGAGTAAATCACAGGATGGCTTTTTTTCCTGGGTTTTAGTTTGCACCTTGCACACATGTGCAAGCACAGATTGGAGCAATCAAACCAAGCAGCACCCAAGCCATCCTAATCAGGCAAGCAGAAAAGATAGAGGGCAAGCTGGCTGCTGCCGCCTTGGATGGAGTGGGAGGTGGAACAAGATCCAACCTTCAACTGAAGAAGAAATCCATTTGAAATTATAGGGGAATGTATCCCTGAGATGTGAAGGGAGGATGATTTTGAAATAGGAGTTAATCTGAAGAGTTATGAGCCAGCAGCTAACTGAGGGGTGGGGAGGGAGAGATCTGACAGAAGCAATAAAGAGATGCTGGAAGATCCTGGCTTCATGCCACAACCACACCACTGTTTATAAGAGAAAACATATTGTTGGAGCTTATTTATCTTTTTTTTAAAATTGTAACATCTTGTAAATAAAAATTAGTAGTTTCACTGGTTCCAGTAATCCCCTCACTGATATGCATTATCAAACCATCAATGTGCATATGGCAGCTGAGATCCATTAGCTACTGGCTAATCTTCTGATGATAAGCCTCTCCATACAGTCCTTATTATCCTGGTCTTCAAATGGTAGACATGCAGTCCACTCCTTGGGCCATACTCAGTGCAACAAGGACTTTCAACAACACACTGTCCAAAGCTGTGATTCTTGGGAAACTGTTCAGGATTTAAGCTATTTTTGATGGTCTCGTTTATTGAATTGTTTAGGTTAACTTTTTTTGTCCAGAAGGTAGACAAAAAGGACATTGAAACTATCCCCTAATCCCAACAATAGTGTGACAGCCAGTTTGAATCCCAGGAAATCTTCTTTGTTGACACACAGGACTTCAGCTGTCTAAGCATGGGACTATGTTGGAAAATACATCACAATTTGCTCTGGAATTGGTATGGCTGAATCAAAGTATGCACAACATAAAGGTTAATGCAAATCAACTCATCCTTCTTTTCTTCCAATCTAGATTTTTCCCCTGGGGGTGGGGCTCCTACTTTTTAAAAATCATAACCTTTTGAATGACGTTTTGTCTCTGTGTTGTTTGCTTTGTTCTACAAAAGGACTGTGGAGGACATGACTTCAGGTGATTTTCTCATGATGTAGTAAGCTGAAACATGAAGTTTTGGGAGAATACATCTTTCTCCCTAGTTACCCCAAAATATTTTTTAAACAATAGAAATTGATATAAAATTGAAACAATGGGGAACTCCAGCAGACTACAATGATTCCATGGTATGTGTGTATGTTAGCATGTGTTTGGAGAACTTTGTTTTTGTTACCATTTTGGGAATGGATCAAACTGCATTGGACTTAGACACTCATGTGGACTTTGGCACTGAAACAATTCAGAGTCTTCCCATGCTCACCTAAACCAAATGTAGTCACAAAATACACTGCAATTCAAGTAAGTGCAGTGCAGTCACACCCTATGCCTAAGTGGCTGAAAGAATTACTAGATATGACATCAAGTTCAAGAGGTGTAAAACCCAAATAAAAATATGAGATCTACTGTTCAGAGTACTGTATAGTTTTCTATGAAGTATATATATATATTTGGTCTTACATACAGTATATATGTGTATTAAAAAAGAACTAGTTAAAAGAGTGAAAATGTGGTGTGTAACACAATTATTCCAAGAAACACCAAAACATAATTATTTGAAGAAACACCAATTAGTCTGAGGAAGATTTTAAGAAGTAGATGATGATCATCTGTTGAAGTGACAAATACTGCAAACATCATCCCGTCCATGTTGGGTACTGTACACCATGCTGTACTTTCTTTATTCATGTCAGAAGTACCACCAGCATCTTACCCCCCCCAAAATAATAATAATAATAATAATAATAATAATAATAATAATAATAATAATAATAATAATAATAATAATAATCTGAACAATTTTATCCATCGTAACCATAACTCCCTAGTACAACAAAAATTTCCTTTAGGGAAGCAATCCTGGAGTTTTTAATACTGGAGAGCGATGGGTAATAAAATCAGTTTTGAACTGCTGACCTACAGCTCTCATCTGAAACTTCAAGCCTGTTTGTAAATAGTATCCTGACATTTCCGGGGAATGTGTTTAGATAGTATTTTTATCAACAAAAGACATATTTTTCCCCTGCCCAAATAGTGCTCAGTGTATACCAGCATTTCCCAAACTTTGTTTTTTTTTTTTTTACTTCAATTCCCAGAAACCTAAATCAATTCGCCAAGGCACGGATCAGCCAACTGGGAATCCAAGTCCCCCTCTGGGATGTGGGTCCCATGTTGGAAACACTGGTCTATACTGAAGAATGTACAGTGTAGAAGGCAAAGATTTAAAGAAGATTGTGGTTGTCCTTAAACTTTTATAATCATTCACTTTTTTATTATAATGTTATAGCAAAAATAAAATAAAATACCAAGGCATTCTCAAGCACCTTCAAGACCAGTAGGCTTATTGCAGCATCAGCTTCAGTTATCGATTTTGGTAACTTTCTATTTCCAACTATGTGCTCTCCATTGCCTAAGTGTAGATGGTACAACTGCAGATATAACTCTAAAACGAGGTGCTTGGTATGCAATTAGAAGAAGAATAGGACATCAAGGGAAGAGGGAACATTAACTCACCCTTTTATTTTGATGTTGGTCTTTAAAGAAGCATGAGGGTAAATTATAATTACAAGAAAAATAATCTATTTTATGTCAATCTTCCCGACAGCTTTTCTTATGCTCATTCTTATTATTTTGTTTAGGCCTGATTCCACAGAACTCACCTTAATACTGTTGAATTGTGAAGAATATTGCATACACAAGCAGATCACTTATTTTCTTAATCTTCTTTCACACTTTCTATATGCCAACTCCATCTTTTTATAATATTTTGACAGAAGTGGAACAATAGTTTTATTTTCAAAATTCTTAACACCTGAAATTTGTATTTTGATACTCTAAAAATCCCTGGTGAAAATGAAGAATTTGTAAATCATGTTTTCAAATATTTCATCAAGCTAAAAACTAATTTAATACACTATACTATGCTATCTACTCAATAATAAGTCCCACTAAGTTCAATTTGACCTATTTCCCACACAAGTCTATATGCTTGATTTGATTCATCTGGAACCCTATGCAAACATACACTGGAGTAAATCTCAATGAATACACTAAGACCTATCACTAAACACAAAAAGGATAAGACTGCTCATCTGCTCCATTCCATCAGTTTTAATACTTTGGTATTGTACCCTTAGGGTGGAATTCAGTGAAGAAGTGTATATCAAATGTCCATTTGGTTAATTCATGTGTTGGATTGTGCTCTAAAGCTATACTTATGTTTAAATCCCATTGAATTAAATTGGATTCACCCACGCATACACAATGGCAGGACCACACCCTAAGAATAGAGATTCTATTAAACTACGAAAAAACACCTCTAACTTTTTTTAAAAAAACAGATGTCCCTCGTAAAATTAAACTTTTTAACAAAAAGAGGAAAAAGAAAAGTGAAAAAATCCTTTAGGGGATTGCTTTTCCATTTTTGTGCTTTATGAACTGCTTGAAAATGAAGCAATTCCCTGAAGTGAAATTACAGGTCTCTTATCCTGTAGGTCTTAAATTTAAAAACAGCTGAATGGAGAAAACTTCTTAACTCACTCTGAAAACTGAATTATCTTCTCCTAAGTAACTGAAAGCTGTAGCACACACTATATATTAAACATGCTTGCAATGATCAACACTCTCAAAAATAATCTAGATATTTGTCTATATTAGTTAGAGGTTATTAGTATACTTTTGAAATTAAATTAAGATTCACACTTTTTCTGCAGCTTAAATAAGAAAACCCAGTGACACAAATAACAATTCTAAATCTAAATGAACTGGAATACTAGACTAGACCTGTTTGCATTCTACTTATCTGCTGTTGTTATGTGCTAAAGGTAAAGGTCGCCCTTGGTCGAAAACCAGTTGTATCTGACTCTAGGGTTCAGTGCTCATCTCTGTTTCATAGCCGAAGAGCCAGCACTGTCTGCTTCTGCAAACGTTTCCGTGGTAATGTGGCAGGCATGACTAGCCACCGGAGTACATGGAATACTGTTGACCTTCCCACCGAACTGGTCCCTATTTACCTACTTGCAATTTCTTGCTTTCAAACTGCTAGGTTGGGAGGAGCTGGGACAAAGACAGGAGCTCATTCCGTCCTGCAGTATTCGGGTATCAAACTGCTGACCTGCCACCTTCCAGTCAATATCTTAGCCACTTGAGCCACTGTAGTTCCTGTTATATGCTATAGACAGTATTAAAATGGTCCTTGTGTTTGGTATGGGATAATTCATATAATGAGCAGGTATATTCTGTTTCACTAACCAAAAAAAGGAACCCAGTTGTGGGGACAGTGGATTGTTTCCTTTTCAAATAAATGTGCTAAGGTGTATTGTTCCACATAATAACCAGAACCCTGCGGATAACTGCATAAAATTTGTGTCACCTGGCATGACGGGTTCAGAAAGTATGTAAGCATATCTTATTCACAAACTTCATCACATTCCAGAATATAAAACTGAGATGTGTCCTGGAGCCTAATCAATTAGCTACAATTAGTAACAGCAAACTACACACACCTTTATGCAAACACTGATAGGATTCCAGCCAATTCTTCTAATAAGCAGATTACACATTCAACTGAGAGTTAGGAAGGATACAATAACCACATGATGTGCCTGCATACATTAAATAAATTCTATAAAAGAGAATACTCTGGATACAGTGTCCATGTTTTGTCCCAGTGAACTGTGAGCAAGAATAGCACTAAGCATACATATGTGTGTACCAATCTAAATGATTACATGTGACATTCAGACTATGGATCACATATAGACCAAAAAATACTGCCTACCATCCCAGGGCTGCTTAGGACCACCGCCAAGGTGTGTGTGTGTGTGAGAGAGGGGGGGGTTTAAAATGTCACCTTGTGCCCTCTACTGAGTATAAAGGACAATTCTGCCATGTTTTGTGGGCCCTCAGCACCCCATATCCCATAACTGAAACTTGAAAAAAGAAAAGAAAGAATTCACCACTAGGAAATGAAAGATGGTTTTTTGAAAGACAGACAGACAGAATTTCTGTGTAGAGTCCCCATATCTCTGGAGATCAGCCACGTGAATTAACCAAATCAAACAAACAAAAGCAAAGACAAAAAAGTTATAGCACCTTAAAGACTAACTACTACAGTACATCTTGATGTGAGCTTTTGAGGATCAAGTTCACGTCTTCAGATATACGACTGACACTGTTGTTAAATGCCATCAAGTCATGGCTAATACATGGTAACCCTATAAATGAGAGATCTCCAAAATGTGCGGCATATATAAATATGACTATAAAATTAAATTAAAATTAAACCCTGCTCAGCTCTTGCAAACTCAAGCCTGTACTTTCTCTCATGGAGTACATCCATCTCATGTTTGGTCTTCCTCTTTTCCTGCTGCCTTCCACCTTTCCTAGCATTATTGTCTTCTCCAGCAAAATCTTGTCTTTTCGTGATACACCCAAAGAAAGACAGCCTCAGCTTAATGATTTTTGCCTACAGAGACAGTTCAAACTTGATTGTCTTTCTGGCAGTCCAGGGTATCTGCAGAGCTCTCCTCTAGCACCATATTTCAAATGAATCCATTTTTAACCAACAACTTTCTTTACTGTCCAGCTTTTGCATCTATACATGGTGATCGGGAACACAATAGCACAAACGATTTTGGTCTCCCGTAAATCATCCTTACACTTGGCGATCTTTCTTAATTCCTTCATTGCTGCCCTTCTGAATCTAGGTTGACTTCTGATTTCTTTACTGCAGTCTCCATTTGGGCTGATGATTGAACCAAAGTAAATAAAATCTTTCACTATTTCAATTTCTTCAATGTCAACTTTAAAGTTATTATGGGAAAAATGTATTCTTAATACCTTAAAATAGAATGAAACATATTGGGGATACTCAGGTGCTTTTTTAAATACTAAATGAAACAAACAGCACCAGGACATTGTATTGTATTATTTCCCTCCAATATTATATGTATATGACTAGATAGGCATTGGATAATGTATGTGAATTAACTAAATAAGGGGCAACATTTTATTCTGTAATAAATAGATGGTATTTAACCACCACACTGATTTTTCAATTTTGGCTTCTGAATAACATTTTTGCTCCTGGATTAGAATGGCTCAACCTGTACTCTATATTGCAGCATCCTTTCTATTTGATGTGAGAAGAATTAGCATGTCTAACAATCTTTAACAACAAAGGGGCAACTGTCTCCTTTGTGGCACCTTAAGCATTACACAAAGTTACACTGAATGTGCTAAATTAGATTAAATATCAAATCACTGCATTTTTATATTCACATGAATCAAATAATAATTTCATTTCATTCATTTAATTTATTAGATTTATATTCCGCCCTACTCAACAAAAATGTGACTCAGGGTGGCTTACAGCAGAGAAGGTACAATACAATTACAAGTTTGTTGTCGTTCAGTCGCACAGTTGATTTCGACCCTTTGCGACCCCATGGACCATTTTCCTCCAGGCACCTCTATCCTCCACCATCCTCCTCAGCCCGCCCAGCTCAGTGCTCATTGCATCTACAATACCAGCTAGCCATCTCATCCTTGGACGCCCCCTTCTTCTCCTGCCCTCCACCTTTCCCAGCATCACGGCCTTCTCAAGTGAGTCCTCCCTTTTCATTTGATGTCCAAAATACTTTAGCTCCATCTTCACTATTTGTCCCTCCAATGAACAGTCAAGGTTGATTTCTTCTAATATTGACCTATTTGTTCTCTTTGCTGTCCAGGGGACTCTCAGGACTCTCCTCCAACACCACACCTCAAAGGCATCTATTTTTCTGTGCTCAGATTTCCTAATGGTCCCGCTCTCACACCCATACATTACCACCAGGAATACCATTGCTTTGACTATGCGAATTTTTACAAAACTACATATCAGTATAACAATACAATTACAATTACAAGTTATAAAGTTACATATCAGTATAACAATACAGTACAATGGGGCGGCTCTCTGTCCCTTCCCCAGTCCCCAAATACAAAGTGTAAAGACACAAAGGCACAAAGACACCCCAATAGCCCCAATGTCTTTATCTACCCTCCAGCTAGGTGGGGCCAAGAGGGAGGTGACGGCGTCCGCAGATGCAACCGCTTTCCCATCCTCGCGTTGATGGAATGAGGCAGTCAGGAGAAGTGGCAGGGGTCCTCCAGGGTCCTCCATGGCTGCAGGAGTCGTTATTTGCCCTCCAGCCTGGCAGGGCAAGAAGGGAGGTGATGGCGTTCATGGCTGTGACCGCTTTCACATTCCTGTGCCGATGGAATGGGCAACAGGGAGAAGCGGCGGGGGTCCTCCAGGGTCCTCCGTGGCTGCGGGAGTCCTTATCTGCCCTCCGGCCAAGCAGGGCCAGGAGGGAGGCAACGGCGTCTGCAGCTGCGACCACTTTCCCATTCCCACGCCAATGGAATAGGCAGTGGAGAGAAGCGGCAGGGGTCATCCATATAATAATTAGTTAAAAGTAATGAATGGTCCTCCATATAATAATTAGTTAGAAGTAATAAATTGTTTCAAATGTCTGAATCAGATTTTGAACTGAATGGGGAAATGACAGCCTCTTTGAACATATGGGCTCTCTTTGAGCATGTGGCAAAAAGATGGAAGCAATACCTACAATAAAACAGTAGAATTCTAGCCTTGCTATGGAAATTCCCCACACAGGACTGTGTGCAGGCACAGAATCCACCTTTCACTCGTTGCTGGAATGACAGTGAATGATACATAATCATGACGGAAGTATGGTTCACTAAGGGATTCTTAGCATTAGACAAGTTTAGTTCAAGGAAATTAAGGACAAGTTAACACATCCTACTGATGCCACCTAGAGAAGGCGATACGATCGGTAGTTGAAATAGCGCTTGTATGAAGACTGCTTAATACTAGTAGGGACAATATCCTCCACTGTCCCACAAAATAAAGCAGAGGTGGGGAGGGTTCAGAAGAAAAAGGGGGGCTACATCAATGCTTCAGAGAGTCATCCCACTCTTTCATGGTAGAACTGGCCCTTTTTTGAGATGTTAAATATCCATATTTTCATCTGTGATATCTGAGAGCATATGTCAAAGTTACAGATAAAACTGATTTTTAAGACTGAAAGCAAAAGGGAACACAAAATTGTATGAAGCAAAAAATACAGGAAGTAACATCCATTTATAATAAAAAATACCAGGTTATAAAGGATACTGCAACACATACACATAGGTTTGATCGTTAATATACTAGTCAGATGTACGGCATATAATTTCTTACTTTTTACTCTGCTTTTGGGGATTCAATAACATTTTACATTCAATCTGTGCCAGAATAGCCCAAGAAACTAATTCCTTGTTTCACTGAGCAAGGAGGAGGATTTATCATGGTAGATTGTTTAAATCTTTCCCTAAGGCACCATTTGATTTGCAATATATGCAGTTGAGGATGTTTAGGGTTTTGTGATGGGAACATGTTAACTCTACCCAGTACCCAGTTACCCCCGCAATGCACAAGGCCTATACCAATGTAACATAATACAACTATTTATGTCAGTATCACAGATTTGTATGTGTTTGGGGACAATATATTGCCAACAGTATTGATGATCAGAATGCAACAGTACTTTCTATTAGAAATGCTTTGTCAGCCACCTTGACTCAGCCTCCTTTTTAAGGATAAAACATGTTGTGCTTTATCCGGTTTTGCTGCTATAAGTAGAAATCTACACACAATTTAAAATTTGCTTTTAACACTTTAATTATTATTTGGTTTAAGTAAAATGTGTATATTTGAATATAACACACCATCATAAACTACAATATTATAGTAGTACAGTAATTGTATAGTGTCAAGTTGGTTCGGACTTATGGCAACCCCTCTAGGGATTTCTAGGCAGAGAATGCACAGAAATAAGTTTACTACTCCCTTTTTCTGGAGTGCCCTGGGATTGTGCAGTTTGCACAAGGCTACAAAAACTACTGTTCTAGGAGTCACCATAGGGAATTGAACTCCCAACCTTTGGGTTGGATACCTAAATCTCTGAGCTATCCAGACAGTATAATATAATAGACGAGGAAACATACAGTATTTCTGACTGTACTTCATATGTTTCAAAACAAATAATACTATCATGGTTTTAGATGAAGAAAATGTCCCAAAATGCACGTCCTTCCCTAATGAATACAGAACTGGACATAAAATGTTAAGACAATACTTATACAAAAAGGAGCTCTGTGCTCCATTCTGAAACAAGCATTTTTTTTAACAAGCAGATCGATTTTTCTTTCAGAAACTCTGAAGTGTCTACCTCATTTATCTTTCTTTTAAAGAACACCTAAAATAAAATATCTTCCTTAAGCCCCAAAGAACGCTAAAGCATCATCAAACTTTAGATATCAACCACCCATCTTCAAAAACAAATGGCAATGATATGCTATAATTTTCAGTACCAAGTGGAATATATTTTCCACACTTAAGATTTCCATTTTCATCAAGCCTCAAGCATTCATCATCATCTTCATACTTCAAATGGATAGTAAAAACTATTCCAAATCAGAGCTTTCCTTCCGCAAAATAAGGGAATCTTTTAGGGGGACATCTGACTTTGTAAAACCTATGATGTTGGAAGAGAAATTTAAAAAGTAAATTCTTTAAAGTTGTATCACTATGAACATCATAGTGCCAAACAAGTATGTACAATTTTAACTAAAATGTCTTTCTTCCTTTAGTTCAAAAATCAAACAAACTACATAATTGGAAGCAGGAGATAGAGAAGCTATATCCTCTCTTCGGAAACAAGACCAGAGACAAATTGTGCCACAAATTATCGACTGCTAATATCCAAAACTAAAGTCAACTGACTGGGAGCAGAAGAACTGTGGATTGAAACCAGAGACATTATTAAGAAAGAACACAAAATGGCAATTCCTATACTGTATTTTAAAAAGTCAGGATGCATAACAGAATACTTAAAATTGCAAAGGGAAAGTGAAAAGCAAAAGCAAAATGTGTCAGAAATGTCAGAAGCCTGAATGCAATCTTTCAATGATTGACAGGTAGAGACAATGCAAGCGTGGCGCCAAAATGGCCGCCGCGCTCTTTGTGGGCCCCCCCCACCGGACGAAGGCATCCGGGTAGTTAGGGGCGTGGCCAGCACCCTAATAAAAGGGCTGGCCACGAGGCAGCCGAGCTGCCATTTTGGCGAAGCGACGGAGCGGAGAAGTTTTTCCTCTTACCTCCGTCGCTCTTGTCCTTTCAGGGAAGCCTTTTTCGTTGCAGCTTTCCTTTTCTTTGGCTTCCCGGCTAAACCAGCTATGCCCTCTAAGAAGAAGGCAGCTGCGAACGTGGCTCGATCGGCGCGTAGGCGTCAGCCGGGTCGGAGGACCGTGACTGCGCCCGCCCAACAGCCACCTTTAGCGGAGCCCACCGGGACCGGTGGGATGGGGTCGGTGGCCCCTTGGCCCGATGCGCGGTCCGCGCAGGCTGCCCCGGACGGGGCCTCGGCCCTTGGCCCGCAAGCGGTGACCACTGCCCTTGGCATGGTCTGTGCGGCTGGGCCTTCTATCCGGAGTGCACAGTTCCCCACGGGGGGAGCGAGCCATGGGGGGGTGGTTGGGTTCCCCGCCTTGGCAGGGCGTGCCCACGGCCCCTCAGGGGCTGAGCATGGGCTCTTGGCCGTATCCGGCCCCTGGGGCCCAGGGACCTAGACAGGTGCCCGTGACTTGCGGGCCGGCTGGCCCTTTGCCCCTTGTAGGGGCTGGGGGCTATGTTGACGTGGAGGCCCTTCTGGCCCGCGTAGCGGCCCTCGAGGCATCTCTGGCAAGGGCTAATCAAGCGGGGGTGTCTTTTGGGTTCCAGGTTGACCCTTTGGCTGCCAGGCAGCGGCAGGCGACGGGTCGGGTTGAGCTGCCTGAGGCGCGCGGGCCGGTGGCGGCCACTGCCTCGCAGCTCCCCACTCAGCAGGCGCAGCAGACTTGTGCTGATCGGGCCCCGTCAACGAGCTCAGCTTCGGTCATGAGCTCCGATGCCCACAGCGGGCCGGAACCCCCGGTGGGGGCGGCCCGTGGGGGTGCATCGGGTGAGTATGCAGTTCAAGTTAGTGCACCCACACAATTGACTTCCCTGGGGGGGGCTTTTCAGTGGCCATGGCCTCGCACGGGTGGGCCGGCGGTACAACCGCCCCCGGCCCACCCGGCGACTTCATCCCTGACCCAGGGTCCGGATTGGGGTGGTGCTCCCTATGCGGTAGGGAATGTCTTGGGGGTGCCCGGGTTAGTACAGGCCCCCTTTCCTTTGCCCGCAGTTCCCTCTGTGCCGGTGTCGGCATTGCCGACAGCAGGGTATTCCTTGCCCCTGGGGGACCATCTGGCCCAGTCCACCAAGGAAAAGATCTGGAGGGGCGAGTATGTAGACATCTTCTCCCTTCTTAACAGGGAGCCCACCAAGGAAGAGAGGGAAGGGCAGGACGAGAAGGACAAGGAGCAGGCACGTCGTCGTAAGCCGCCACGTACGTGGGCAAATTGGTTGCCAGCGTACCTAATTTACATGGCTGTTTACCTCAGAGCTAGGCCGGATCTGGCCATCCCTATGGTCCAGTATTTGGACAACATCTACCGGGCTATGGTTGACTTCCCGGGTCCGTCGTGGCTGGCTTACGACGAGGAATTCCGCATGAGGATTCCACTGCACCCTGAGATGAGGTGGGACGAGCCCTGCCAGAAGCTGTGGCTCCTGTACATGACCCCCATGCGCCCGGCGCCTGGGGAGAGATACCATTGTGGACATGCGGTCCAACGAGCAGCCCCGGTGCAGGTACCCCGCCTGCTGTGCTGGACCTTCTCGTCCAATGGTTCTTGCAACAGAAAGAATTGCAAGTACAAGCATGAGTGTCCCTCTTGTTCTGGCCCCCATGCTGCCTCCGCCTCTCCCAGGCCGGGAGGATTCAGGGGCAGGGGTAGGGGTGGACAAGGGGCAGGTAGGACTGCCGCTGAGGGCGCAGGTCCACCGAAAGGCCCCCTCTCCAAATAATGTGGACATGCTGGAGCGTTGGCTCGCATTGTACCCAAGGAGGGCAGACGCAGTGTACCTCCTTCATGGCTTTCAACTGGGGTTTCGCATTCCTTTCACGGGGGATAGGTCACCGCAAGACGCACCCAACCTTTTGTCACTTAGAGGAAGGGAGGAGGTGGCTGCTGCCAGCATTAATAAGGAGGTTGATGCGGGCAGGGTAGCTGGCCCTTTTCCCGCGCCCCCGTTCCCCAACCTTAAAGTATCCCCACTAGGACTAGTGCCCAAGAAGTCCCCGGGCGAGTTCCGCCTGATTCATCACTTGTCCTACCCAGCCGGTAGCTCGGTCAATGATGCTATCCCTGATGACCTTTGCTCGGTCAGGTATACATCCTTCGACCAGGCATTGCGCATGGTGCGCTCATGTGGCCCGGGTGCATTGTTGGCTAAGTGTGACATTAAGTCGGCTTTTCGTCTCCTACCGGTGCACCCGGGTGACTTTGAGTTGCTGGGTTTCAAATTCCGGGGGGAATATTATTTTGACAAAGCCATGCCTTTCGGCTGTTCCATCTCCTGCTCGGCTTTCGAGCGTTTCAGTACATTCCTGCAGTGGGCATTTGTCCGTAGGTCAGGGTCTCGGTCTGTAGCCCATTACTTGGATGACTTTTTATTCGGGGGTGAACGGGGCTGGGACACGTGCACACGTCTCCTCAACACATTTCAGACGCTAATGGAGGAACTTGGTGTCCCTTTAGCGCCCGAAAAGACCGAAGGCCCATCTACTAAGCTAGTATTCCTGGGGGTGGAGATTGACACGGTAGCGCAGGCGTCCAGGTTGCCGGGGGACAAGGTGTCAAGGATAGTGGCCCTCATATCGGACTTGCTGTCTAAGCGCAAGGCATCCCTTAGGGAACTGCAGGTGCTACATGGACACCTTAATTTCGCTTGCAGGGTGGTCGCACCTGGCAGGGCATTTGCTCGGCGTTTGTGTGACGCCATGGCAGGCTTATCCAGGCCCCATCACAGGGCGAGGTTGACACGGGGCATCAGGGCAGACATGCACATATGGCTCCAGTTCCTGAGGGATTTCAATGGGGTCTCATTTTGGAGGTCTGACCTCCTGGCTTCACCTCACTTTCAGATACAGTCTGATGCCTCGGGATCCCTGGGTTATGGGATGTACTTCAATGGGAAGTGGGCCTATGGTGGATGGCCACCAGCCTGGTCAGGCACGGGTTGCCTGAGGGATCTCACATATTTGGAATTTTTTCCCATACTGGGAGCTTTGATGCTATGGGGTGAGGAGTGGGCCAACTCTGTGGTGCATTTCTGGTGTGACAATGCGGCCGTTGTCCACATTGTCAACTCACAGACTTCTAAATCTCCCAGGGTCATGGACCTAGTGCACCAGTTTGTATTGCGCAGCCTGCGCCTCAATGTACTGTTCAGGGCCAGGCATGTCCCGGGGGTCAATAATGATATTGCTGACGCTTTGTCCCGCCTGCAGATCTCCCGGTTCCGTGCCTTGGCCCCGGATGCGGAGGAATTTCCCTCGCTACTCTCGGAGGAGATATGGACCTTTGGCAAGGAGAGGTGAACCGGGCGATCGGCATGTCGCTGGCGCCATGCACCCGTAAGGCGTATCACCATGCGTTGGTTTCCTTTCAGACATTTTGTACCCAATCTCGATTGCCAGATACCTGGCCGATCCCAGTGGCCCACGTCCTTCGTTTCATGGTTTACCTGCATGCCCAGGGCCTTGCACCCCGCACCATAGCATCTAGGCTGTCAGCGCTGGCTTTCATGGCCAAGGTGGGAGGTCATGCGGACTGTACCGCTGATTTCCGTGTGAGACACGTTTTGGAGGGGTGGGTGCGGGAACGTGGGCGTAGCCTGGACGACCGTCACCCAATTTCCCCTGGGGTCCTTACCCAACTGGCACGGGGCTGGCATGACCTATGTTTCGATAGGTATGAGGCAGCCCTGTTTCATGCGGCTACAACGGTGGCCTTTTTTGGAGCGCTCCGCATCAGCGAGCTTGTGCCATGTTTGTGTTCTTGCCAAAGCATATGGAGAACTACACTTGCAGCAAGTGCAAGCTGGTTGCACTACTAGAAGAGAAGGTCCAGCAGCTAGAGGCCCGCATATCTAACCACCAACAAATTAAGGAGCTTGAGCTGTTCTTGGACAGAGCGGAGCAGACTATGCTGGACAAAGAAGTGACAGGGCACAGTTCTGAGGGAGAAGGCCCTTCACTAACTCAGGAGGGAGATGGTTGGAGGAATGTGACTCAAAGGAGGAGAAGAGTAGGGGATCACTCTGAGAGTCTGAAATTACAGAATAAATTTGAGGCTCTTTCCCTTATCACACCTGATGAGGAACACACAGAGGAACAACTGGTTCCACCTGATGATCTCTCCTTCATCACACTTGATGAGATCCAGGAAGATGAACAACAGGAACAAACTGAGGTTCTCTCCCTTAATATGGTTGATGAGGTGCATGTAGATGAACAGATTGCAGGAGAGAGGCTCCTTGTACTAGGCGATTCAATAATTAGAAATACAGAGAAATGGATTTGTGATGCACATGATAACCGTATGGTGACTTGCCTGCCAGGTGCAAAAGTTGCAGACATCACAAGAAATCTAGATAGATTGTTAGAGAGAACTGGGAACGAGCCAGTTGTCATGGTACACGTTGGTACTAATGATGTTGGGAAGGCCAAGCGGCCTGTCCTGGAAGCAAAATTTAGGTTGTTAGGAAGAAGATTGAAGTCCCGGACTTCCAAGGTAGCATTTTCAGAAGTGCTGCCTGTCCCTCACGCAGGACCTACCAGGCAGGCAGAGCTCAGAAGCCTCAATGCGTGGATGAGGCGGTGGTGTCGAGAGGAGGGCTTCAGATTTGTCAGGAACTGGAGAACATTTTGGGACAAGCCAAATCTGTTCAGGAGGGATGGGTTGCATTTAAACCATGATGGGACCAGATTGCTGGCACTCAACATCAAAAAGGCTGCAGAGCAGCTTTTAAACTGATAACTGGGGGAAAGCCGACAGGAGCTGGGCAGCATCCGGTTCGGGAAAGTGTGTACTTGAGTAGTGAGGAGGATGCAAAAATTACTGAGCAGAGCAAGGAGCTAGTCACCAGCACTCTAGCAGAAGGATGCAAGAGGCAGTCTAACAATGCAACTGGACTCAAAAGACTGTATCAGGAAAGCATATATAAATGCTTGTATACAAATGCCAGAAGCCTCCGGAACAAAATAGGGGAGCTGGAATACTTAGCAATAGATAAAAATATTGATATTATTGGTATCACTGAAACCTGGTGGACGGATGATAACCAATGGGATACAGTAATCCCAGGCTACAAACTGTACAGGAAGGATAGGAAGGGGCAAACAGGAGGTGGTGTGGCCTTGTATGTCAAAGAAGTGATAAAATCGTATGAATTGGAATATCTAGGTGATTTGGAGTCACCATTAGAAGCTCTGTGGGTAAGAGTACCAGGCCACAAGGATGGTCTAACAGTAGGCATATACTATCGGCCTCCGACCCAAACTCTTGAGGGAGACTGGCAGTTGGAGAATGTTGTAAAGGAGGCATCCAGGAAGGGAAGCCTGGTTATAATGGGGGACTTCAATTACCCTCACATAGACTGGGTGAACTGTTGTTCAGCACATGATAAAGAGATAAAGTTCCTAGATATGCTCAATGATTGTTCCCTGGGACAGATGGTTGAAGACCCAACTAGAGGTACAAGAATCCTTGACTTGATCCTGAGTAATACTCAGGATCTGGTGCAAGATGTTAATGTGACTGATCCAATAGGGAACAGTGACCACAACTCAATTATGTTTAACTTGATCATAGACCGCAAGTCACTGATAAAATCTAACACAGAGACCTTAAATTTTCAAAAAGGAAATTTCCCAAAGATGAGGAAACTAGTAAAAAAGAAACTGAAAGGGAAAATTGAGAGAGTCCAAACACTCCAAGAGGCATGGAGGCTGTTTACAAAAACAATAACAGAGGCTCAATTGGAATGCATACCCAAAAGGAAAAAGGGCACTGCCAGGTCCAAGAGGACTCCGATGTGGCTTACAGGAGCTGTTCGGGAAGTGATCAAGAGCAAGAAAAGCTCATTTACAAGATGGAAGGCTTGTCCAAATGAGGACAGCAGGCAGAAACATAAATTCTGGCAGAACAAATGCAAGGCAACAATCAGGAAAGCAAAGCAAGACTTTGAGGAGCGTATAGCTAAAAATACTCAGAGAAATAACAAAGACTTCTTTAAGTACATTAGAAGTAAGAACCCAACTAGGAAGGCCATTGGACCATTAGATGACAATGGAAGGCAAGGGGTTATTAAAGAGGAAACAGAGATTGCAGAGAGACTCAATGAATTCTTTGCTTCAGTATTCACTGAAGAAGACAGAGACCACATGCCCAAAACAGAGCCTATCTTCGTAGGGAGGGAAACCGAAGAATTAAGCAAGATAGAAATAACCAGGGAGGAGGTCCTTGCATGTCTTGTTAAGCTAAACACTAACAAATCCCCAGGACCAGATGGCATCCATCCACGAGTTCTCAGGGAACTTAAAGATGAAATTGCTGATATCCTAGCCAAAATATATAATCTTTCCCTCAAATCAGGCTTTGTGCCTGATGACTGGAAGGTAGCAAATGTAACACCAATTTTCAAAAAAGGATCCAGGGGTGATCCAGGAAATTACCGGCCTGTCAGTTTGACATGTGTCCCAGGTAAAGTGATGGAAACCATCCTAAAAGATAGAATTAATAGGCACATAGAAGAGAAGGCGCTGCTAAAGGAGAGCCAACATGGCTTTTGCAAGGGCAAATCATGCCTCACTAATCTGTTGGAATTTTTTGAGAGTGTCAACAAGCATGTGGATAAGGGGGATCCAGTTGACATTGTTTATCTGGACTTTCAGAAGGCTTTTGACAAGGTCCCTCACCAAAGGCTCTTGAATAAACTTACCAGTCATGGAATAAAGGGACAGGTCTTGTCCTGGATCAGCAACTGGCTAAGGGACAGGAAACAGAGGGTAGCACTAAATGGACACTTCTCCAAGTGGAGGGAAGTAAAGAGTGGGGTCCCCCAAGGTTCAGTACTGGGACCCCTGCTTTTCAACCTCTTCATAAATGATCTAGAGGTAGGAGTAAAAAGCAAGGTAGCCAAATTTGCTGACGACACTAAATTATACAGGGTAGTGAAAACTGTGAGAGATTGTGAAGAGCTCCAGAGGGATCTCTTGACACTGGGGGAGTGGGCAAAACAGTGGCAAATGAGCTTCAACATCAGTAAGTGCAGAGTGATGCATGTTGGGGCAAAAAAATCCAATTACATTTATAAACTGATGGGGTCTGAACTCTCTGCGACAAACCAGGAAAGGGACCTTGGTGTCCTGGTGGACAGCTCAATGAAGGTGTCAACCCAGTGTGCCTCAGCAGTGAAAAAAGCAAACTCAATGTTAGGGATCATTAGGAAGGGTATAGAAAATAAGTCAGCAAGTGTCATTTTGCCTCTTTATAAATCTATGGTGAGGCCCCATCTGGAATATTGTGTACAGTTCTGGTCGCCATACCTCCAGAAGGATATTATGGAGTTGGAGAAAGTACAGAGGAGGGCAACCAGAATGATTAGGGGACTGGAACACCTTCCTTACCATCTGAGGCTGCAACGGTTGGGCCTTTTCACTCTTGAACGACGGCGTCTAAGAGGTGACCTGATTGAAGTTTATAAAATCATGCACGGTGTGGACAAAGTAGATAAGGAAAAACTGTTTTCCCTATCGCACAACACTAGAACTAGGGGACACTCCATGAAACTTTTGGGTACTAGTTCTCAAACAAATAAGAGAAAGTACTTTTTCACCCAGAGGATTACTGGTCTATGGAACTCCCTGTCAGAAGAAGTGGTGACAGCTGTCAGTCTTGACAGCTTTAAGAAAGGATTAGACAAGTTCATGGAGGACAAGTCTATCAATGGCTATAATTATGGCTACCTAAGGACAACCTCCGGGTTGGAGAGATAGGCAGGATATCTCTCAATGCCATTTCCAGGGAATCCTAAGCAGGTGAAGGCATCTCCTTGGGAATACCCTGAAGGAAATGGTGAGCCACTGTGTGAGACAGAATGCTGGACTGGATGGGCTGTGGCCTGTTCCAGCAAGGCTGTTCTTATGTTCTTATGTTATGTTCTTATGCTGTCTAAGGCGGATGCAAGTCGTAAGGCACTGGAACTCGAAGATGTCTATGTTTACAATGATTGGGCTCAGTTGAGGATACGCTCCTCTAAAACAGATCAGCACGGCGTAGGCAGTGGAGTAAGACTGCTACGATGTTCCTTGGCAGACATCTGTCCGGTTGGTGCCCTACAGGAGTTCCTTGCACTGCGTGGCACGCACCATGGCCCGTTTTTCTGTCACCAAGATGGGTCTCCCCTCACTAAATTTCAGTTTTGGAAGGTGACTGGGAAGGCACTGGCTAGCGTGGGCCTCCCTGGGGCCCGTTACGGCACCCATTCATTTAGAATCGGGGCAGCCTCTACTGCGGCTGCTTATGGGTACTCCGGGGCTGACATACGCAGCATGGGGAGGTGCGGCTCGCAGTGTTTCCAGTTTTATGTTCGCCCACTCCTACCGTGAGTACCGTTTTAGTCACTGCACATCTCTTCCTTCCCTGTTTTTTCCCTTGACAGACCCTGGGTGTCGTATCACACCGGTGACAGTATGGCTGGTGGGCCATAGCTACGTGCACAGGGCAGCGCGTTACGCTGCAGCGACAGATTGGGGACCCCGACTGGGACTGGGTGCATACGCAAGTCTCACATGGTATGGTAAGCCCGGTATGTTGTGGCGGGAGCTCTTGCCATTCCTCTTTTCGGCAAGGAATGCTGACCCGCCCGACATTCTGATCATACACCTTGGGGGTAATGATTTGGGACAGGTCACTGGATTATCGCTCAAGCATGCGATTTGCAGTGACCTCGCCTATTTACATTACGTATGGCCCGCCACAACCCTTGTTTGGTCAGATATGGTCCCACGGCACGCTTATAGGGGAGGCGTTGACCTTCAGGCCTTGGACCGTGCTAGGCGCATGGTGAACAGGGCTGTGGCCCGATTCCTTTTGACCAGGGGCTGGGGGCGGGTCAGTCGTCATCCTGCCATCAGTTTGCAAAATTATGGGCTTTATGCAGGGGATGGGGTCCATCTGTCGCGAGGAGGTATGGACCTCCTGCTGGGTGATTGGCGAGCAGGCCTGTCGACCGAGCTGACGGTCTTGGGGGGGGGCGTCGAGCCTTTATTGAAGCCTCTCCGGGTGGCGGGTAGCACTGGTAAGGTAAACATTTATGACCCACAGGTATCCGGCAGGTTCGCAATTGACTGGACAACACTAGATAGGCATAAGTTGTTTAAACGTTGTCCGGTCAACGACGAACCAGGCGAGGGGGTGATGGGTACAGCTAGACAGCATGCATCACCCCCTGATTTTACGGATACACGTCAGAGGGTGGGGTCATTAGTTAGATATTGACTACGGTCAACAATTTGTTTGTTGTCAACAAACAAATTGATACAAATAGATACATTGTAACAATTGCCGTTGGCAATTTTGGGTGGTACCTTACCAGTGTTACTTCGGCCTGCTTGCCTTAAGAATTATGATTGGTCAATTACCAATAGAAATTTATAATTCGGACTAGGGCATGAATCAATAAATGTGGCCCAATGCTGTTATCCACTTTCATTTGTGTCTGAGTCCTTTATTGGGGGGTGCGCCTGCAAAGAGAATGATTACATTAATCAGTGTGAGGAAATAGAAGAGAACAACAAAGAGGGAGAAAACAAGAAATTTATTCCAGAAAATCTAAAAATTAAAGGGAAATTTAAGCCTCAAGTAGGAATGCTGAACGACCAACAAGAAAGCATACATCATCAAGCCTCAAACAAGAGAGATAAAGAAAAGACAAACCGTTTATAAGAGAGATAAAGGAAAGACAAACCATTTTAATGAAGAATTCTAAGATGAAGAGCCTGCAGTTCTAGAAGGCAAAGTGAAAATTGTTCTGAAAGTACTATGAAGAAATAAATCATATGGAGCAGATGGAATATTGATAGAATTATTTCTAGCCACAGATAATGATTCCGTCAAAATCCTAATAAGAATATACCAACTATTCTGGAAAACAAAACAGCGTCCTGCAAACTAGCAACATTCAATATATATTCCAATCCCCATTTAAGGAAATGCTAAAGATTCAGTAACTATAGGACCATTGCTTTAATTTCTGATACAAACAAGGGGATGAGTGAGGTGTTACAATGAAGACTTCTATCTTATATGGAACAAAAATTCCCTGATGTTCAAACTGGTTTCTGAAAAGGAAGAAGCACATGAGATCATATTACAAATATCCATTGGATATTGGAGCACACCAAAGAATTTTAGAAGATCAGCCTGTGCCTTACAGGCTGATCGAAATAAAATAAAATAAATTTAACTTTATTGTGGTCGATGACCAGTGCAGTAAAAAAAGTTTAAGTGCATGAAATAGTGTAAAAATGCACCACCACAAACACATTTGTTTGACTTAAAACAAAATAGAATAAAATCAGTTTTTAAAATTTATGCTACATTTGGGACAGGTATCTGGTTTAAAAAGAATAATAATCCCAAATCATATGTCTGGCGCTTAAACTATCAGTGCATAGAACAGGTTCAACACTACAAATATCTTGGAGTGATTTTCCAATCTAATGGCTGCAGAAATTCCTACATTGCACACATTTTATTTCATTTATTAAATTTTATGCCACCCAATCTATCGTGAGACTCAGGGCAGCTTACATAAATCACAAAAACCTTCAATGATACAATAAAAAATATAACAGCATACAAAAACAGACAATAGCAAGCAGTACAGTCAATGGAGACAATAGCATACAATATGATCAAAAATGCAGAATATAAAGCCCCCACCCCCAGCAGCCACACTGCATCCCATCCCCTGCTGATGGTGAGGGTGGGGGAGAAGCAATGAGGTCCTCAGTCTGGTGGCTGCAGCATCTTTCCAACCCTCCAGGGCTGGGATGGCAGGGGTGGCGGGCGGATGGCAGGGGTGCGGCGGGCAGATGTTGAGATTGGTTACAGCTGGGAGCCCGGGACACCTACAAGAGCCGCCCCGCTTAGACTGCTGCCAGAGTGAGTTTCTCTGGTGCGACGGGTGATGGCGAGATTGGTCGCAGCTGGTGGCCCAGGTCACCTACAAGAGCCACCCCACTTTGACCGCCACCAGAGCGAGTTTCTCTGGTGCGGTGGGGGGATGGCGAGATTGGTCACAGCTGGCGGCCCGGGTCACCTACAAGAGCCACCCCGCTTTGACCGCCACCAGAGTGAGTTTCTCCAGTGCAGCGGGTGGATGGCAAGATTGGTCGCAGCTGGCGGCCCGGGACACCTACAAGAGCCGCCCCGCTTTGACCGCCGCCAGAGCGATTTTCTCCGGTGCGGCAGGGGGATGGCAAGATTGGTCACAGCTGGCGGCCCGGGACACCTACAAGAGCCGCCCCGCTTTGACCGCCACCAGAGCGAGTTTCTCTGGTGTGGCGGGGGGATGGCGAGATTGGTCACAGCTGGTGGCCCGGGTCACCTACAAGAGCCGCCCTGCTTTGACCACCGCCAGAGTGAGTTTCTCCAGTGCAGCGGTCAGATGGCGAGATTGGTCGCAGCTGGCGGCCCGGGACACCTACAAGAGCCGCCCCGCTTTGACCATCCGGGACATCTTCAAAAACTTTTGAAGTCTTGGAGTACCCCTCATTCCTCCTGGCTGGGCCGGCGGGAGGAGGTGCAGTGTGAATGGAGGGAGGTTTGGCATCAGAAGCCAACGACGACACTCATTCAGCTGTCACCATTTTGCCTCTCTTTGTGGACCGGTCGGCTGTGGGAGGTAGTGGCGGTTGCTTTGGAGGGTTAAGTGTTATAGTTAGTGTAGTTTTAATTTAATATTTTATATATTGTTATTAGTTCGAGGTTATTGATTTTTGTATTGAATTTATTTTTGTGCTCCTCTGTCTGTATTGGGGGGTATTGTATTAGATATTTTTATTGTATAGTTTATGTTGTATTTTTGCATTAATTGTATCTCTGTACCCTGTTGTAAACTGCTTTGAGTTGTCAGATGATAAGGTAAGTGGTATATAAATTTAAAGTAATAATAATAATAATAATAATAATAATAATAATAATAATAATAATAATAATAATAATAATAATAATAATAATAATAATAATAATAATATAGCACATAGAGCTGAAGGAGGAGTGAACGTTGGTGGGGAAAAAATCAATAATTTAAACTTTGTAGATGATACTGTCTTGCTTGCAGAATATAGCAATTATTTGAAATGATTTGAAATTGCCAAAGCAGGATTGTAGCTGAACATTAAGAAAACAAAAGTTATCACTACAGAAAAATTATACACCTTTAAAACTGACAACAAAGAAACTGAGGTCATAAAAGGTCTTGTGTAGCTTGGTTCATTAATCAATCCAAATTGGGACTGCAGCCAAGAAATCAGAAGAAGATTGCGACTTGAAAGAGTATACAGAACAGAAACAAAGATAACTGGCAATATGCAGAGATGAGAAGCTTGTGCTAGAATAATCAGATGTCTCTTACTTCTAAAAGGCACTCTACTTCTAATGACATGCCAATGTTATCATACTTCTAACTTGGTCCTAAAAGAAGTAGCAAACATGGATTGCTCAAAACATATAACCTGTCCCAGAATTCTTCCTTTACAAAGTTTGCCATTTGTATTTCTATTGGAAGAAAAAAATCAGTTGAAATTCTATTGGCAAACATTATCTTAATTTGCCAAAAGGGCCATTCCTTTAATTTTCTGAAAAAACAGTTTCTTTCTGAAAAACAGTTTGTTTGTTTTGCCAATGAGCAGATATGTTGTATGGGGGATGCTTATCCATTCTTCACTCTAATGTACTTTCAATGTCTGTTGCCTATGCTTGGACAACATTGTATATAATTACGTAATTCATAGTCACCTGGTTTTGTTTTTTTGCTTGTGTTTACAAAGCTAGGAGCCTCAGAGCTATAAGAAGGTATCTGTGGGGGCGTAGCTAAGATGGTGCCTGAGTAACAAGTACTTAGATTTGCTCGCGCTTTGAATGGGGAATTAATGTGTATAACTGTCAAAAACTGAAGTTTAAACTCTGGGAAAAATGATATTCGGAGCCTTGGATATATTCTCAGTGGTTGTGAGTTGCATCGGAGTTGAAGTTCGAAGAACAGATGGTGAGTGAGGCGTGGTGCAGGCTGCACCAAATGAGCTGTCCGGGGTCGGACGGGATACTGGTGTTTTTTTTTAAAGGCTCCAAAGGGGGGGGGGGAAGAAGTTAACCAAGAGTTGGCGGTGGAGGACAAGAATCCCGGGAGTGTGGATGCCTAAAGGAGGTTAAGTAAGTGTAGAAAGGAAAGTGGAAGGGATAGTCTGTAAGTGGAAGAGAAAGGGCGGGAAGAACGGGACGGAGTAATTGTGGCGAACGAAAACAGAATCAAAACTTAAGAGCTGAGAAGAAGTCCGGGAAGATATGGTTGGATAAGATCAGAGCGCTGGAATAGACTGAAGGAGGGAAAGTGAGAAGAAGAGAGAAGGGAGAGAGGATGAAAGAATTGGAAGGAAAAGGAAGGAAAGAAGAACGGAAAGCAGAGGCTGGTTTTTGAAGTGTGAGGTCAGAACAGGAGGGAGAAGGGCTCTTGGCTGGAAACCGCCGCCATGGTTTGGAGCGCTGTAGATTTAATTGAGACTTTTTTAATTTTCAGAACTGAGTAGTTTAACTTCTTGAATGAGACTATTTTTCTGGTTGTTTCTTCTTTTTCTTTTTCTTTTTTTTTTTGGAATACCATCTCCTGGATTACCATGTTGGAATATTATTACTTTTTATCTTGCACTCTTCTCACCTCCTGTTGAAGTTTGCTTTGGAAAACTTAACTGTGTTATTTCAGTTTTGTGTCTCTCTCCCTGAAGCCTATTATTTCAATTGGGATATTTTAAGATTGGAATACAAAAATTGCAAAGGATTATTTTTTTTCCTTTCCCTTCTGTCTCCATTCTTTTTATCTGGATTATTTTGGATTAATCGTGACTACAGAACCTGGATGGTTTTTTTCTCTTTATTGGATTACAGTTAAAATATTTGGATTATAATAATAAAAGAATTGGACTACAATAACAAAATATCTGTTCTGGATTGGTCTTGATAAAGCTGATATATTAATAACATCATTAGTATTATTATTTTTTCCCGCTTGGAAGATTATGGATTAATTGGAATATTAAAATTGGAGTTTTTTAATATTGAGATTTTGGATATATAGTTGCTGGGAATATTTAACTGAGTTTACGATATTTTGAAGCAATATTACAATTGGATTATAATAAGGATCAGCTAAATTTTTGCTTTGGATCTTGAAGAATTAATAGAAGTCATAACTTTATAAGTTTACTACATTTAATTGAATCTGAAATTTGATCAGGAAGATGGATTTGGAGGAAATAAAGGGGTTGCTGCATTGAGATTATTATTTGAAGTTACAATGGAAAAACTTGGAAAAGGAAAGGGAAAAGATGAAGAGGTGGTGAAGCCTAAGAAGATGGATGTGAAGAAGGATGAGAAGAAGGATAAATTAGCAACTGAAGAAGCACCCCCATCAACAGCAGCACCAGAACCTGCACCAATGGACCAAATGCAAATTATGGTTGAGTTGGGTACATTGTTTAAGAAATTTGAGAGGATGGAGGAAGCAAATGTGAAGGGTTTTAGTGAAATTAAGGAAACAAGGGTAAAAGACAAAAAATGAAATTATGGAAACACAGGATAAGCTGGTTGCAATGTTCACTGATTTTTCTAAGAAGGTTGATTTTAATTTTCAGAGGATGGATATAAGTGTTAAGTCGATGCAAAAAGAGATGAAATTGATGCAGGATGACATGAAAGGGTTACATGAGGAAAAAAGGATACTAAAATGAAAGTAGAAGTGCAGGAGAAAAGGATAGACATGATGGAAGAGATGATGAGAAAACAGAACATAGTAATTCATAATCTTGTGGGGAAAACACCAGACCAGCTTAAGGAAAGAATAGTTAATTGGTTAAATAGTTTGAAAATGGGGAAAGATTTTGAGAATGAAGATGTTGCAAATGTTTATAGATTGGGTGCAAGGAAAGGGAAAAGTATTCAAAGAAATGTTTTAGTTAAGTTTGCAAATTGGGGGGATAAATTAAAGGTGATGGCTTTTATAAAACAAGCTGGGTCTGGCATTTTAAAAATTGATGGGAATGATGTGGAGGTTTACAACGATATATCAGTGGAAGAACATGGTTGCCGTTATAAGATGAAACCAGCAACAAAATTTTTGATGGAACATGGGATGAAATACAATTGGAGATTTCCACAACAATTGAGGCTTTTTTATGACAAGAAAATGCATACAATTGATGCAGGGATGGATGCTTTGGAATATTTGTGCTTAATTGGTCTGGTTAAGGTGGCTTCACAAGAATGGCTTGGATTAAGGAAAGCTTTAATAGAATCGGGAATAAAAAGAGACTATGGAAATGCTGAAGAGAGGGGTGCTACAGGAGGAACAGATGTGTATTTTAAAGTACTGATGGTGGTTGATGAAGGGTGAATCAGGATCTAGGGGATGGAGAAGAAAATGGAATGATGCAGGGGAAAGAAATAACCTTTATAAATGTTTGTGTGTTTTCAAAAATAAGATTGTGCGCTGGAGCATTAGATAGTAGGCACATCTTGCACATCCCCCCCTCCTCTCTTTGATAGTCAAGGGCTACTTTTTGTAGAAAGAAGTGGGGAGGGTAGGTATGAATGTTTATTGTTATAGTTGTAGTTATTGTTTATGTGTGGTAGAGGGAAACACGCCCGTAGGAGGAAGCAAAGGTCATAGAAGATGGTTTTTAAGATTAAGGTATGAGAAATATTAAAGTGTTATCTTGGAATGTGAAAGGTACTGGTTCTCAAGTAAAGAGGAGAAGAATAGAATCAGCCCTGAGGAAAGATAAACCAGATATAGTCTTTTTGCAGGAAACTCATCAAAAATCTGGGGATACAAATAAGATTTTTTTAGGATGGATGCAAATTTATGAAAAGTCCTATGGTACATCAAAAGCAAGAGGGGTTGCAGTTCTGATCTCGAGTAGACTAGGTTTCGAGATGATAAATAGTATTTCCAACCCAGAAGGTAGATACTTAATAATAAAAGGGAAGATTGACGATGAGGAAATAATTTTAGTGAACATATATGCACCAAATGATCATCAAGGGGAGTTTTTAGATAAAATATATGGTATATTGGAAAAAGAAAAAGCAACGAAAATGATTGCAGCTGGAGATTTCAATTGAATAAGGTCAGACTTAGATTGTACAAATATAGCAAGGAGTGGAAGAGGATCTAAAATGCAGATTCTTGATAAATTGATGAAATCTCTAGGTTTGAAAGATACGTGGAGGGAGTTTAAAGGGTTGGAAAGGGTTTATACATTTTTTCACAGGTGCATAATACATACTCCAGAATAGATTATATATTTGTAACAGAGAATATGATCAGGAATATAGATGAGGTAGAAGTGGGCATTTTTAAAGAATGAGATCATGCAAAAGTGTTGATGGAATTAATGGCAGAGGGAGTGATGAAAATTAGAAGGAGTTGGAGATATGATGCTAAAGTTTTTAAAGACCATAAATGTAAAGAGCAAATAATTGAAAAATGAAAGGAAAGTTGGTATTGGAATGATACGGATGAGGTGAGTTATAATATGGTATGGGATGCCATGAAGTTGGTTTTTAGAGGGGAGAGTATTAAGTTGGCTAGCATTAGAAATAAACAATTTAAGGAAACACAAGACAAAGTTGAAAAGAGATAAATCAGTTACAATAAGAGCATGTTAAGACACATGATAAGATTTTCGACAGGATGCAAAGATTAAAGATGGAATTGGTAGGAAAAGACATTGAAAAGGTAAAAAGAGATTTGGTGTATTTTAAAAGGGAATATTTTGAATACAGTAATAAGAATTCAAAATTATTAGCAAGACCTGCAAAAGAAAAGAGAAATAAAAGGGAAATTGGAATTTTGGTTAATAAAGAGGGAATAAAATGAAAGAGGATTAGAGATAAATGTAAGATTGTCAAAGATTTTTATCAGGATTTATATGCTAAAAAGAATATAGATTTGGAGAAGTTAAAGGATCAATTGGGAACACTGGCCTTGGGCTGTAATAAAGAATTTGATTTGATTTGGATCAATTGGGGGAAACAAATAGAAAATAAGATAAAACAGGAACACAGAAATAGAATGGAAGAGCGAATAATGGAGAAATAAATAAAAGATGTAATAGCCGACTTGAAGTCAGATAAAGCCCCGGGGGAAGATGGGTTATCAGCTGAATTTTATAAGGAATTTAAAGACATTGTGGTTCCAAAACTGTTGAAATTATATAATTATATTTTGGAAGGAGGGCAAATTCCGACCTCATGGGATAGAACTACAGTGATACCTTATACAACGTCCAAACTTGGTTCCACAAGTTTGGACTTTATACGGATGTGGACTTTGTATGAGGCATGCAAAATCCTAGCCACAATGCCTCATACAACGTTCAAATCCTTGCTGCGATGCCTCATACAACGTCGTTTCCATAGAGATACATTGTACTGTAACAGCACAGACTTCAGGACAAAGTCAAGGAACAGACAGGAAACTGACAGAACTTTAAGAAATCATTGTCTAAAGGCTAAAAACATTACAAAAACTTGTCAAACAACCCTGATTGTCCAAGAACCTGAAGAATGCTGCAAAAATCCCAGGAATGCTTCTAAAAATTCTGACAAAAAAATTCAAAACAATCCAAAATCGCGTTCAAAACCACTTCTAAACACTCTTTGCCTCATGCAAAACCCACAAGAGCAATGCATGCATGTGTCCTGCCTTTTATACTGCCCAGACACAATGCAACCTGGGAAAACCCCAATGCCTCATACAATGTCGCACGACTTTGTATGAGGCAACGTTTTTCAAGGAATTAGGCGATGTTGTATGATTCCATTGTTGTATGAAGCGGACTTTGTATGAGGTATTACTGTATAATTGTTTTATTACCAAAAACCTGGAAAAGATTTAGAAAAAGTGGAATCATATAGGTCTATTTCATTGATAAATCAAGATGCTAAGATTTTTACAGCAATATTGGCAGACAGACTAAACAGTTTTATGGGTAACTAGCATAGTTTGCCCGATGTTGCCGGGCTGTTATAAACTGTGATCAGCTTTTTTGAGGTTTTTTTGTGGGTTAAAAAAAGAACAAAGGATGATATAATTGTTTTAAATTGTTTTATTTAACCAAATAATGTTTTAGTTTTTTTTATAATAGTTGTACCGTAGTTAATATTTTTAATAATGTGAAAGTGCATGTTTTTTACATTCCATGTTTTTAAACTGTGTTTAGATGTTTTGGGTATTTATTTGAGTTAAAACTCAACACAGGATGTTATTAATCTTTTTATTTTATTTTTGACATATGTTTGTGATTTGTGTAAACTTTTGATTTATTGTTATGTTTTTGACTTGTTTTTACTCTTGTGGCCTCTAGGTGGGGTTGTTGTGTCTTTTTGAGTTGTTTTTACTATTCTGTCCTGCAGGTGGGGCTGCGAGTGGTTTTGTTTCACTGTTTTTTCTGTCCTGGCCTCTGGGTGGGGCTTCTTCTGGTAAGTCATCTTTGTTTCTTCATTTCTCTTCCAGACATTGTGGAGAGAGGACATGCTGGTGAGTTGTCTGGTTTTCTTTCTTCTGGGGGTTTTCTTTGTTTTGCTTTTGTGGTGGTGGCCTGGGAGGTGTTTCTGTTTGTTCTTTTTTGTTTTGGTTGAGTTTTAGGTTTGTTTAATTGGTTTGGTTATTTCTGATTTTGTTTAATTTTTTTATTTCATTGTTGTTTGTGTAATTTGTGGGTTTTTTCATGTTGTAGTTAGGTGTTTTGTATGTGGTTTTGTGTTATTGTGGATGTTTTTGTTTGTGTATTTTGTGGTTTATTTTTTGTTTATTAATTGTTTTTTTTAATTATTGATTTATTTTTGTTTTATTATTTTTATTAATTTTGATGTTTGTTTTTGCTGGTTACTTCTGAAGAACGGGATGGCTGTCGGCTCCTCTTTCCCCATTGCTGCTTTGAATTTTGGTTTAGATGCAGCAATGGGGGAAAGGAGGAGGCAGTCAGCCTGTTCTTCTCCTGGGAAGGTTCGTTAGGTAGGTCAGGGAAGAAGGAGGAGGCAGAGAAGAGCCTCCTTTCTCTCCTGGCTTACCTAACCAGAGATCAGCAGGCAGCGATCCGTAAGGGGTGGTGCTCTTCCTTGCAGACTGCTGGCTGCTGCTTTTGTATTCGGAAGTACAAAGGCATCAGCCATTCATCCGCCAGGGAGGGTGCTTCCCCTGATGAACTGCTGCCTGTTTGTGGGTTTTTTTCCACCCCGGCTCAATTTTACTTGAGGCTGATGGTGGTCTCGCCGTTTCTTCAGCGGGGTAGCGTGGAGGAGAGGGAGTCCCTCTTCTCCCCGTTGCTCTGGGAAAGAAGGCTGGCGGGTGTCTTGCGCTGGTGTTTTGTGGCTTTTTGTTTTGCATTGCTGTGAGGCACTGAGTCTGCCTGCTGGGGACTTGCGGTCCTGTTGCGTTTAGTAATTTTATTTTTCACGCGCTGGCTTTCTCAATGTTTTGCACGCTCACGGCGTCCAGGATGCTGGGACTTGTAGTTTTACATTTGTGGTTTGCATTCGTGCGGCGGTTTTTTTCTGCTGCTCAATTTTAATTGGCCACGCCGTGTTTCCCAATCTTCTTTTTTGCTCGTGCTTCTCAGCCTGATTTGCTGTGGCACGGTGCAAAGAATGTTGGGAATTGAAGTTGTTTCCCTTTGTTCGCCTTCATGGGGCTCTTGCCCCACTGGCACATTTCTCAAACATTTAGTGACCTCCGTACCGGATTCGGGTGAGTTCAGGAGGCTTGGTACGGGATAGTGTGGATGGGTGCGGGAGCCTTTGTCACATTCCAGTGGTTAACCCTTGGATTTATAGGTATAGATTATATAAATGAAGATCAAACGAGTTTTTTGAAAGGAAGACATATGGCGGATTTGACAAGGAGAGTTTTAAATTTAATAGATACTGTAGGACAAACAAATGAGAAAGTTAGATTATTATTATTAGATATTTTCAAGGCATTTGATTCATTACAGTGGGCAACAATTAACAAGATAATTAAATGTTATGGATTTGGAGATAAATTCAGAAGGACGATTGAACAATTATATCAATATGGTACTGCCATTGTTCGGGTAAATGATGATGTTACAGAAGAAGTAAAATTAGAAGCTGGAACAAGGCAGGGTTGTCCTTTATCACCAATTTTGTTTATTATGGCAATGGAGTTGTTGGCAAAAGCTATAAGAGAAGATAAGGATATTGAAGGAATACTAGGAAATAAGATAAATTTGTATGCTGATGATACTTTGATAACAATGAAGCATCCTAGGAAGGCGTTAGAAAGAATACAAGAGCAGTTAAAAGATTTTGAAGAGATGACAGGTTTGAGAATAAATTGGGATAAGTCGGAAATGATATTGTGTAATATTTATAAGGAGGAACAGCAGAAAATAAAGGGTACATTTAAATTACAGGATAAAGAAAATTTGAAGTATCTGGTAATAAATATTTCAAATAAATTTGAGGACCCCAGTGAGGTTACATCAAATAGATAAAAATAAAGATAAAATGTGTTGGAGATGTAAGGATACACTGGGAACATATGAACACATGTGGTGGGGTTGTAATCTGGTAAATGATTTTTGGGGGGAAATTGAAAAAGAGATTTGTGCTGTTATGGGTATGAGACTTAAATTGGGGCCAAGTACTGTTTTGTTGACAGATGTGGAAAATATGGATTTAAATAAAGATAAAAAAGAGTTATTGTCGATAATGTTGACAACGGGCAGACAGTGTATAGCCAGGAATTGGAAAAATGAAGCAACTTTGAAAATAGAATAATGGTATAAGGAGATGTGGGATCTTGCGTTGAACGATAAGCTAACATGGGAAATGAATAAGAAAAAGGGTATAGTTAAAGAAAATAGATTTTGGAAAATATGGCAACTATTCGTGGATTACTCATTGATGGGGGATGAAGGGAATAGACCAGTACTGGAACAAATGAGTTTCTGGGGTTAGAAAATAACTGTGATACTTCGTTTTCTCCAGGGCATTGTAAATAACACTGGGTATATTATGTGAAAATTGTATTTTTACTTTGACTTAATAGTTGTATCAAATTGATGAGTTTAAGAATAGAGTTTGAATATGTATATTAGGATAGTTATAAGAGTATTATAATGTATTAAAAATTTTGGAAATATAACTAAAAATGTATGGAAGAAAGAGGAAGGTAGTATATTATTAAGTTGTAGTTTAATTATATTCTTATGCTTTTTTTCTTTTATATTTTTGTTATATATATTGTATTTGTAAGTATGATGTTTGTATTTTCATTTATAGTTGTTGTTCTTTTTAAATTGTATTATTGTTAAAAATTTAATAAAAATTATAAAAGTAAAGAAGGTATCTGTGAAATATAAAATTTCAGGAAATGGTCAACATATTGACATTATTCAGCCAAGAAGAGCAGTGTTTTCAGTTCAAAATAAACATAGCTGATTAGATTTTTGTAGTGATACATCTTGGAGGCATTTTGAATTTAGATTCCTCTTACAGCAAATTAGTTCCAGCACTGAACTGATGCCCAGTTGATGTACAGTAAGAGAGTCTTTTCTGTGTGCCAAATATTTCTTTTCTTTCCTTTCTTTTCCTACTATTAAATCAATTCTGACCTAAGGTGACCCCCTCCACAGTTTTCTAGATATCATCATCATCAGAATTTATTGTACATGACCATAGGCCTTTACAAAACAGAACATGACTTAAAACATTTTGTAAAAATTTTCTAATAAGACCAGGTATAATATTTACTAAAACAGCTCAGATCCTTTGACATCTTACTAAAAGCTATTCAATAGGGGATACCAACAAGAAACCTGAGCCCCTTCTATAGCAGCCATGGCTAGATAGAGAATAACCAGCAGTAAGATTTCCCATGGCTCCCATTGGGACTTCCATTGGCACGAGGCGCTGACGTCAGCACCTGGTTTCCTGAGGCTGAACCAGGAAGTATCCAAAAGCCAGGAAACCAGGTGCTGACGTCAGTACTAGTATCGTGTGCCAATGGAAGTCTCCAAGCACCAGGGATTAGCTGTGGTGACAGAGTGGGGGAGCCGTGGGAAATTTTAAAAACAGAGTGATCGGGGTTCACAAAGGCTCCTGCTGCCCTAGGAAGTGGTGAAGCCTGTCTAAAAGGCCTGAAGGAATGCACAATCACCGCCAATGTGGTAAGTAATATATCATGACTTCTGGCGGTGGGGCAGGTGGGGAGTGGTCCTAGAGGTGGCCAGGTGGCCACCATGGGCCAGATTAATGATATGGACAGGCCGGATTAGGCCCACGGGCCAGGGGTTGCAAAGGCCTGTGTTAATTGATACAAGGCAACATAATTTCTATACATAGGTCTACTCCTCTAAAAGCTATCACCAGGATCAAGATCACCCACACTGTTGTATTCCTAATCACTATGTGTATGGGTGTGAAAGCTGGACGATAAAGAAAATTGACAGGAAAAAAATTAATTCATTCGAAATAGGTTTTTGGAGAAGAGCTTTTCAAATACCATGGAGTGCCAGAAAGAGTCAGAAGTCATTCCTAGAGTAAATCAAGCCTGAACTACATATCTCTGAGTAAAAAATGATGAAACTGAGACTGTGATATTTTGGATGCATCATGAGAAAGCAAGATTGTCTGGAGAAAATAATAATGGTGGGAAAGTTGAAGACAGCAAGAAAAGAAGATCAAACACAGAAGCAATATACTATAAAGTAAAACCTCAGTTTATGATCTAGGTCCATTCCAACAACCTTCATTGTATACCAAAAAAATCATAAACCAAAGCACAGTTTCCCATAGGAATGCATTGAAAATAAAACAATGTCCTGGAGCTCCAAAAAGTAATACAAAAATAGGAAAAATAATTTAACACACACACACCCAAAAACACAGCAAAACGGAATGGAAGAAGAAGCTAAACTCCTTACCTTTCCCACCACTTGAGAAATCCACTGCCAGCACCACTTTCCTGGACTCCAAGTGGGCCAGAGCTCTCTTCAGAGCTGATTTTTTGTTATTTTCAAGGCATATTAGTCACATTTCCATCAGCGCCATCTATTGGCCAGCCCTGTTAATTGTAGGAAAAATCTCCAACCTACAGCTGACTGGGGCTGGGAAAAATTCTAGCACTTCCTGGTTGTGAGAAGAGCTTCTACCAGACCCAAAAAACAATGAAAAATTTCAAAAATGTAGCAGAAATACTCAAAACACCCTCTCACTATAGTGGTAAGTGGTGAATCGCAACTTCCGTTGGTGGGGGGTGGGTTCCATTTTAGAGATTAAAATGGTGCTGGTGGTCAAATTCCTGGTCATAAGGCAAAAAATTGGCATACACCAGGATGTTATTTTAAAGGAATTTGCCATCATAAACCACAGCAAACGTAATCCAGGGCAGTCATAAAACAGGTCTTTTACTGTATACCAAATTCATAAAGCAGAGGTTTTCTGAAGAGCTTTCTGTTAAACTCAAGATCTATAATAATGACTCACATTAAATCTAAAGATCATTTAATGTAAAGTTCACTGGATGGACACACCCAAGAAAAGAAGCAAAATGCAGGCAATCAGAGATGACTCAAATATAGTATTAACAAAGAACATAACTGGGTAACTGTTACAATGTTGTTAGTTCCACTAAATCCTGGAGTGTCCTGACTGCAGTCTCCAGGCACCTGTCATTTGCAACTATGGTCCACAGGCTGGCCCCAGCCCCCAACGCCATTCTATACAGCCCACGGTGATAACCCTCGGAAGTGGAAGGGACACATTTATGACAGCCATAAATGTGCATGCTGTGGTTTACAGCTGCATTTATGACAGGGAGAACCCACGTGTCACAGAAATGTTCAGAACCCCTGATATACATGGACACACTAAGTCTACTTTATTTATTTATTTTGGTCTGGTTTTGGGATGGTTGTTTTGCTCCTTTTTCTGGCAACCAGCCCATTTTGATCAATGTCTAACCCAGTGGTTCCCAGTGGTTTTTTTGGCCTCGCCGCACCTAAGCATCTCAAAAATCCTGATTCTATCATCACTCACCCCGTGATATTTAATTCTCACTATTCAAAAAGTGAACTATTAATGTGGAGGAAGCCTAAAGGCATTAACTGATAATAACTCATTTTCGAATTGCCCCCCCCCCCTTAAAAATCAAATTGTCCTCCTGTGGGGCGTGTGCCTCAAACCGGGATCCATGGGTCTAACCATTCCTTTTGGGGTCTCTGTTGAGGGCTACTAATTTTTTAAATTAGGTAGTATCATTCCTTTCTGGTTTTGTTCCAGCAAATCAAACCAGTTAGCTATATTAATAAGATCTCAGTCCCAAATATTGGAGGAGGTGGCTAATTCTCAGTTCACACACTTATATACAGTATGTGGGATTGTCTGACAATAGCTGTGGGAGGGGAGGAGTCTTCAAAAAATGAAGAAAAGAATCAAAGAAATCATCTGCATCTCTTTTTCCTTTAGTCTTTAGTGATACTGACATTTGAACCATAAAGACTTGATCATTTTCACATGTCACATTGCCCAACTAGAGACCGCATTAAACTGGTAAAGCAGAAAAAATATTTATGCAGAAAAATGGAAATCCAGCTTTGAAATCTGGCATTCACGAAAAATCTAAACCAAGGAATCCAGAGTTTAGGAACACAAGACATGTTTTTCAAAACATGGTATCCCCTTACTAATTATATCAACAATAATAATGTTCCATGCTGGAATGATATATACGACTAAAATATCCTTCTCCATTAAATCATCTCACCTGATTTGCCACACAAGATATTAATTTATTGAACATAATTATTTTCTGTGATTGATTGACATGATCCTAATTTATTCAATGAATTATATGTACTATACTCATAATGTCTGTTATCTTTTGTATGGTTATGTAAGTATATTTAAAACTCTAAAACTTAAAGAAAGAAGGAAGGGAAAAAGTTTGGTTTTTCTTCGCTGTGCAAAAAATAAATCTAGAGGGTTCTCCTCTCATATTCCAGTTCAACAGAGGGGTGCAAAGTGTAGCCAATGGTCCACATACAGACCCAGAGCCCCCCTCTCCAGACATCCCTCCCAAACACATAATTAATCCTTTTCTTTTATTTGAAAATAAAAATGTTCAGAACATCCTCTTGGACCCTCTTAGAGATGTAGAGACAATCTTATTCCAGCTGGTGGTTTCAAAACAGAACAGAATCATTTTTGGTAAACCAAGAGAAAGAACATACATGAAAATAAAGTGATTCCTATGGGGAAAAAACCATAGAAACTCATTTATTGTTACATAATACACTGGCTGAAATCCTGTTGAGTAACTATGCAGGCATCAATGATAATGACATCATCAGCCTCTTTAAGTTAATTTAATTGTAAGTTTCCTATCCCGAGCCTCAGATTCCAAAGGAAGAAATCCCCAGATTTCCTAGGGATCACTTTTGACCTAGAGAAGACTTTGGGAACCTTGGGACAATGAGAGGAGACTTCAATATTGGAAAACCAGATTGCTGCCATCTGGATCAGGACTGCTCCCAGCGATCCAGCAACTATCTTCCAATATTAAAATTTCCTCTCGCCACTGTAAGGCTCCTAATTAGAGAGATCCCTAGGTGTCTCAGAACAGGGGAGGGACCTGCTTCTAGCAACCAAAACCTTCCTTTACAGTGTTTGCAAATCTTTGGGTTTTGGACTTCAATTCCCAGAAGCCTAAGTCAATTCCCCAAAGCACTGACCAGCCAATGTACTGATTTAGGTTTCAGGGAATTGAAGTCCACCAGTGTTCCATGGAGCATAATTTGGAAAATGCTCGAGCACTTTCCAGCTCCCTCTATCGGGTATTATTATATGCTGGTGGTGCATGTGACACAAAATAGAATTAAAAAGGACTAGACAACATCCATCCAACATCAGGCCACTTTAACAGCCTTTCCTCTTGCCAACACAAGGTCTTTCTCAGCGCATGTTGAGGGGCATTGTGTGCATTGTATCATATGGTAGATAGTTTGTACTCCAAATTCACACAGGCTGTCATCCTGATGAGAATATTTAAATGCAAGCCATGACACATAACATCCAGGTCCACAGCCTATTACCTTTCCAACCTCTTAAAGACCAATATACTTGATGAAACAAAATCAGGGGTTAAATCCACTCACCTATTCAATATGATAGCTGCCGCTGGAATAACTGATAGACCAGTATCTCTCTGTGGGTTTTTTTAAATAAAAAGTTTGCTGTTTCACAATACCAGTTTTTCTTTTTTCTTTTTTAGCAATGCAGAATACCCTATTTGCTGGCATAAAAGACCCACTTCCCCCCCCTTAAAATATACTGGAAAATGGAGTGTGTCTTGTACTGTATACAGTGGGCTATAGTGCGCTATTTTGGTAATAACTGGGTGCATCTTATACTCCGATGCGTCTTAGATGCTGGCAAATACAGTATATTATTTTAGGCTCCCTTCCCAAGCCTATTTCACATAAGACTTGCACCTACACTGCTGGTGTTTTTTGTATGCACATTTCTCTTTGACTACTTTTACAGACTGGGAAGATACCAGGGAAAATATCAGAACTGCTCTTACAGCATAATTACAACATTATTGTTAGATTTACACATTGGCAGTAAGAGCCAAATGGTAAACTGTAGGGGGAAAATACTAATGGGAATGATATGCATTTTCTTTATAATTTGAAAGTCAATCTTAAATTTGTATTGGTCATACACTTAACAGAAACAAAATGAACTAGAAATATGAAACTGAAACACACAGCAGGTAGATTTGCAGAAAATACAAAGCAATCAGGATATCTGAAATAAATGGATGTATTTCAAGTGCAATATGATTTTAAATTTAGATAAACGCACAACAATCAGCAGGTGGAAAGGATTAACACACAGCAAAAGCATTAATTTGGTGAATGCCAATTTTCCTTTTTTAAATTCCAACATATTTCACTGTTTATTCGCACAGTGAGACTTCATACTGAGGTATGTGCCTTAGGTCTTTTTACAACCTGACAAACCTGCTAAAAAAACTAAAACACTGCTTTAAAAACAGCAATAAATGTCAAATAGTTTCAAGGTTAGTATAAGTTTACTTACTATTCACTCTTACACATAAGAGAATAGATTTAGTCAGGTGCATGCTGGTATATTGGGCAATCAGGCTTTGTCCCACCTCACCCTCACCTCTAGTGCCCTAGAGCGCCGAATAGCAATGTATGGGATCCCCCCCCACTCCCAAATAGGCGCCCACACCACTCCAGCGCCTTCCCATGCTGCCCTGCACACCCCTGGATTTAGTAGAAATCTTCTGCTAAAGTATGCACGTCAGATACTCATACCTACTACTCCATATGCTTTGCAGTGATTGTATCAACACATGTACAAAGAAAAAGCTACATTCCATGATCTGTTTAACTTTTTGTTGTGTATTGGAATAAAATCTATTATTATTATTATTATTATTATTATTGCTTAACATTGCAAGATAAAATGGCGAGTCATGCCATGTGGGTTAAGGGTAAATTTAGCGCACCATTCCCTGGTTTCAAGGCACGCTCTTTATGTAAATGTGTACTATCTGACTGGTTATTATTTGGATCCTTTGGGGGATTCGTCAATACTTGAATATTGCATTTCTGATTGGTTAGTTAAGGTTATCTGAAAAGGTTGCTAGATTGTATCATTGGGTAACTGCCGCTCGAACGCTATATAAAGCGCCGCTTGCAAAAGGGTGTTGGCTCTTAGTTCACACGCATGCACAACACACATACATGTGGGCTACTTCCAGAATGGTGCAAGTGTGGAACTGATTCCGGGCATCTGAATAGCAGGAATGGGTGCAGCCAACTCATATCCAGTTAAGCTGTATTATTGTTCTTCCAAGAGTAGTGAATAAACGGTAGTTTCATTGTTTGATTCACCGCTTGTTGTTCTCTTCATTGCAAGCTCAGGACACAACACTTTTATAGACTCCCAAAGAAATCTTAGGTAGCAATGAATTTAGTTTCTGTGATTATGCCAGCTACTGTAATGCTTCCACATTTTACTTCAGCTGCTACACAACTCATGGTAGTTTATCATTTTACAATGAAAAACTTGATTTTGCACAAAGACTATTCTATTTTTGTACTAAAATGGAAACACTAAAATGAAATGGCCATCTTTTGATATTTTAGTTCTGAAGTTTAATACCCTATTCTTTATTGCAACAAACACTCTTACATAAACTGAAGTGGATGTTTATTATTCTGTGAACAATAAAGCATGTTCTGATGGATCAATGGTACATCATGAGCCTCTATATTCTGTTTCCCACTCAATAAATAAGAAGAGGTATAAAAAAATAACTATGTATATTGTTATATATTACCGTATTTGGATAAAGAGCAACCCATCCACATTTACTTAAAACCTGGTTGAGCAAGTAAATGTGAGCAGGATCTTAGCCTGTATAGAATTTAGAGTGCACTAGCAGAGATGCCCGTCCTTCATCCTGGCAGAAATGAAGCCGGGCTGGGGAGAAAGGGGGGGGGGGCGCTCTCCTGCGCTGATCTTACCTCACATGTTGAGGTGGGGGATGTTGTTACTGGCGCTTCCCGGGCCTGGAGCCTCGGTCTGGGTGGCGCATGAGGCCCAGTGCATGGCCGAAGGCGTGAGGCAGTGGAGGCATCAGGCTGTGGCCTGAAGAGGCGGTCGACGGGAGCTGTTGGTGGCACTGGGTGCATGGTGGTGGCGCTCGCGCGCTGTCATGTGCACACACATTCCCATCACAGCTGGGAATGGGGCCCGCGTGGGCACCTGTGGCTGCCATCTGGTCAGTCCTGCTTGTGGCTCTCTATTTGTTGCGTGGGCACCATTTTACCACATGCGGGCGCCATTGTTAGGCGGTCATTTGCAATGTTGGGCATCTGGCACAGAGGGGTCTGGGGGCTGCACCCGCAGCCCCCAGACCCCCCTCTTTGACTTCTGGGACATGGAAGGTAGGTCTGGGATGATTGTCGAGTGGGTGGGCCACGAGGGGGGGCATGCAGGACATAAAAACTTACACCTTTGCTTTATAAATTAAGATATTGCTGAGTGTGTATGCATAATGTTACAGTCTCTAACACATCTCAAAATGTATAGCTCTGATAGGATATAAAGTAGCTCACACTAGAATTGTAGTAATATCCAGACTGATTATCCTCATGCACTATCATTGGGAATTAAATTACTTCTGCACTTTACATATGTACAATTATACTAAGACAAGTGTCTTAATAATAGCCAAAATAATTTTCAATGTTGTCCTACATACATTTATACCACACTGTAGTTCCCTACTTTATCCTATTTCTGTGCCAGATGACAGCTTTGCAAAACACTGTTCTTTTGTATTGATCACTGAAGATGATTGATCAGGACAGCAGTTCCTTTGCCCACTATAGTAACTAGGGATGTGGCCTTTGGTTTGTGACCCATTTTAGATCATATGTTGAGGCCATCCATAGGAGTCTGGACTCCTCTGTTAATACAGTGAATCAAAGGACACATTCATGCCTCAGAAGGTCTATCGGGCATTACCCTATATGTTTAACATGAGTTCCCATTTTCCTGTTTTTCTCTTCAGCTAACCCTCTATAATTCTACATCTCAAATGCTTTTAATCACACACTAATTGACTCAGATTGCCAAATCCTGCACTCATCTATAATACTTCTTTTTTCATCCTTAGGCAGAAGTGAGAACTCCCCTCAGAAAGCAATTGGGAAATAATTTTCTCTCAGAGACAAAAAAGTCGACAAAGTCAGAAGTTCCATCTTTGGTGTCCAATAAGAGCCTGGACATTTCCTCTGAAAATCCTAACATTTGTTAAATCTTGTCTTAAAAATTATAACATCGCTTCAGACAGTTATGACACTAAAATCTATTTTATTTATTCATACCATCAAATAATATATTCATTTTGCATTCTGAAGACTGCTTATTTTAATTAGGTCTAATATACAAAATACTGGCTAAAGACAAATGGTGTAACATTTGGAGGTAAATTGTCCCAAGCTACGATATCGTCATAGACCCATGACTCCTATCTTAATACTGTATAGTGAATCAAAGGGAAATATCCAACACATTGTCTTGTAACATCAGATACCATCATCAGATACCATCGCAAAGATACCATCAGATTACAGTCTGTAGAAAGACCACTTCTCCTCAGGCTTCTTGCCTGTCCAGACTGGTCAAAGCAGCCAGTGATATAACAGCTGAATGGGCCATGCTCATTCCTCTCTGCTTGAGAACTGTATGCCCACTCATTTGAAGGAGACATATGCACCCATGCATGGGGTTGGCTGCTGATGATTTTATTTTTATTTTTACTGTATTGATCATACTTAAGAAAAGATGATGAGTGGCAAACATTGTGGTGGTGACAATGCTGAAGCCAGAAAGATGTCTCTGTGCAGGTGGATGGTACCTGTACCTACCAAGAAGAGGATTTATAAGATTCTGGTGATGCAACTGGCCCTGAGGAACCCATGCAGAGTGACCAGGCCTTTGCCAATGGCAGTAAGATAGCAGTGTCAGAGCCTAGTAAGTGCTGCCACAATTCATCTTGCTCCAGAGATGGCCACCCAAAGAGCTGAAAATGAGTGAGAGACCTGGAAATGAGTGAGGCACACGCCCCTTCATGAACATGAAATTAATCAAACCAAAAGCTTTCCCCATGCACATCTATAACAGTAACTGTGCCACACACATTGTCATACTATGCTGGTGTAATTCTTGGCCAAGATTTACACCTGACAGAATAAGTCCAGTGGCAAATTGCTACCCATTAAGAAGCTGCTGTGGGCATTTGCTGCCAAATACCAGTTATGTGACTTGGTACATATACGCTGACTTCTCAACATGCTGCAATTCACTGACGTTTATGCTGATGGATTTATGCCAGTGTAATTTTTTAATTGGAATCCAGCCATTGTATCTTATTTAGAATGCTTAATTGCCCGCACAAAAGCTCATCATGCTACAAAAGTACACTTTTTAATTTGTTGTGTGAAAAGTTACAGAAAAGGTTAATGAGGATCTTAAAATCTTACAGATTTATTACAGCATAAGCTTTCACAAAGTAAAATGCACCTCAATCAATAACCTGTAATACTATTTACATATGGAAGGCTGGGAAATCAGAATCTGCATGAAACTCCACTCTGATCAGTGTGTAAGAATGAATTCCTTCTCCATGGAAGAGGTGGAGGAAAGAGAAGGCAAGGATGAACGGGGGAGGGGAGGGTGGATTCCTCCTTTAGAGAAAGTAAAACCAGGAGGGAAAGGACATCTCTTCCAAACATCCCAGTTTTTTGATTTGATTGCAACTGGTTAATTTACAAACTAAGACTGCAACACAGTTAAAGAAACCAGAACATAGAAATCAAGCTAAATGTCAACTGCTTAATTATCTAAGTTTACATCTGAATAATATTTTAGAAGCAAGACGTAGTCTGTCTTTGTTTTCAGATTAAGCATATAGTACATCTGTCACAGCAGACACCCTATTAGAAGAAACCTTCTTCCTACAGACAGAAGATGGTGTTCATGCAGTTTTCATAAGTGTGTGTGGGGAGGCTATCTCACAAATTCTGGCACAACATGCAAGATACCTGATTTATTATGGCCACCTTTTTAGTTGACTAAAAATTTAAAATTCATCAAGCTATTAAGTCAATGAACAAACAATATGGAAATTAATATTACATTTTTTCTTGCATAACCACTGAAAATTAGGATAGTCTAAAAATATCTATGTTAATCAATACTATTAAGTTTTCAAATGCTTACCATGGTGACCCATATATCCTGAAGCCTCTCACTGTCACTTCTGAATCTTGAAGATATATGCAGTTTGTTAAGAGGGACTGTACATTTTCATAGCTCTCTGGCTTCAGTTTGGATACAGAAGGGAAATAGTAAAAGTCCTGCTTGATTAAGTCTGCCATGAACTCTTGGTCAAACGTCAGTTCGTGATTACCTGCTATCACAATCTTGTATTCATAAGGTAGACTGCCTAAATAGAGGGAGAAAGCACAATTACCATAGTATCATTGCATTTTTGAAGGAACCTAAACAAAAAATATTGAAATCATGGTGAAAGTGTAGCTGGGCATTCCAAGGAAAATCTCAATAGATAACTCACAGCAGTTACACTTTGAAGTGCAAAACAGCTATAACCTCTGTGAATGTTCAGCTCTAGCAATTTGAATCAAGGGAACATTTAAAGCAAAAATGACCATGATAAGGGACAAAGACGGAAAGGAGCTAGCTGATGCAGAAGAGATTAAGAAAAGATGGAAAGAGTACACAGAGGAACTCTACAAAAAGGAACTCAACACTCCTGATAGTCACAATGATGGAGAAATTGAACCTGAGCCAGACATCCTGGAGAGTGAAGTCAGAAAGGCCCTAAAGAGCACTGCAAACAACAAAGCTAGTGGAGATGATGGTATCCCAGTTGAATTTTTCAAAGCTCTAAAAGATGATGGCATCAAATTACTGCATTCAATATGCCAGCAGATTTGGAAAACAAAACAGTGGCCACAGGACTGGAAAAGATCAGTATATGTTCCAATCCCAAAAAAGGGCAATGCCAAAGAATGTTCAAATTATCGAACAATTGCGCTCATCCCACACGCTAGCAAGGTGATGCTCAAGATAATACAGGATAGACTTCAGCAGCATGTGGAAAGAGAATTACCAGAGGTGCAGGCTGGTTTCAGAAGAGGCAGGGGGACTAGAGACCACATTGCCAACATACGCTGGATCATGGAGAAAACAAAGGAATACCAGAAACAAGTTTACTTTTGCTTTATTGACTACACTAAGGCATTTGATTGTGTGGATCACAACAAGATGTGGCAAGTGATTAAAGAGATGGGAATACCAGAGCACCTCATATGCCTCCTGAGAAATCTGTACATGAACCAAGAAGCAACAGTTAGGACAGAACACGGAATGACAGAGTGGTTTGGAATAGGAAAAGGAGTAAGACAAGGCTGCATTCTGTCACCCTGCTTATTCAACTTATACACAGAGCACATAATGCGCAATGCAGGGATGGAGGAATCACAATATGGGATCAAAATTGCTGGGAGAAACATCAACAATCTGAGATATGCAGACGACACCACCCTAATGGCAGAAAGTGAGGAAGACCTAAAGAATCTCTTGATCGGTTTGAAGGAAGAGAGTGCTAAAGCTGGCTTGAGACTCAATATCAAGAAAACCAAGATAATGGCAACAGGCCCGATCAGTTCCTGGAAAATAGACGGGGAAGAAGTAGAAGCAGTGACAGATTTTACTTTCTTAGGATCTAAGATCACTGCAGATGGAGATTGCAGCCATGAAATAAAGAGGCGGCTGATTCTAGGGAGACAAGCCATGAGAAACCTGGGGAACATAGTGAAAAGCAGAGACATCACCTTGAAAACAAAAATTAGAATAGTCAAAGCAATGGTATTCCCAGTGGTAATGTACGGATGTGAGAGCTGGACAATTAGGAAAGCTGAACGCAGAAGAATAGATGCCTTTGAAATGTGGTGTTGGAGGAGAGTTTTGAGGGTACCCTGGACAGCGAGGAGAACAAATAGGTCAATCTTAGAAGAAATCAACACTGACTGCTCATTGGAAGGTCAAATAGTAAAGATGAGGCTAAAGTACTTTGGGCATCAAATGAGAAGGGAGGATTCACTTGAGAAGGCCGTGATGTTGGGAAAGGTGGAGGGCAAAAGAAGAAGGGGGAGGCCAAGGATGAGATGGATAGATGGTATTGTAGACACAATGGGCACAGAACTGGGAGGACTGAGGGGGATGGTGGAGGACAGGGGTGCCTGGAGAACGATGGTCCATAGGGTCGCAAAGGGTCGGAATCGACTGTGCGACTGAACAACAACAAACTCTGCTGCTGTTCTTGTCTTTTTATTTTTATCTGATTTTATTTTCTATGTCATTCTGATATATTGTTTATAGTAATTTCTTCCAAGTGTGGCAAAATGCCATCAACCATTGAGATGCAACAGAATGTAATTGTTCACATCATGTACATAATTAACCTTATGTAACAGGGAATGCAAACTGGTTTCTGCCCTTATTATGTGTAGTATCATACTTTAGCTTGGCCATTAACTGTATGTTGTGTATTGAGGCACATTTGCAAGAAGCGCAATGAGCGCTCTTGCAAGAGGAAAATGGTGGTTTCCCGCCATTCTAATTAGAAGCCTAAAGTGGTGCAAAACCCCTGCAAAAGGGCACGCTAGTTATGCTAAACCAAACCCCGTGATTGGTTACAGTTTTGGATCCTGTTCTCCATTGGTTAATTACATATATTCCATGTTATGAATGGTTAGTTACATTTGTCCAGGCACGTCGCTACTTTGCATCCAAGAGCCACCACTGAGGAGACACAGGTAAACAAGGGTGGGGCTGGACCGGATCTATACTTCCTACCCTGTACAGGTAGCCGGGTAGCGTTAAGCCTGGGTCCCTCCATTATGCTATGCTTCTATGGTAGCTAGTTATTGCCCACTGCTGGGTAAGAGTCCGGAAGGAATGACTCCACTAGGAATGTATAGCCATCTCGATATCCGGAACACCTTGTAAACTCATCTCTAAATAAAGACTGTTGTTATTTGTTCATCGTTGTCTCAGACTGGTGCTTATAAGGGCCGGATATAACACAGTACAAATATAAAAACAAAACCCCACCCAGATCTATTGGCATAACTTTTGTTAAATATAACAGCATAGCACATAGAAGCGGTCCTTGGTCAAACCATCCATTCTTATGGTTATTTCCCCTAAGCACCCATTTTTATATCGAGGCTATAATGGACCCCCATTATCACAGCCTACTGAAATCGCTAATCTACTTGTTTTGAATATAACTACATTTTAATGAGAATAATAAATGCAGCTATAAGGTAACCAAGAGCACCATGATTAAAACCAATTTATCTTTCTTTTAATTTTTTTCTGCATATCATATTTAAGATAAAATTACAAGCTTGTTTCAAAAAATTTTAAAAATGATATATTGTTAAAAACCATAACAAAATTTAGTTCCCTTCCATGTATATGTGGGCAAAACCACATGTCATTATCTCACAAGTAATAAAGAATTTCCAGGCATTCCCAGATGTAGAGATGATGATCTACTTTCCTTGCAAAATTTAGAAGATAATTCTAAGCTAAATTCCTCTTCCACTACATTTTCTAACTATTTTACAGCTCATCTAAGTTCTCCATCTACTAAACATAACTGAGAGAACTAAGTTATAGTTGCTGCTTCAGCTAATGTATTTTTTTGCTGCAGTCTGTGGGTATTACTTTAGTAAATTAGCAAATTACTCTAAATGCATAGTTACATTTAGTGCATAGTGGCTGCAAGCGCTATCATCGTTATGGGTTTGTCAGTTTTCAATTAACACAGCATTTGCAACTTTTGTTTCCCCTAGACTTTCCATGCGTGCAGCAACTCACTGTGTCGATCCACCAGCACAAGAAAATATGTTATTATCCCCAAATAAAATGATTTTTCACAAACTGAGAAATATTTGTTTCTGTGCTATTTATTTGTGCTGATACAGAGGTCTTTTCAGGTCCAGAAGCAAAAGCAGACCTCTTGCTAGCATGAATCTCCTCAAATCCTATGGCCAGAAGGTCAGCAGTTCATGATGGAGTGAGCTCCTGTCATCTGCCCTAGCTCCTGCCAACCTAGCAGTTTGAAAGCAAGAAATTGCTAGTAGATAAATAGGTCCCACTTGGATGAGAAAGGTAATAATGTTCTGTGAACTTCGGCATCTTGTCATGCCTGCTACATGACCACAGGAATGTCTGCAGATGCAGAAAAGCACTGGCTCTTTGTCTGTAAAAGGGAGATGAACGCTGACCCTTAGAGTCAGATACAACTGGTTTGTGAGTAAGAGAGACCTTTGCCTCCTAAGACCTTTACCTGTAACTATGTAAACAGTAGAGGTAATTAATTCAAATTTCTTGTGATGCAACTTGGCACATGACTAGGAATGCAAGCAAGCTATTGATTAATTAGTAGCAACCACCACATCAACTTCCACAATTAGAATCCAATTAGGTTTCTGGCCTCCATTTGTCAGTATTTGACCTGATCACATGTAAATGCACAATGTTCAGAGTGTTTGAGTTCTCCATACATGAGAGCTAGAAAAAGAAGGGAAGAATGAGTTTGCTTTTTCTGCCTAAAAGTTCAGACTAAGCTTTTAATAATGGCCTAAACATAGCATTTGTAAATCAGTGTTTTCATTTCCACATGGGGCTGCTGGAAGAATAATCAGATAAACTTTATTGTGGCCGATGACCAATATCCACAAGACAAGTACACATAAGTACATAAAATGTATTGTTCTAAGAGTCTACATTATCCCTACATTAAAATCATAACAACTAGAAAATGCTGGAAGATTGCATCTTGGCTCCATAATCTGTGCTACAGAAATTTCAGGATTCCATCTTTTTGCCCATGCTTTTACATATATAATATCTATACCAGATGCAGGAATCACAGTCTCCATGTTTTTCCAGTCCCCACCATCTCCAGCTGCTGGGGGAAAGAGAGGTGTGTGTTATCTCAGAGAGATGACTAGATTTGAATGCCATATAATGCATTTGGAATTCTCTCTTCAAACAAAATTATTGGACATAAACTTCCTTTATTTTCCTAGGCACTTCAGTATGTTTTTATGTCAATGTAGTCTTTAAAGCTTTGTTAGATTTTATTATTATTTTTACTGCTGTTGCTATGTTCCATATGAAGGTTGACTACATCTGTTATTTTCAACTGTATGCCAGCTGGGAATTGCACACTGAAGAGCCATGCTTAAAAAGGTAAAAGGCATATTCTCATATGTGTTTACGCACTTAAATGTAATTGCTACTATCTTCACCTGCAATATTCTAAATACCTATTTGACTTTTCACTGAAGACTCCTACTTCCGCTCACAGCTCAGTCTCATATTACAGCTTGCAAAATGTCATTAGCCATTTTATTTCAGTTTTGTGTGGCTGGATCTTGTGTGACCCAATGTCTTCCTTAACAAGTCTAAGGGTGTGAGGAGTTTCACAGCACGATCGCTGTGGCTCATTGGCACACCATGGTCATAAATCGTGGGTGATCGTTCTCCTTACCTCATCTGTTTTTATGCCGTAACTTAGAGGCCCCAGTTTGGGCCTCTGACTCAAGGCTTTTGGCCCTCCCCACTATGCCCAGGGATGGCACGCAGTCATTCAGCTAGCACGCAGCTTCTGGCCAATTAGCAAGGTGAGCACGAGGCAGACATGCTGATATTTAGCCAATTAAGTAACCTTATGCTATCGCAAGGTAACCAATAAGAATATATTGCATACCCTTCTCTGGAATGTTTTTGTCCTGTTATTCCTAATAAACTCCGACCGGGCTATCTTGCCCTACTCCCAAAACACAACATCTGGCGACCCGCGACGCGATTGCTGGATCCCAACTCCGCGACTCACCGGCTGGAATAGCCCCCTGGTGCACCTCTCAGCTTTCGAGCTCCCGATTGTGAGTATGCGGGGGGGAACTTTCTTTAGGGCAAAAGACCCATGCAAAGGAATTGCAGAAACTCATCAAGGAGAGTGGATGTCCAGACATCACGCTTAATAGTCTAGAAGACTTCATTAAGGAAGTCGAATGCCAATGTCCTTGGTACCCAGAAATTGGATCCCTCAAACGGGATGATTGGCAAAGAATTGGAACAATTTTATTGGAAGAACCGAGGGCAGCGGTTCATCATTTATTGATTTGGCACAGAGTTAATGAGGCAGTCAGGAAACTAGTACCAGCAGAGGCATCCCTGACCAATCCTCTGACTCATCCACCCGAGGACCCACCACCTCCTTATCCAAAAGTGCTGCCTGCTATTTTACCACCTACGGCACCATTGGTGCCGCCCGTCCCGAGCCTGGTTCTCCAGGCGCCGCCCGCCTACCCTGGCGGTGTGATGGGAAATGTTCGCTCTGCCATACATCGAGCCAAGAGCGATGGGGTTTTGTCACTAGAGGAGGCGGAAGAGTGGCAAGGAGAGAGTCCTTCTGCTTTTCCCATTACGGTTGAGATGGGGGTGGGGGCAGATGGGAATCCAGAGGAACGTATCCATTGGCAAGCTCTGTCAAATACAGTAATTAGGGAACTTAATAAAGCTGTTAGAGAGGCTGGTGTCCGATCACATTTTGTGCAAGGGTTGCTTGAGGGAATTGGAAACGGGTACACTATGTTACCCCAAGACTGGAAAGTTTTGTTTCGAATGATTTTGACTGCTTCACAGTATGTTGTCTGGGATAGTGAATTCCGAGCGGCTGCAGTGGCGGCTGGTACGCCACAAAACACCCCTGAGCAGATTTATGGAGCAGGTGCATTTGCTACCCTCCAACAGCAGATGCAACTCCCCCGGGAGTCTTTCCACCGCACATTCATGTGCGTCATGAGAGCCTTTAAAAGGGTCCCCGTCGCTGGGAAACCCACACGCTCCTTTACTTCCACATGGCAGCAGCCCACTGAACCCTATCCACAGTTATTTGATAGATTGAAGGAAGCTATACAAAGACAGATAGACAACCCTGATGCCCAAGGAGAACTCCTGAAACGGCTGGCTTTTGAGCAGGCCAATACCGATTGCAAGAAAATTTTGCAAAATGTCATTCACCGCCCTGAGTATAGTTTAGCTGACATGATTCAAGCCTGTATGGAGGTGGGCACTCAAACACATGCAATGGCCCTTCTGGCTGGAGCGCTTCGTGCCGGAAACAAGCCCACTGGCAATTGTTTCAACTGTCAGAAACCGGGCCACTTCAAGAAAGACTGTCACGCCCCCGGAGGGGGAGCGCATAAGGGGGGTGGAAAGGATGTCAAGCGCCTCAGCAAGAAGTGCCCCCGGTGTGGCAAAGGATACCATTGGGCTAGACAGTGCAGAGTCAACCCCTCACCACAGGGAAACTAGATACCGGGCCCTCCCCGGGCCCCGGAAAAATAAAGGGGACACGGGTCGATCAGCGCAAGGCTGCTACTGCTGGCAGCGCTGGACTCGATCTCGTTAACACACAGGACATGACAACTGCGTTGCCTGGGGAGCTTATCCTGATGCCTGCCGACCTTACTGGCCCCTTGCCACGTTCATCAGCGGCCAAACATGGCATCATGATAGTTCCTGGCGTGATAGACGCAGACTACACAGGCATCATTTATGTACAATTTTGGAGTCACCTCCCATTGCAACTGCGCAAGGGGGACTCCTGGGCACAATTGATCATTGTTTCTTATGAGACCCCAGGGGGAGCGGAGCCCGCCCTTCGCAGAGGGGGGTTTGGTTCCACCCGTGCCGGGGCCGATGGAGACACCTATCATCCACAGGTTGCCGCCCTTCAAGAGCAGATAGGACAGCAGAAGCCGACCCGTAAGTATTGGGTAAACAGTAAGTTGTTGGAAGGACTGTTAGATACGGGGGCGGATATTTCTGTGATAGCCGCTGGGCACTGGGATCCCTTGTGGCCAACCGAAACTGCTCCCTCAGTTTGGGGCAACGGTGGTAGCCAAGCCTCCCGGAAAAGTGCTCAGTGGCTATCTGTCAGTCTCCAACCTGGTGGGCCTGAGATCGCTCGCATCAAGCCCTGTATTTTACAAATTGATCTCAACTTGTGGGGGAGGGATTTGCTGGCACAAGTTGGCACCACCCTCATAACTCATGAATAGCCATCAACATTGTGCTCTTCCACTCTTGTGGAAGACTGATCAAGCCGTGTGGGTGGAGCAATGGCCACTTCCACAAGAGAAGTTGACTGCGCTTAAGCAGCTTGTCCAGGAACAACTGGACGCGGGTCACATTGAACCGACTAGTAGTCCGTTCAATACCCCGGTATTTGTCATCAAAAAGAAGTCCGGGAAGTGGCGGTTGCTCCATGACCTGCGGGAGATCAATAAGATAATTGAGCCGATGGGCTCGCTCCAGTGTGGAACCCCGAACCCAAATTTGATACCCCATGATTATGAGATGGCTGTCATTGACCTCAAGGATTGTTTGTATACCATTCCCCTTCAGGAAAAGGACCGGAAGTATTTTGCTTTCACAGTCCCAGTGTTGAATAACTCCCAGCCCACAGTCCGGTACCATTGGAAGGTATTGCCAACGGGAATGCTCAATAGCCCCACCATGTGTCAGTTTTATGTAAATGCAGCTCTCATGCCGTACAGAAAGGCTTACCCTAATTTGGTTATATATCATCACATGGATGAAAAACTGACCGTTTGAAGACCGATAACGGCCCCGCCTATTGTTCTACTGCCCTAGCAGAGTTTTGTACCCGCTGGCAGATTGTCCACACATTCGGCATCCCTTATAATTCTCAGGGACAGGCCGTGGTTGAGTGGGCCAATAAAACACTGAAAGAGGCACTGGATCGCCAGAAAAGGAAAGGGGGGACTATCCCCCTCTCACTTCCGGAAAAGGAGGAGTGGCTTGCTAGTGTACTGTTTACTCTAAACCACCTTAACTTGTCTCAATTTAATTCTCAATTTTTATCCAGGGCTCAGTGTCACTACCGCCAGCTTGAGGTTCTGCCTGCCCCCCAGGTCCAGTACAGACGCCTGCCGGACCCGGAGTGGAAAGGGCCTGTTCCCCTCATCACCTGGGGAAGGGGCTATGCCGCAGTGTCTACGCCAGAAGGTCCTCTTTGGGTCCCTGCCCGGTTTGTTCGACCGTGGAAGCATGGCATGGCATCAGGGTCTCAGCAACCCCATTCCAAACTTCGACCTTCACCTGCACGAGCTCCCGGAGAGGAGACGGAACCGAGGGGGAAGGCGAAGGGGGCAGAACCCGCCGATAACCTGGGGCCAGGTGAAAGCATTGTCAGATGAAGCCCAGTCAGTGCTGGACGAAATCCGGATGGAAAAGACTCCTGAGAACTTTGTTGTTGCTATCATAGCTTGTCTAAATGCTAATTCTATCATGATTCTTTGTTGCTACATGCTTCTCTTTCCAGGAGCCATCCAAGATGAGCTGTCCCAATGCTTTGAGTATAACCTGTGGTATAAGCTTGCCCACATTTCTAATCAACCTGAGTTTTGCCTTAAGCAAAGCGTTGACTCCTATCACCTGTTAAGCACCTGTCTTATTCCCATTTGCTACAGTCCCCAAAACGTCAGTAGGTCAGTGTTGGGTTACGATATGGCCGACTTTAATGACCAGGTCAAAAAAAAAAATATGCTCTTAGCCCCTTTTGGGGAAAGGCAACCAAAAGGCTGCCCTTTGATGCCCTGTCTCTCTATACTCCTATTGTAGCTGTTAGCAATGCTAGTAAATGTGCCAGGGTTGTGAACTGTACTCAACATAAGTCAAAGCCTCACTGTTTCAAGCCCGGTCGTGGCCTTAATTGCACCGGGAGAGAAACAGAGGACCTTCATTTTAACTTTCAGCACATTCTGTTGCCTTCTGGGTGGTTCTGGACCTGTGGGTCACGAACTTGGAACTATATTCCTGCTAACCTCTCTAAAACCACTTGTTGCCTTCTAGCCACCTGCCTGCAAGGATTTTGCTTCCGGCCTCGTGCACGCAAGGACCAAATTTATTATGCTTATAAGCTTCTTAAAAACAGAAGGGGAAGATGTGAGGAGTTTCACAGCACGATCGCTGTGGCTCATTGGCACACCATGGTCATAAATCGTGGGTGATCGTTCTCCTTACCTCATCTGTTTTTACGTCGTAACTTAGAGGCCCCAGTTTGGGCCTCTGACTCAAGGCTTTTGGCCCTCCCCACTATGCCCAGGGATGGCACGCAGTCATTCAGCTAGCACGCAGCTTCTGGCCAATTAGCAAGGTGAGCACGAGGCAGACATGCTGATATTTAGCCAATTAAGTAACCTTATGCTATCGCAAGGTAACCAATAAGAATATATTGCATACTCTTCTCTGGAATGTTTTTGTCCTGTTATTCCTAATAAACTCCGACCGGGCTATCTTGCCCTACTGCCTCTTCATGAATCAAGCCTCCGCTGTCTCCTTGATCCCAAAACACAACATAAGGAGAGAAATTATTTTATTCCCTAAATTTCCATCATGAACTTGACAGTCTTAGGAATTCAATAGTTCTGTCTGTTGACAGTTTATAGTTGCTAATGAGTTTGTTCACTTTTGTGATATTTTATCTACTAATTATAGAATATCAGATTAAAATCTATAAAGAAGAGATTCAATGGGCTTTCACAACATACAACTTTACTAGTTTTAGACTATAGTGCACATTTTATTTTTTAAAAATCACCAGGATGAAATATTTTGGTCCTCATCCATTGAAGGAACAAAAGTGGGTTGTGGCTCCATCCCACTTTTGTTACTTTAGTCGCACAATATTTATTTCATATACTTACTGACTACTGATTGTGAAACACAAGAATAAACAAAACATAGCAATGTATTTAAAAACACATCTGTAACAATGATATATCTTAAAATTTAGTCCCTTCATTGCTCTACTACAACTCCACTGATGGTCTATCTTTAAAACAAAACTTTCAAGCTCTGATATAATACAGAGACAGACCCTGGAAGACTATCTAAAACAACATAAGATTAACATACATAAGGGATTGATGTGACCAGGAGGAAAATAATTAGCTTTTTGACTGGTGTGAGAATATGATAGAAAATTTTCTGAGTGGAGAAAACAACAGTATATATTTGAAGGCTACAGACATGTAGAAAAAGAGAAAGAATAAAGCTACAAGAGCAGGAAAAAAATGCTGGGAGCAGGATGAGGGGGTTTCTAGAAGGCAATCTGGGAGGGAACAAGAAAATGTGGGAAAGGGTAAAAGCTCCTGCCATATGGTGTCAATTATTCCTTCAACAAATTAGCAAGATCACAGACAAAAAGAAAGGAGGAGGAGGGAGGAAAGTGGCGTAAGAGTTTATTTCAAGACAATGTATGCTTCCAAGGAATCGGCATAACTTTTTATTTATATTAATGTTAACAATTGCAATACTATATCAAACAATAAAGATTCCTTGTCAGATGTTTAGCACTATATTATATTAAAACAGCACACATTGCCCAAATATGATACTACTGTACTAGCAAACTGTTATGTGGGGGGGGGAGGTACAATACACAAAGGGGGACATCACTGATATTTGAAAATAATAAATTGTTTAAATTGTAGTAGATAAGAAGTGATGTCCTCAGGTGAAGGGCATACACAGTATGTATTTTATTTATTTATTTTTGTCTTTCCTTTTTACTTGTATTTGTATATCTTTTATGTATGTTCAAAAATAAAAATATTTTTAAAAAGCAAACTCAAACAATAAAAACACAACAGGAAATTTATTGATTAAAGAAACGGTATGAAAAATAAAGTTAGGCAAGCCCTAACTATCAACTCCTAGGAATTGGGTAATGGCATCTCAAAAGAGTCTTCCCAGCTGGCACTTCATGGAGCAATCAAAGAAAGAGACCAAAGCTGTAGTTTGAACAGCTCTTTAATACTGCCTTTTGATATTGTTGGTATTCATTATCTGTATGAGACAAGAGCAAATGAGCAAGTATTGATGGTAGTAGTTGCCCGGGGGGGGGGGGGGCAGTAAAGGTGATACAGTATGTCATTCTGGCTCTTTCTTTCCTTTGCCACAAGGGCAAAGGATGATTACATGCTTTTGCTTTAGAAGGAACTCACAGAGTGACTTTTACAAACGTGGTGTTCAACAAGGTATGCACCATCCATCCACATTTCCATCCAAAATCACAACACACAAAGATATGAGTGACTATTGTATATGGTATATTCTGAACCCCAGTGTGGTGTAGTAGATAAAGTGACAGGCCAGGACCCAGGAAACTTTGGTTCGAATCCCTGCTCAGTCATGGAAACTCACTGAGAGTGCAGATCTAGTAAAACCTCTCCTTAAATATCTCACTTACCTTGAAAGCCCTATTAGGGCTGCTATGAGCTGATGTCACATAACAATAGTATATGCAACTTGGAAGTAACTTACTGCTTAATTACAATATTTTTATAGTAATTTTATGCTTTTAAATCAATTCTGATCTTGGTGACCCCTTGTAGGGTTTTCTAGGTAGAGAGTACTCAGAAGGAGCTTACCAGTCTGTTCTACAGGAGGTGCCCTGGGACAGTGCAGCTTACCCATGGTTACACAGGCTGACTGTTCTCTGAGGAGGCACAGTGGGGAATTGAACTCCCAAACTCTGATTTAGTAACCAGATACCTAAATGACTGATATTACTTAAAAGTAATTATCCAATGCTGGCTGTAGAGTTCAGAAATGTAGGTATCTGGTTGCAAAACCAGAGATTGGGAATTTGATTCCTCACTATGCCTCCTAGAAGAGCCAACTTGTATGGTCTTGAGCAAGCTCGAAAGTCCCAAGATGCCTTCAAAAGAAGGGAATGGTAATCCACTTCTCAGTACTCTCTAGCTAGATAACCCTAGAAAAGGGCACTACAACTCAAAACTGACTTGATGGTGCACAGTTATTAGTATTAATTATTCACAGGTTTATCGAACGATAATATTTTCATGCCGTTTCTTTTATAAAACAGCATTTCTTTATTCATGCATTGTGTGTAATAAGTAATGCTTACTCAATACTCCTAAGGATTGTTGGGAGGTATCTTCCTCCATTTTGAGCTTTTTTTTATTTTTTTATTTAAAAAGCAATGCATTGCTAACATATTACCAATAAACACATTCACCATTTTAATTTTTTAATGGCTCTCCTATCTCTGCAATGTGAATTACAGATATATTTTTCCATAACACTATTTTAATTGTAATTCAAAACTGAGTGAAAGGTTTTAACTTTTCTAACCCTTGTATAGTTGAGCTAATTTGGAGTGCTAACTTCAGTGGTGGGCATCAGCAGGTTTGCACCAGTTCACCAGAACCGGTAGCAGAAATTCTGGCTGGCCCCTCCCAGTTTTGAAATAAAGTAGTCCTAATTCAGGTGCAATGCAGGGCTTTCCCCCTGGCCATGCCCACCATACCATGCCCACAGTGTGGTAGTAAAAAAAATGGAGCCCACCACTGGCTAACTTACATGCTTACAAGGGGGGGGGGACAGTAACCATTCCTTTCACTGTTTGTTCCAGTATCCTAATAGGTTTCCACTGAGCAATTAGTTGAGTATCAAATAAGTTCTCCTTGGACAGCAAGGGGAACAAATAAGTCGATCCTGAAGGAAATCAACCCTGAATGCTCTTTGGAAGGACAAATATTCAAGATGAAGCTAAAATACTTTGGACACCAAATGAGAAGAGAGGACTCACTTGAGAAGGTCTTGATGCTGGGAAAGATCAAAGGCAAAAGGAAAAGGGGGTAGGCAGAGGATGAGATGGCTAGATGGAATTGTTAACAAAGTGGGCGTACAGCTGAGTGGGCTGCGGAGGATGGTGGAGGATGGGGTGCCTGGTGTGCAGTGGTCCATGGGGTCGCAAAGGGTCAGACTCGACTGTGCAACTGAACAACAACATAAGCATGGAGATCCTTCCTGTAGCAACTGTTGGCATTTGTCAAGGAAATTAGCTTCCACTGAGCAAGTAAGCAGTGATTTCAGCATGCACAGTAAACCTATTCATGTGGATTCACAGGGACTTAGGCTTCTGGGAACTGAAGTTCAAGAACAGCTCGAGTGCCAAGGTTCACCATCACTGATATAGGGCAATGACCCATGAAGCTTCTGAGGAGTGAAAAGTTCCACCAGCATAGTAAGGTGGAATTGTGCCATTGTGTAAATGGGGGTTGGGGTTGTGTGGACACTGTGAAGAAAGCACACCCTAAGTTTGTGTTGTGGGAATGTTTGTACAAACAAGAAAATCCTGTTGTTCTCCTTGCTCTCCATGCTTATACAAAGCAGCAATTACTTGCATTGTTTGGTTTACAGTGCAGCTGAGCCTCTAACACAGGGGTACTCAACGTTTTCAGGCCATGGGCTTGACCACACCTCCTGGTCAGCTGATTGAGCTGGTCATGTGGTTCCTCCCACCCGGAAGCAGAAGTAAAATTCATGCCACGCATGCGCAGAATGCATTTCGCAGCATTCTACACATGCGTGTTGTGTGTTTTACTTCTGTTTCTGGGAGCGGCTAGGGCATTGGAGGCCAGAAGAATTGGCTTTGGGGGCCAGGTTTGGCCCATACCTGTCAAGCTCTGCAAAATACAGGAAATTACTGCGCATGCATGGACGCGTATGCTCAGTAACCCATTTGTGCATGCGCATCATTGCCACACATGCGCACTAGACCATTTGTGCATGCACACCATGGCCATGCATGCACAATAGCCCGTTTGTGCATGCACACCGTGGCCGCGCATGTGCAGTAAGCCCTTTTCCCGCCATTCAAATAAGGGATGGCGACAGGAAAGGGGAGGAACGAGTGCTGAAAAATGGGAAATCCCAGCCAATACAGGATACTTGACAAGTATGGTCTGGCCTTCAGGCCATAGGTTGCTAATGCCTGCTCTGACAATGCAAGCGCGGCGCCAAAATGGCCGCCGCGCCCTTTGCGCCCCCCCCCCACAGGACAGAGAATCCGGGTAGTTAGGGGCGTGGCCAGCTCCCTTATAAAAGGGCTGGCCACGAGGCAGCCGAGCTGCCATTTTACCTCAGCGACGGAGCGGAGAAGTTTTTTCCCCTGTGTCTCCGTCGCTCGTTAGCTTACCGGGAAGCCTTTTTGGTAGCGATTTTGCCTTGCCGGCTTCCCTTTTTTGCTTCGGTGGAGATGCCTTCGAAGAAGAAGGCAGCTTCGAGTTCAGCTCGCGCTGTTAGGAGGCGCAACCCAGGTCGGAGGACCGTGGTGCCGCCTCCTCAGCAGCCACCTTTGCCAGCCCCGACCGGGGCCGGCGGAATGGGGTCTATTGCCCCTTGGCCCGCTGTGGGCGAGCAGAGTGTGGGCGCGGATGGCGCTCCGGCCCGCGGCCCACGAGCGGTGGACACCGCTCCTCCTCCCGCCCACTCCGTCGGGCCTATTCCTTTTGGGCCGCAGCCTCTCCCTGGGCCCTCTAGCCTTGGGGGGTGGGGCGGCCCCCTGCCTTGGCAGGTTTCTCCACCAGCTCTGCCGGGCTTCGGTGCTGGCCAATGGCCATATACGGGCCCCGGGGTGCAGGGACCTGTACCCGTGCCTGGATCAGGCGGGCCGGCCGGCCCTTTGCCCATGGTCAACGTGGACACCTTACTGGCCCGCATTGCGGCCCTGGAGGCGTCTTTGGCCCGGGCCAGTCAGGCGGGCGCCCCCTTCGGGGTTCCTTTTGAGGTGCTGTCGGCAGCAGGACAACAGCCGGCGGGGAGGGTCGAGCTGCTGCAGGCGGGTGGCGCGGCTTCGGCCACTGCCTCGCAGCTCCCCAGCCAGCAACCTGGTGCGGGTCAAGCCCCGGTGATGAGCTCTAGGTCGGTCGTGAGCTCCGACGCCCCCAGTGGGCCGGAACCCCCGGTGGGGGCGGCCCGCGGGGGTGCAGCATGTGAGTATACGGTGCAAGCAAGTACATCCACACACATTCCCAATATAGGGGGGGCCTTTCAATGGCCTTGGCCTCGCGCGGGTGGTGCGGGGGCCACGCTGTCTACGGCCCACCCGGCGACAACAACTGCCACCTTGGGCAATGGGGTGGGCATCGGTCCTTACACTGCGGAGAATGTTCTGGGGGTGGCTGGGTTAGCTCAGGCCCCTTTTACTAGGCTGGCTGTCCCCTTTTCGGCTTTGCCGACGGCAGGGTATTCCTTGCCATTGGGCGATCACTTGGCACAGGCTACTAGAGAAAAGATATGGCGAGGGGAGTACGTAGATATCTTCTCACTCCTGAACAGAGAGCCCACCAAGGAGGAAAGGGAGGGTCAGGATGAGAAGGATAAGGAGCAGGCACGCCGCCGTAAGCCGCCGCGTACCTGGGCCAACTGGCTTCCCGCTTATTTAATATACATGGCGGTATATTTGAGGGCGCGGCCGGATTTAGCTATCCCCATGGTCCAATATTTGGACAACATATATAGGGCAATGGTTGATTTCCCGGGCCCCTCATGGCTAGCATATGATGAGGAATTCCGTATGAGGATTCCTCTCCACCCCGAGATGAGATGGGATGAGCCGTGCCAGAGACTGTGGCTCTTGTACATGACACCCACATGCCCTGCCCCGGGGGATAGATACCATTGTGGACATGCGGTCCAGCGAGCGGCTCCAGCGCAGGTTACCCGCCAACCGGCGGGGCAGGGGGTTCCAGCCCGCCTGCTGTGCTGGACTTTCTCGTCAAATGGTTCCTGCAATCGGAAGAATTGCAGGTATAAGCATGAGTGTCCCACATGTTCTGGCCCCCACGCAGCCTCTGCTTGTCCCAGGCCTGGGGGGGCACGAGGCAGAGGGAGGGGTGGACAGTGGGCTGGCAAAGCTGCCGCGGATGGAGCTAGTCCTCCAAAAGGCCCCCTCCCCAATTAAGGTGGACATGCTGGAGCGCTGGCTCGCATCGTACCCAAAGGGGGAGGACGGGGAGTATCTACTTCAAGGTTTTAAGCAGGGATTTCGTATCCCTTTTATGGGTGATAGGTCCCCTCAGGATGCTCCCAACCTTTTATCCCTCAGAGGAAGGGAGGAGGTGGCTGCGGCCAGCATTAAAAAGGAGTTAGACGCGGGCAGGGTCGCTGGACCTTTCCCCGCACCCCCGTTTCCCAATCTTAAGGTTTCACCACTGGGTTTGGTGCCCAAAAAGTCCCCAGGTGAGTTTCGTCTTATTCATCATTTGTCCTACCCAGCCGGCCGATCGGTCAACGATGCTATCCCTGATGACCTTTGTTCAGTCCGGTATACATCGTTTGACCAGGCGCTGCGCATGGTGCGCGCGTGTGGCCCGGGTGCCCTGCTGGCCAAGTGTGACATTAAGTCGGCTTTTCGCCTCTTGCCGGCGCACCCGGGCGACTTTGAATTGCTGGGTTTTAAATTTAAGGGGGAATATTATTTCGATAAGGCCATGCCTTTTGGCTGCTCCATATCATGCTCGGCTTTCGAGCGTTTTAGTACCTTCCTAGAGTGGGCCTTCGTCCGCAGGTCAGGGTCCCGGTCTGTAGCCCATTACCTGGATGACTTTTTATTCGGGGGTGAACGGGGCTGGGACACGTGTGCACGTCTCCTTAACACATTTCAGACGCTAATGCAGGAACTTGGTGTCCCTTTAGCGCCCGAAAAGACCGAGGGCCCATCGACCAAGCTAGTATTCCTGGGAGTTGAGATTGACACAGTAGTGCAGGCTTCTAGGTTGCCGGGTGATAAGGTGTCCAGGATAGTGACCCTTATCTCGGAATTGCTGGCCAAGCGTAAGGCATCCCTGAGGGAACTGCAGGTGCTCCATGGGCACCTTAATTTTGCCTGCAGGGTGGTCGCTCCGGGCAGGGCTTTTGCCCGGCGCTTATGTGACGCCATGGCAGGGTTATCCAGGCCCCACCACAAAGTCAGGCTTACCCGGGGTATCAGGGCAGACATGTTCGTCTGGTTGCAATTCCTGAGGGAGTTTAATGGGGTCTCATTTTGGAGGTCGGACCTCCTGGCATCCCCCAATTTCCAGATCCAGTCTGATGCCTCAGGATCCCTGGGTTATGGGATGTACTTCAATGGGAAGTGGGCCTATGGTGGGTGGCCACCGGCATGGGCAGGCACAGGTCGCCTGCGGGATCTCACATACCTGGAATTTTTTCCCATTCTGGGGGCTTTGATGCTATGGGGCGAACAGTGGGCAAATTCGGTGGTGCATTTCTGGTGTGACAATGCTGCCGTTGTACACATTGTCAATGCACAGACTTCCAAATCGCCCAGGGTTATGGATCTAGTGCGCCATTTTGTGCTGCGCTGCCTGCGCCTCAACATCTTGTTCAGGGCCAGGCATGTCCCAGGGATTAATAATGATATTGCTGACGCTTTGTCCCGCCTGCAGATCTCCCGGTTCCGCGCCTTGGCCCCGGATGCGGAGGAATTTCCCTCGCCACTCCCGGACGAGATGTGGACTATTGGCAAGGAGAGGTGAACCGGGCGATTGGCCTGTCACTAGCGCCACGCACGCGTAAGGCGTATCAACAAGCGTTTAATTCATATAGGGCATTTGCTACTCAATTTCACTTGCCAGAGACCTGGCCAATTCCGGTGGACCATGTTCTGCGGTTCATGGTTCACCTGCATGCACAGGGCCTCGCACCTCGCACCATAGCATCCAAGCTTTCGGCGTTGGCTTTTATGGCCAAAGTGGGGGGTCACGTGGATACCACCTCTGACTTCCGTGTGAGACATGTTTTGGAGGGGTGGGTGCGCGAGCGCGGGCGTTGCCCGGACGACCGGCACCCTATTTCCCCAGGGGTTCTTACCCAGTTGGCCCGGGGCTGGCCAGGCCTCTGTTTTGATCATTATGAGGCAGCCCTTTTTCATGCAGCCACAACGGTGGCATTTTTTGGAGCGCTCCGCGTCAGCGAACTCGTGATGCTGTCTAAGGCGGATGCAAGTGGTAGGGCACTGGAACTCGAAGATGTCTATGTTGCCAAAGACTGGGCCCATTTGAGGATACGCTCCTCTAAAACAGATCAGCATGGCGTAGGCAGTGGAGTACGACTGCTACGGTGTTCTTTGGCAGACATCTGTCCGGTTGGTGCCCTACAGGAATTCCTGGCACTGCGTGGCATGCACCACGGCCCGTTTTTCTGTCACCAAGATGGGTCTCCCCTTACTAAATTTCAGTTTTGGAAGGTGACAGCCAGAGCCCTCACCAGGGTGGGCCTACCAGGTGCCCGTTATGGCACACATTCATTCCGTATTGGTGCAGCCTCTACAGCAGCTGCTTTTGGGTACTCTGGGGCTGACATACGCAGCATGGGGAGGTGGGGCTCGCAATGTTTTCAGTTTTATGTGCGCCCACTCCCGCCATGAGTACCAATCCAGTCACCTTACCGCCTTTTTTCTCAATTTTCTTACAGACCCTGGGTGTCGTATTACACCGGTGACAGTATGGCTGGTGGGCCACAGCTATGTGCACAGGGCAGCGCGTTACGCTGCGGCGACAGAGTGGGGACCCCGACTGGGACTGGGTGACCACGCCAGTCTCGCATGGCATGGTAAGCCTGGGATGTTATGGCGGGAGCTGCGGCCTTTCCTTTTTTCTGGCCTGGGTGTTGACCCGCCTGACATTCTAATCATCCACCTGGGGGGCAATGATTTGGGCCAGGTCACCGGCTTATCGCTCAAACATGCGATTTGCGAGGAACTCGCCTATTTGCATTATGTCTGGCCTGCCACAACCCTGGTTTGGTCGGACATTGTTCCGCGCCATTCTTACAGAGGGGGCGTTAACCTCCTGGCTCTTGACCGCGCTAGGCGCGCGGTCAATAAGGCAGTGGCGCGGTTTCTTGCCACCAGGGCTTGGGGACGGGTTAGTCATCACCCCGATATTAGCCTACAAAATTATGACCTGTATGCAGGGGATGGGGTCCACCTGTCGCGAGGAGGTATGGACCTCCTGTTGGGTGATTGGCGAGCAGGCCTGTTGACCGAGCTGACGGTCTGGGGGGGGGGCGTCAGGTCTTCTTTGAAGCCCCTCCGTGTGGCGGGTAGCACTGGTAAGGTAAACAGTATGACCCACAAGTATCCGGCAGGTTCGCAATTGACTGGACAACACTAGACAGGAATAAAGTAGTTAAACGTTGTCCGGTCAACGACGAACCAGGCGATGGGGTGATGACGATTGCTAACCAGCATGCATCACCCCTGTGATTTCACGGATACGCGTCAGAGGGTGGGGTCATGAGTTAGTTATTGACTACGGTCAACAATTTGTTTGTTGTCAACAAACAAATTGATACAAATTGATACATTGTAACCAATTGCCGTTGGCAATTTTGGGGTGGTACCTTACCAATGTTACTTCGGCCTGCTTGCCTTAGGAATTATGATTGGTCGTTTTACCAATACAAATTTATAATTCGGACTAGGGCATTGAATCAATAAATGTGGCCCTATGCTGTTATCCACTTTCAATGTTGTCTGTGTCCGTTATTGGGGGGGTGCGCCTGCAAAAGGTTTAACAGCTTCCAGGCTAAAGCAAATAGACTACAGCAACTCTTTTCTCTCTGACATACAAACAATGTCTGTAAGAGCTCATACACAAAAATTATAGGCCTCTTATTTTTCAGCTAAAATTTACTGAATGTCCACCATAATAATTAAATCAAAAATGCATGGCTTCATATGTTACCCTCTTACAGCCAATAAGCATGCACTAACAAGATATGGACATCACAGTGGTTGCCATTGTATTCGACACTATGGCAGAATTAAGATTCACAATTCTCAACAACATGATGCTCTACCCAGAAAAGCTGTGGCTTTATTTTATTTTTTTAATTTATTTTAAATTCAGATTTCTATGCCACCCAATCAGGTAAACCCAACTCAGGGTGGCTCACAACAAGTTAAAACATACATAAAAACAATTAAACCATTAAAAACCCAACACACCCACCCACCTACCCCGTTCATTTTTAAAAAACTACCCACATTAAAACTACCTGCATTGAACAATTAAAAGAAATGGGGGCTTATTTTATAAGCCAACAGGCAGGGACCATCCTCCCATCTGAGCCCCACACCTACCCCGCTAACCAGGTTTTTAGGTATTTTCTGAAAGGTAGCAGCTTGGTCTGCTCCTGCAACTCTACAGGTAGGAGGTTCCACAAGGCTGGTGCGGACACAGAAAAGGCCCTCCTCTGGCAGATGGGACAATTAGGGAGCCCCTCCAGTCCGCTATGTTGGATGGGTGGACACTCTTGGGATGATGTGGTCTCTAAGGTATCCTGGCCCACTACCATGAAGGGCTTTAAAGGTCAAAAACAGCACCTTGAACTGCACCTGGAGGCAAACTGGTAACCAGTGCAGCTCCCGAAGTAATGGCGAGGCACGGGCATAACACCCCTGCCCCATCACCACCCGGGCTGCTGCATTTTTGACCAACTGCAGCCTCCTAATGGTTTTCAAGGGCAGCCCCATGTAGAGCGTTTATGCATTGATTAAATGAAACTGACTTTAAAATTAGATGGAACACCATACTCACCTAACCATTCATTGAATTTTTTAACTTCACTAGGGAGCCCCAGTTCAGTGAAATCACCAGCATGTATTAAAACATCTCCATATGGCATTTGGAGTGGATCTGTTCTGGAGTGAGTATCAGATACACATACAAAACGTGTATATCCTGGAGGCTTGGGAGCATCATGTGGAACAGGATCCACCCTATGTGAAAAGCATTGGTGCATGGTTATAAAATATAATTGAATAAGTGTAATATTCAATTATAATATACACATCTAGTTTGTAATTACTATATTATTATGTATAATAATTTAGTGCACTCAAATAAGCAAACAATATACATTTTGACTTAGAATATGGGACATAACACTACAGGTAACTGTAACGTGCCAAATATATGTTTACTTATGTCTAGTAGACAACACTTTTTGGCTCCATTTTCCATTTTAAAGAGTATTAGGAAGGAAAACATTTAGCTAGCTGGATAGCTCAGTGAGTTTAGGCCTCTGGCTGAGGAGCCAGAGATAGGGTGTTCGATTCCCCACTGTGCCTCCTGAGAGAAGAGTCAGCCTGTGTAATTATGGCCAAAACTAAACAGTCTCATGACTGTAAAGAGAATGGTAAACCATTTATCTGTATTCCCCATCTAGAAAATCATGGAAAGGGTTGCCATAAGTCAGAATTGACTTGACAGCACACAATTAGTATTTATTAAGGGAAATATTGTTCTCAATTATCTCTAAGTACTACTGCCTACAACCATTATTACTTTTGTTCTATCTCCTGCTTAGTCACTACTTCCCCCTAGCTGTCATATTTAATTTTGAAATGATAATGCAGCTTGCTAGCTGGGTGGTAATAGTTCAACTCTTTACTGCTGCAGCTTCAGGTGAAACCTGCCTTTCTCCCCCCATTTTTCATTTTTCTGTTAATACCAGTTTTCCGCACTTCACTAAATTCTAATCTACAATGAGCAAAACAGCTGATTTTAAATGACATATAATCCTCCTGTGAAAAACCCAGTTGAGCACTGCCATCATGCAGTGATAGTCAAGAATTGTGTGCACCCTTTGCATTTGATTCAAATACTTTTTCTTTCTCAAGATTAATCTAACTGTCATTCTAATGGAAAGGCAAAGTTGCACATTGTATATTGCTGTTTTGGCTTAGATTGTTTTATGCTGTTTCTTTTTGTTTTAAATTGTCTGTATATCATTTAATGTTTTTTATGTTGATTGTTTCATTGAGTTTTGTTATATTGTTTGAGTTGTTGTAAACCACCCAGAGTAGTGACTTGCACTAATCGTGGTGGGAAAATGAATGAATGAATGCACATTCTAATGGAAAGGAAAAGATGCACAATTAACTCCTTTCCCCATCTAGATATCTGATACATTTAAGTGCATTTTTTAAAGCCCAGGTATTCTCTGCAGGGACTGTGGTGGCTCAAGTGGTTAAGGTGCTGAACTTGACGACTGGAAGGACAGCAGGTCAGCAGAATGAGACCCGAGTACTGCACAACAGAATGAGCTCCTGTTTTTGTCCCAGCTCCTGTCAACTAGCAGTTCGAAAGCAAGAAATTGCAAGTAGAAAAATAGGTACCACTTCAGTGGGAAGGTAAACAGCATTCTGTGCACTCCAGTGTTGAGGCATGCCTGCCACATGTCCACAGAAATGTCTACAAACACAGGCAGTGCTGGCTCCTTGGCTGTAAACAGAGATGAGCACTGAACCCTAGGGTCAGATACGATTGGTTTTTGAGCAAGGGCAACCTTTACTTTACCTTTACCTATGCTCCTAAACTTGCTTTTACTGAGGCTCTTGGACCGAGGGGACAATCGGAGCGCTGCAAAGATGCACACCTGATTGCACCACAAAGGGTCACCAGCCCTTGCCCCAAAAGTACAAGCATTAATGCTGGATCAAAAAAGTCTAGCTCAAACAGAATTTGGGATTGGTCTGCACTGCATTTTTCCATACATTGAGCAAATGTGTGTGTGTGTGTGTGGGGGGGGGTGCATTGGTCCGCTCCACAAGCAGCTCAAATTGCAGTCTATTTCCCCGTTTGTTCACATGCTGAGTTTTAAAATGCCCTTAATTTTCTTAGGTTCAATTGATTAAAACTAACAGAAACAAATCCTGCAGTCTGTCAGGTCCAGGAGGAAAGAGATTGTGGTATTCTTGAACCACAATTGGGTGTACCCTGGTAACGGCAACCTTGTGTTGCCGGCTACTGTTTCTCACACTAGGATAGGCAAAAGGAACTGCAGAAAGAACTCACCCAAATGTGCCTTCTTTTTGACAGTTTCACATCTAGCCTAGACACGGAAGATTAAAAATGTCTCACTCTTACTCTCCAAATGCTTAATTAAATCTGTGGATGTCAAGTGTTCACATAATAGGTTTGATTTAGCAAATCTTTTCTACTTCTCTACTTTCAGTTAAAAAAAGAGAGGAAAATATAAGGTACTGTACATCTATTTTATAGTAACAGTTGGTTTCTTACAACTAAAGATTTTTCCCCTTCTGTCTCTCAAATGTATCACTGCTTTTTGTTTTAAAATTATGGTTCCCTATATTACATTAAATCACCCTTTAGAGCAACTAACTTTACAGATGTTTCCAATATACACAAAAACTCAGAAATAAACACATTAATTTAATTACACTTTAAGTATCCTCTGCCTTTTCTATATAGTCAGTATTAAAATAGGATCTGTCAGACAGATGTCTCCACAACATTTCATTAGTTGTGGCCAATCTTTTGTTTATGTGGATCTCCTGAATCTTACCCAAGCAATGAGAAAAGTTTTTATTCTAATATAGGTCTCATATTAAAATAAAGATTTGGATAAGAACATGGATAATTTTTAAATCCTATTGATATTTTGTAAAATTCTAAGACAAGCCACATCACATTACTGTTTGCATTTTTTTAAAGTACAAATACAGTACCTGTTTTAGCAAAACAATTCTCCTGATTCCCATTTTTTGACTGGTCTATCAAATATCACATTGACACAGCAATAACCCTTTAGAGGTCTGTGCTATAAGAGTAACAAATTCTAATACTTACATTTGCACATGTGGGGGCTGGAAACGTCCCTGGTTAATGTTGTAGAATGTGAATGCCTGTGTTGGATTTGAGCTATACTCATCAACTTCAATTATGAGTCTACTGTGCTGATGCCTTCTAGCTGTCATAATGTGCGATTGGGCAAAAGCCATGGTGTTCAGTGTATGGTGTTGATACAGTTTTCTCATGGAATCATCTCTGTTATCTTTCTATACGGGTGAAAAACATCTATTTTCTCTTTTTTGCCACATTATGCAAAAGCTCCTCTTGCAAAAATCTGAAAGCAACAGGGGGGGGGGAGAGGAGGTAGTTGTTATAAAGTGTTTGACAGTCAATCTGCTTGAGATAAATTTTATTCAATGCCCAGTTGAGATTTAGAAAAGGAAGATAAATGCTAACAGCTCAAGTATCTCATTATAAATCTTTCCAAGTCAGCTATTTGATGAATATATATATATAAATGTTTTAGTGGGTAAGCAAGGAAGAAAACAAACTTGTCAAAGAGTACATGGTACAACATGTTCCAACAGTTACAGTTTTTAATTACAAACTTAGTGAACAGTATATTACCACTCAAAAACTGCATATTGCATTTTAACATTTTGCAGAAGATTATTTAATTTAACTTCCCCAATCCTCAGTGCATTAGCCAATGTTTATATCATTGCTCAGATAAAGTCTGTTTTCTCCTATATACCAGTGGTATTCATAAAATGTTGAATTGTCCAGATATACGTTATAATCATCATAGACAAAAATGTTTCACTGAATCCAGAAAATATGTATTATAAATGTACATCCTCCTCACAGTTTTTCCCTACAATTTTTAAATTATTGAATGCATTAATCAAATCTAAATGTTTTACATATAACGTATGGAGGCTGTCCCCTAAATAATCTGAATTGATTCACAATTTCATATTCACATTCTCTTTCCTTCTGTATCAATAAAAACATGTTCTTCCTTCTTCCTCTGTAGTTTTTCACCATTTATTTGAACAGTCCGAAGCTTGTGACAATGAAAGAACACCCCATACCTTTCACGCTAGCAATTTTTGACAGCTAACAAAGGATTCAACAGAGGATCATATCACTTATCACATATCAGCCAGATAAACCATCCTGCTACCAAGCTGATCTCCACTTATCACATATCCATCAACAACCTGAAAAAACAACTTCACAGAATTGTTAAATTATATGGCATACTCACATTGTGTTTTTAAAAATACAGTATAGTCATCACATACAGGTGAAACTCAAAAAATTAGAATATCGTGCAAATGTTCATTCATTTCAGTAATGCATCTTTAAAGATGAAACAAATATATGAGATAGACTCATTACATGCGAAGCGAGATATGTCAAGCCTTACTTCGTTATAATTGTGATGATTATTGAGTCCTAATTTTTCGAGTTTCACCTGTAGCATAATAATGCATTTCTCTCAGGCTTGTATAAAACATTTCTGATTTTCGTGCTTTTTTTATATTTCTCCAACCTATCAAGAAAACATCCAATTTGAACTCCATCACCCAGTTCTTTTTTAGTTCATTATCCCCTTAATAGAAGAGTGGCCGGTCACATGGTTCAGCTGGCCAGTCGTGTGGTTTAGTGGGGCAGTCACGTGGTTCCTCCCACCGGAACCGGAAGTAAAATGTGCCTTGCAATCTGTTTTGCAACAGGATGAGATAGATTTTAAGCTACCATTTTCTCTGCTTAAACCAGGGGTGCCCAAATTACGGCTCACATGCTGGATCTGACCCCTGATGCCAATTCATCTGGCCCACGCCACCCTCATTGCTCCTGGAGGCAGAAGTAAAGTGTGCCCATACTGGCTGGATGAATTGGCGTCAGGGGCTGAATTCAGCCCGTGGGCCATAGTTTGGGCACCCCTGCCTTAATATATATATGTTATCATATAGTATTTTATTACATAGACAGAGATTAAAAGCATGTCTAATCTTTTGGAGGGATTGTTAAACGGATGTCTGTATCCATTGTAGATTTAGACCAAGAGCTTTTCGCACTTCCTCTTTCCTGAAATCTGCAGTGCTCCAACAATAAAGTTTCCCTAACTTATTTCTATGGATAGATCACACAGCTACTTTTCCTCTCTCTTCTTCCCCAAGTTTCTCTTTCAAAAATAATAATAAATAGATAATAAATAATAATAGATATATTTAGCAGAGTTTTAAAATGTCCCACTGTGTTATTTATCACTTCTTGGCAGCCTAGTTGCCATCATCCTCGTTGTTATTTTGCAAGTATCCACTGTTTTCTGTGTTATTAATACACTGCTTTAACAATAGGCCAAAATCATTGGTTGTTACCAATAGACCAAAAATCTAGGGGAATATTTTATGGATCTCTCTAGTAGTTAGTTCTGCCAGTGCCACTTGAAATACAGTACTGTAGTTGTAAAAAGACACAAAACAAAAGCATGTTCATTCTGTAATTGAAAAATATGGCACAAAACTTGGGGAAACATTTAAAATGTGTCTATAAATACCTTAAGTACTGTTAATCAGCTAATTTGGAAAGTAATTGAGCATACTTTCTTACACCAATGAATCAGATATTAATTACTTATAGTTACTGTGTTTGCTGTCGTACAAGATGCATCGGAGTATAAGACACACTCTTTTTTAAAAATACACATTTAAAAGAAAAAAATAATTTCCTCCCCAGGAGAAGCATTGCCCCCCCATCCCACCAGCTCTCTTAACTCAGTGCCAGCTGACTTGCAAAACCAGCACAATCTCGTTGAAGAGCTCACCCAAATCACTCCCAAATTCCTACTTTGAGGCTAGGAAGCCTCTTAAAGGTGCACCGGAACTGCCCCTTTCCTCTCCCTTTCTCACGAGCTCCCAGAACTACATAATATTATCAAAATGGCCCACTAGAGGCCACTATATACAGTGAATACCATATTTGCTGGCACACAAGACACACTCCATTTCCCCAGTATATTCTAAGGGGGGAAGTGCGTCTTATATGCCGGCAAATACGGTACTTTCCAAACTCTGGGTTTGAATGCTGGGAGCATGTTTATTCTTTTTAGAATTTAGACATAGTCTTAACATTCTAATTTCCCTCACAGTATCAAGAGTTTGTCCAATTCCTTTCAAAATACTGTATTGCCATTTAATTAAGAATAACAGATTGGACCCAGCCTTAGTCATAAGTAGAGAAGAGCCATTGAAAACTATTGAAACCTAAATTGGTCATAACTTTGTCTGGATCCAGTGCATATGAATACAGCTTTGCTCATAAATTTGCCTATAAATATGAGTTCTACAATTTTCAAAACACCAAAATATGATCATTGCTCATTTACACTGTCAAAACTACAACTTCTAAAAGACACCAAACATAAAATTGGTATCACTAAAGTAGTTAAGATACTACCCAAGTACCTCTGGAAATCTTAAATTTCAAATAAATGATAGTGAGAAATGAACAAATTCCCTGGAAATTCCCCCAACTTTTCCATTGGATATAATGTTAACACTGGAGGAATCAATATTTTACCATAGCTATTCCAAATTAACAACATATTTTTAAGGAAAGGATTTTCCATTCTCTTTATCAAACTCTTGTTATATTGCTTTAAAATTATATTCTCAGAGTTACTACCAACATCTTGTGCCTCCATGCTTAACCATGTTAAAATATTAGAATGAACGATAATATCAACTATATGCTTCATTTGAGTATCTATGTACAGTAATACATTAAATTAAAGAGGCCTAACTCTTCCACTCTTTGAGATTCATGCCATCTCTTTAATTAATCACCTCCCCCCTCCAATTTACAAAATGTATTATATTTTGCCAATCTTTTAACACAGGTCTTCAGTTATTTTTAATGGTAACATCATGGGGTTGTGAAATGTCGGAATCGACTGTGCGACTGAAAAACAACAACAAAACATCATAAATAAAAAATTAATTTCAGGTAGTATCTTCATTTTACAATCCTGTTATTCTTTCAAAACACAAAAGTCCAGCTTTTCTTAATCCTCCAATTTAGTTTTAAATCCTTCTTCAATTTGTTAAAATGTTCACCTCTCAAACATTCTAGTTCTTTGAGGGACTTCTACTGTACAATTCTTTTCCAGAAGAGTTGGGGTTTCTTCCTCTAGAACTTTTGGTACATTTGTTGATCAAAATATGCCAATTGGTGGTTTTGTTTCAAATTCAGTGGAATAACCATGGGCTATAATAATAGTAAGTACTCAATGGTAACTGGCAATTGAGCACTAATTGTTGCAATAAGGCACTAAAGAAGAACTGGAAAATTGAATATCTGGAAAATGTTCCATTTCCTGCTTTATGCTGTTACTCTCATGTGTACCCAAGACAAAATTTGCTCTTGGTTTTGGTGTTCTTGCCACTTTTTTGTGGATGATGTTGTGGATTAAAATTTCCACCTTGACTGTTGTTTGTAAGTGGCAGAAGACTGCTACAAAGAAGACCTTTTAGATGTTGGCCATAAAAGGCAAGGCTTTTGTCAAGATTCCTTAACTCAGGGGTGGCCAACCTGGGTGCCCCAGGTGTTCTTGGATTTCAATTCCCAGAAACCCAAGTAGATACACTTGCTGATCAGGGCTTCTGGGATTTGAAGTACAAGAACACCTGGGGCACCAATGTTGGCCACCCCTGCCTTAACTAGATCAGACAGTGTTTGCAATAATTGAATCTGTACCAGCTGAACAGTGTTCTTTTGGATCTTTTCAAACACTGGGTCCATTCTTGTTGTTGGTGCAGTACTACCTCAGTTTTCAGTGATTTTGCCACCTTCAGCCATCCTCAATATCATATCAGAATAATTATGGATACAGATCAAAAGAGATAACAAATTAGTATCTCTTACATTTAATTTAAGAAAGGTTCAAGAGACAGATGAACAGGGTCCTTAATCAACCTCCATATCAGAGGAGTTTGTGTCAGTTTGATGGTGACCAGCACATTCTTTCCCTCTTTCCTTTGGTGACAGATACATGTGCAGGTCTTTAGCTTTGGCCTGTCTCAGTTCATCACTTTTTCAGCTGGATTTTGGTGTCCTCGAGTCTGAACTCTTGTGTTCTGGCCTTGCTTTGCCTATTGCATCCAGAAAATTGTTCCTCAATTTCAAAAGTTGGTCAAGACCCAATAAGGTAGTTTTTTAAATATCTCTACCCTTTTTCGTCTCTGGATGTCAAAGAATTTAGGCCTCAGAAGTGACAGGATTGGCTTTAGCTTGTGCTTTTTGGACTCTTGATGCTTATCAATACTCAGTGTCAAAAATCAAGATTGACTTCTTTCTGATGTCAATGCCTTCCTCTTGTGCCTTTTAGGATCTTTCCAGATGAGGAAATTTGGAGCAGTCTGGTCCACATATAAAAGATTTTTCTCTTTAATGCAATCTATTGTATCTCTCACCTAAGTGATCTTTCTCTTCACACTGATCTACATTTTCCTCCTATGAGATTTCCAGAATTATATTGAATCTGGCTAACATCTCATTTCAAAAGGACATCTCTGTTGGGGAATTATTTGTTGAATAGCAGTATATGTGTTTAAAGATTATTGTTGAAATAAGGCAATGATGGCCAACATTGGCACTCCAACTGTTCTTGAACTTCAATTACCAGAAGCCTAAGTCAGTACTCTTGCTGATCAGGACTTCTGGGAATTTAAGTCCAAGAACATCTGGAGTGCTAAGGTTGGCCATCACTGAAATAGATTTAATAAATGATACTGAAAACCCTAACAATCATGAGACATTTCATAATTACATTTTCTGACAAAATCTAATAGGGATGTTCTATCTATAAAATTGTTTTCAACCCAAGTGTTCCCTCTGCACACCTATTTGGTGTTCTCTCAAAATCTGCTGCAGAGGGCTAAGGAACCACCCAGTACAGGTTTATGGATGACATGAAGAAATGAGGTGAGGAAGAGGAGAAAATCTTTTCCACATTAGTGGAGAGTTGTCAGCATAACATTCAATGATAATTAATTTTAATTATGCATATGACAGAACTCATGAGTACACATTTTTATATTGTCTTACACTAGTTCTGATACAATTGCTAGATATAGTGATGGTAAAAATGATTCCCATTATGATTTCTAACTAACAAAAAGCATCAATACTGTACTAACAATCTCTGTGTAGATACTTATGGGATGCCTAAAAGATAAGGCATCCCAAAAGTATCTGCATAGGATGCCTACTTTTTTTCATGTTCATACCAAGTTGGAGGTGGTTTGAAAATCAAATGAATGAGTATTCATTCTCTATTGCTACTCTAAAAATGCAATAAAGAATATGCTGCTCACAGAAAAGGTGCTTAAACAAATAGTCACAGATGCTATATATGTGCTGTGAAGCAGTAGTACAATAAACACAGCCAGGGAAAATCTAGAAGTGAGAGTGAATTGTTAAAAGATGTTTGCAGTAGGATATTCTGAACTCTGAAAAGGCAAGGTCTGCACGGTGGGGGGGGGGGGGGTTTAAATGAAAGTTTAGATTGGATGAATTAATCTATTTTACAGGTATATTTTATATGTGCAATTTTAAAGTAATTTAGCTTATATTTTAGAACTTTTAGTACTTTCTGGTAAAAAGAGGATGACTTTTATTTAAGCCTTAACATTTAAAAAAATGTTTCTAAGTAACATTTCTATATATTACGTGTCACAGCTTTCAGACAAACTGCTATCATCTGATCCTAAACAACCTAAATAAACTTATCCTTTTGATCTATATAGGGTTTTCTCAAATTCCAAATAATTTTTAAAGCTTAGGTCTGATGGAGATGACCCTAGCTGAGATATAAATATTCATAGGAAGCAAATGCCAATATCAAAGAATATACAAAACAGAAAATGCAGACCAAACTGATTCTGCTTTGATAGTAAAAACCATCAAGATTACCTATTTGATAAATAAAATCATTAAAGAGTACTATTTCTTTCTCTCCCCTCTCCACACTAAATTGGGATTCCTCCTCCTTCTTATTATTCACCCAACTATTAACCTAGTGATAGGTTAATAATTAGAAGACACTTGGAGAAGTGGAAATCATGCGGGACCTGTTCTCCCAATCCTGAACATCAATTCCCAATTGTCTGTATCACTGAAACTCCATTTACAGGATAACCCCTCCCCATCTTTACAGGATGGAATCACAACCAACCATGCAGGGAAATCCCTGTGTAATGTTAAATTGTCCCAACATTAAAAAGTAGAAGCCTCTAAAAGCAGGAGGGGGAAGATGGTTGGGAACAATAAACCATACCTGTTATATACTGACTTGGTACATACACCTTCAAACAGATTCTCACCAGCCCTTAGTGTTTCTTCTGCTTCCGATTTAGCTGAACCCAATGAACAGGTAAGATGATTTATCACAGTTTGGATGAAAGGGGCATGAAAGGGAATGCTACATGACAGTGATGGCAAACCTTGGCACTCCATCTGTGCTGGAACTTCAATTCCCAGATGACCTGATCAGCAGGAGTGCTGACATGGACTTCTGGTAATTGAAGTCCAAGAACACTGGAGTGCCAAGGTTCACCATCAAAGCTATAGGATAAGCTTTTGTGTGTCATTAAGGGTTTAGATACTATTGTGTCATATTTGGTTTGGTCGGGTATTTTCTGGCAAGGCTAATCTGAACAGGTGTTCTAAATAGCATGTTGGTATGATTCAGCATGTAGAAGAGAGAGAAACTAAACACCAGTGATACCAAAGAGAAACATGCTAGGAAGGGGATAAAGACCATACCTGTCAAGTACCCCATAATGGCCGGGATTTCCCCATATTTTTGCGCTGCTTTTCTTCATTTGCCACCCGGAGCCGCCGCTAACCCATAATTTGGCAGCGGGGGAAAAGTAGTTATTCTGTGCAGGTCCTTTCTATGCATGCGTAGAACCCTAATACGCATGCATAGAAGGGTTCTGTGTAGAAGGGGATGCATAGAAGCGTCCCATATTGTCCGGGGACGCGCTTGAGAGGTATGATAAAGACACAAACCTGCCTGGCAAGGTACGTGGAAAAGCTGTATCACCAGAGGAAGTAGTTTTTGTTAATTTAACCAATAACAATTAAATGTAAATAACAATTAAATGTAAATTTAGAAAGAGGCTCTCCTTATGGAAAATATAAAAAGTGAAAAAATCATATCCTTTCCCATGTGCATTAGAAAGATTAACCTTGCAGGTGCCACTCGCACAGGGTCACAAAACTTAAGAAAAGTATGGAGCAAAGCAGACTTGTGAACCGGTTGATAGGAGGAGTTCAAATAGTCTTTCACTGATACAAGCCTTTTATTTTTCATTCATGTGAGATGAGGAGTCGGGATATTCTGTACTCACACTGTTTGTCACATGGTCCTCCCTGGGTCTTTCCTTTCAAAGGATATATAGCACAACAAGTTGGCTAGTTCATCTGGTCATGGACTCCTCATCAGCTGCAATTAACCAGACAGCTTTCTCAGTAGTTTCCCTTGCAGAAAATGGAAGGATGTAAGCTGAGACCATCCAAAGAAGACTCTTTGACAAAGCCAATTTGACAGGCCTCTCTGTGACTCATCAAGGGTCCAGACACAGATGCTACGTGCTGCTAACTTAAGCAGAGTGACACCTCTGCAGAAATGGATCCAGCCCATTGTGCAGAAAACATTTTGAAAAAGCAGCAGGTGCTAGAGGTGCAAGCCTTTGGGAGGCTTGACCGGGCTAAATTAATGAAACTGAAAATACTTCCATGAGAATCAACAACCAAAATATATAAAGAAACATCCATTACTCTCAGACAGCATGCCTCCTCTGTTCCATTTTGCCTCTATCCTGGTGCTCCTCGATATCAGTCCAGGAGCTGTGATGCTCACCTTAGCTTACTTTGCAACATGTGTGCCATTATCAAACAACAAGGTATGTCCAAATGCCTTCATTAAGTTTGTCGGCTACCATTTTATTTATAAATAGGGACTCCATTCCCCCAAAATATCCTTTTTACCAAACCAACCAAACCAAGCAGGCGCACCCCCCAAAGAAAGACTCAGACACCGGTATATGGATAAAGGCATTGGGCCACTTTTATTGAATAATGCCCTAGTCCGAATTATAACTTTCCATTGGTATAATCATCCAATTGTAATTCTTTAAGGCAAGCAGGCCGCAGTAACACTGGTAAGGTTCCACCCAAAATGCCAATGGCAATTGGCTACATGTAACTATTTGTATCAATTTGTTTGTTGACACAAACAAATTGTTGACCAGAGTCAATAAACTATCTACTGACCCCACCCTATGATGTGTATCCGTTAAATCTCAAGGTGATGCAGGCTGTTAAGCTCCTGCCATCACCCCTTGCCTGGTTCGTCGTTGACCGGCCAAAGCTATTACCCCTGTACCTGTCTAAGTGTTGGCCAGTCAATTGCGAACCTGCCGGATACCTCTGGGTCATAAATCTTTACCTTACCAGTGCTACCCGCCACACGGGGAGGCGTCCATGATGACTCACCACCACCACCACCCCAGACCGTCAGCTCGGTCGGCAGGCCTGCTTGCACCACGCCCAGAAGGAGGTACATACCTCCAGCCGACAGGTGGACCCCATCTCCTGCCTACCAGCAAAATTTTTTGTAAGCCTATCCGCAGGTTTCCAATGGCTGTCTCCCAGCCATGCTCATCAAGGGACCGAGCAACAGCCCTGTCCACTGACTGCCGGAACAGTCCGAACCACGGAGATCCACATCTCCCCTAAATTGGTGTCTCGGCACGATGTTAGACCATAGCGACCGTGTGTAAGCCATACATGATATAAAATGCCAGGTCACTGCCCCTCGACAGTTTAGGAATAGCAGTGATCCGTATAAGATCATTGCCGCCGAGGTGCCTATTAAGAACATCGGGCGGTCCAGCATCCCTGACGGACATCAGGAATGGCCACAGTTCCTGCCCCCTTGTGCCGCGCATACCATACCATCGCATACGTGCGGATGCACTCAGCCCAAGTCGGGGTCCACTCTCTGTCGCCGCAGCATATACTGCTGCCCAGTGTACATAGCTGCGGCCCACCAGCCCCACTGCCACCGGTGTGCAGAGACACACAGGATCTGTAAAAGAGGAGAAGAGGTGAAGGACATAACTAGGTACTCATACAGTGAGGGGACGTACATATAAGAAATTAGGCATACACATATATCCGCCTCCGAGTACCCCAAACGTAGCCGCGATCCACGCGATGCCTATCCTAAATAAATGGGTGCCAAAATGGGCCCCACACCGCGAAGCGCGGCACCGGTCACCCTCAGTAACTTTACTTTGGTAAGGGTAGACCCATCCTGGTGGCAGAAAAACAGGCTGGGGCGCGCAGCAGGCACTGCCGAATATTCATGTAGGGCACCAACCGGACAGATGTCTCCAATGAAACTTCGTAGCAGTCTAACTCCACTGCCTACGCCGTGCTGAACAACCTTTGAGGACCGTATCCCCAATTGAACCCACTCATGTGTGACATAGACATCGTCGAGTTCCAGTGCCCTACGAGACACATCCGCCTTACACAATGGTACCAACTCTGGCACCAACTCACTGATGCGGAGCGCTCCAAAAAGGCTACCGTGGTAGCTGCGTGACCAAGAGCCACTTCACACCTATCCGAACATAAGTCATGCCAGCCTCGTGCAAGGTGGGTCAGAAACTCTGGCGAACTGGGGTGACGCGTGTCCGGGCGGCGGACACGTTCACGTGTCCACCCCTACAAAACACGACGCATGCAGAAGTAACTCATGCAGTCATTGAAACCCCCCCACGTTGGCCATAAATGCCAGTGCCGAAAGCCTGAAGGCTATAGTACGGGGGGGCCAAACCCTGACTGCGAAGATAAACATGCATTGTAAAACCTGGTCTTCTGATATTGACCACACTTGAGGTAACTGTAGTTACTCGCAAAAAGTTCTAAATCGCATGAAAGCATGTTGATACGCCTTACGCATGCGAGGTGCCAATGACATGCCCGGTTCACCTCTCCTCGCCAAACGTCCAAATATCGGCCGGGAGTGGCGAGTGGAATTCCTCTGCTTCCGGAGCAAGGCACGGAACCGGGGGATCTGCAGGCGAGATAAAGCATCAGCAATATCGTTATTAATACCTGGAACATGTCTGGCCCTGAACAGCACATTTAGGCGTAAGCTTCTCAAAAAGAATTGACAAACCAATACCATGACCCTGGGGGATTTGCACGTCTGGGTGTTGACAATGTGCACCACTGCCGCATTGTCACACCAAAAATGGACCACTGAGTTGGCCCACTCATCGGCCCATAGCATCAGTGCTCCCCAAATTGGGAAGAAACTCAAGGAAGGTAAGATCGCGGAGGCGATCCGTGCCAAGCCATGCGTGATGCCCTCGGCCGTAAGTCCACCTACCCTCAGAGAAAACCCCCATACCCAGGGAGCCGGAGGCATCCGACCGTACTTGAAATCTAGGGCAGACCATAAGGTCTGATCTCCAGGAAGAGACCCTGTTAAAACCCTGGAGGAATTTGAGCCAGCCCGAAAGGTCCACCTGTATGCCCCTGATCAGCCGGACCCTGTGGTGACGTCTTAACAGGCCAGCCATGGTGTCACACAGGCGCCTGGCCAATGCTCTGCCGGGTGTAACCACCCTGCAGGCAAAGTTAAGGTGACCATGAAGTAGCTGCAGCTCACGAGGGGACACTTATTGTTTGGCAATCAATGCCAAAATTGCCGCAGAGATCCGAGCCACCTTATCCATGGGTAACCCGGATGCCTGTGCGACAGAGTCAATTCCAATGCCTAGAAATGTGAGCTTAGTAGCTGGGCCCTCGGTCTTTTCAGGCACTAAGGGGACACCCAGTTCCCACATGAGTGTCTGAAATGTAGTGAGGAGACGCGTGCACATGTCCGAGCCCCGTTCACCCCCGAACCAAAAGTCATCGAGGTAATGGGCTAGAGACCGGGACCCCAACCTGCGAGCAAAGGCCCACTGAATGAAAGTACCGAATCGTTCGAATGCCGAACATGAAATAGAGCAGTCAAAAGGCATGGCCTTATCTAAGTAAAATTCTCCTTGGAACCTAAAACCCAATAGCTCAAAATCCCCTGGGTGCACTGGCAGTAATCGGAAAGCCGAGTGCATATCACACTGTGCCAGGAAAGCACCGGGACCGCATGAGCGTACCACCCATAGGGGCTGAACAAACGACGTTTACCTGACTGAAAAAGGTCATCAGGAATGGCATCACTGACCGAAGAACCCGCAGGGTACGCTAGATAGAGGATTAGACAACATTCACCCGGGTTCTACTTCGGTACTAGCCCCAGAGGGGAGACCTTCAAATTAGGGAAAGGTGGTTCCAAGAAGGGGCCTGCTACTCTCATAGCCTCAACTTCCTTAGCTATGCTCAGTGCAGCAACCTCCTCGTTACCTTTCAAGGGAACTAAATTAGTAGCATCTTGGGGCCCCTAACACCCCCGAATGGCATACGAAAGCCCCATTGGAAACCCTCCAGCAGGTACCTCGCATCATCCCTTCTTGGATAAGCTGAGAGCCATCTCTCCAGCATGAGTACACTAATTGGGGAGGGGGACTTTGACATGGCTAGTTCTGTCAGACGGAGCTCTGATCGCCCCCTGTGCACCCCTACCTCTGCCCCGTAACCCACCAACCCGCGGGCACACGGAGGCAGCGTGGGGGCCAGCGCAAAAGGGACACTCGTGTCGGTAACGACACTGGCACTTATTACACACGTCACTAGCTGAGAAGGTCCAACACAGCAGGCGGGCTGGAACCCCCTGCCCCACATGTTGGCGGGGAGCCTGTGTTGCAGCAGCCCGCTGCACAGCATGACCACAATGGTTCCTATCACCAGGCGCCAGTCACATGGGAGTCATGTACAAGAGCCACAATTGCTGACAGGGCTCATCCCACCTCATCTCAGGATGTAGGGCCACCCTCATCGAAATTCCTCATCGTAAGCCAACTACGATGGGCCCATAAAATCAACCATCGCCCTGTAAATATTATCAAGGTATTGAACCATCGGGATGGCCCAATCAGGCCGGGCCCTGAGGCATACCACCATATATATAAAGTATGCCGGCAACCAGTTGGCCCAGGTGTGCGGTGGCTTACGACGACGGGACAGCTCTTTGTCTCTGTCGTCCTGTCCCTCTCTCTCTTCCTCAGTGGGCTCACGGTTCAATAGGGAGAATATATCCACGTACTCCCCTCACCAGATCTTATCCCTCGTGACCTGTGACAAATGATCACCCAGGGGCAAGGAATAATCAGCCGTCGGCAAAGCCATCGTCGGCACATTCTGTATAGAGGGCATACGCAGTGGGACCTGGACAGCCCCTGCGATGCTCGGCACTGCCCCAGGGGCGGACACACCCGCCCTTAACGAGAGACCATTTTGAAACCATGGTATACTGGGATAGGATGGTAACTGATGCCTGCTCACATCAACTTGACGAGGCCAGGGCCACTGAACCCCATCACTGTAAGTGGGCTGTGGTGTTGGTGCACTAAATTGAACCTGATACTCACTAGGTGCACCCCCGTGAGCCGACCCCACTGGGGATTCCGGCCCACGGCGGGTGTCGGAGCTCGCGACTGGAATCGAGCTCTGGGACCACCCCTGACTGCTCCCAGCCTGGACATCAGGTCGAACGGGGAGCTGCGAGACACCAGCTGGGGCCGGCCGGACCGTCTCAAGCAGCTCGACCCGGTTGGCCACCCGCTGAAGCGTTGCAGCCGGCAAGGTAGCCGGGGCCGACAATGGGGCCCCTGTTGAAGAAAGAGTAGCGCCCCCCTTCCGAAGGAGGATGTGCAATGCCCAAGGATGCTTCCAGCACTGCTATCCGTGCTAACAGAGCATCCATTGCCCCAGAGCCCCCAGTATAAAGCGGGCCGGGTGGGCCGGATGGCCCACTAGGCAGTTGAGGAAAAGGCAACCCAAAAGGAGAGCCAGGGCCAGAATAGGGCCATGCCCAAAACTCTGGCCCATGGGGGGCCAGAGGAGCAGTGGGTTGGACACCCGCACCAGACCCCCCCCCCCCCGGGCCGCCCTGTCCCATGCCCGGCAAAGGCGGGCCGAGGGCCGAAGCCCTAAAGGGGCCGGCCTGTAGCTGACCAGCTACCAAGCTGGAACCCAGCTGCCAAGTGGTAGCCTGACCAGCTTTAGTGTATGAGAACCAAGACAATAGAAACAGCCGAAGGGTTGGCTTAACATATCTTTATTGCATGATGGTCCGGGGGAACATGTGGTAATGGTGGATGAACAGCTCAATATATATTGTGACTATACATTTGAAAGTGGTTCCTCGATAGCCCATTGGCTACTGTCTGCGTGACGTCATTCCCCGTCACGCCCTTCTTGTCCAGGTGAGGTGGTGGCGGGAATCTTCCTGCGCTGTAGTTGTTTGGGGAATTGGAACCATGTGAGCTGGGCGCTCGCTATTGCCACCTAGAGGTCACTAGCTCGTGTCCTGATACAGAAGGTTACAGTGTTACAGCTGGTGGTTATTATATCCACTCATTTGAGTGTTACATTACTTAAAGGTATACTATTTCAGACACAACATCCCTCCCCCCTAGGATGAGACGAAGTCTTTCATCCAATATTGTTTATTGCAAACACGATTTGGGTGCAAGGCTGACTGGCTTGTCCCGGGGGCGCTATCACTTCTGTGTTCCCTGGTCTCTTGTCCTGCAATGGGAGAGGGAGACCCGTTAACGACTTGCCGCGGCTCCGCGGCTTTTGGGGTAGGGGTAAACTCCATTGTGGGAAAACCGGGGGCACTGGGGGCTAACGAAAACCCCCGCTTCTCACTTGGATGGGTGGGGGACCACTCCGAACCCCCCCCCCCCGGTTTTGTAACTCAAACTCAAATTCATCTACTGGGGTATCTGTGGGGGTATCCCTCAGGATATCTATGGGGACAAACTTATTCCCTTCCCCCCTTGGTGGGGCCCTTCCCCCCTTGGTGGGGACCACTGGCCCCCCTCTCCTCCCCCTTGGGCTGAACGGGTGGGGGAGAACCCTAACATTGAATCCTGTTCTGCGCTGCCCGCCCTCTGGTTTCCGGAGACCCGGCGCCGGAGTTGGTCTGCGTGCCGCCTCCAGAGTAGACCTGTGCTGGTCTCTACGCAATACGACACGGGACCTGTCTGCCCAATGACTACGCCCGGAACCCAGGCTGGCCCTGCGCTAGCGTAGTTTCTGCAATGAACCGGGGCGCCTATTTCGAAACTCTTCGTGCCCGCTAACCCGATGTTCCTCCCAGTGTCCTCCACCCACGTAGGGTCTAGCCTTGTCAGTATCGTAGTCAGCTTTCTGCGCATTAGGAGCTCCGCGGGCGAGTATCCTGATGCTAGGGGGGTCACCCTGTATCCCAGCAAAAACTGACACAACTGCAGGTTTAAATCCCCGGGGCCCATGCGCCTCAGCGCGTCTTTGGTGGTACGCACAAGGCGTTCTACCTGGCCATTCGTCGCCGGGTGGAAAGGCGCGGAGGTGATGTGCCGGATGGCGTTGATGTCGGTGAATGCCCTGAATTCGGCGGACGTGAAACAACTAGCATTATCGCTAATAAGGGTATCGGGTATGCCGAACGTGCTGAACACCCTGCGCAATTGTTTAATTGTTGCGGCTGAGGAGGTGTTCGCAACTGGGATAACCTCCAACCACTTGGAGTAAGCATCCACTATGAGGAGAAAAAGCGACCCTCTGAAAGGGCCCGCAAAGTCAATGTGTACACGGGACCACGGCCCCTTTGCCGCATCCCATTCCCTGTGCGGAAGTCGAGCCTCTTCGGGCTGGGAGCTTTGGCAACTCTCGCAAGTGCGCACCATGTGCTCGATATCGGCGTCCAAGTGGGGCCACCAGAAGTAGCTCCTGGCCAATGCCTTGGAGCGGACAATTCCAGGATGGCTGACGTGTAGCAGTTTAAGCACCCTTGCTCTCAGGGATTCAGGGACGATTACCCGCTGGCCCCACAGGAGGCACCCCCTTTCCAAAGACAGTTCTAGCTTTTTCCTAAAAAATGGGGCGAACTCCGCCGCCGGGGAGGATGTTGGCCACCCTTTCTGCACCCAAGAACTGACCTGGGCCAACGTCTTGTCCTTGCCTGTCGCCTTGGCGATCTCTGCGGGCACTACGGGGGGTGAATCTAAGACCTCTATCATGAGCACTTGGTGGTCTTGTTCCACCTCACACACGTGGCTGCTTGTGTGGGGGAGGGGTGACCTCGACAGGGCGTCCGCGTGACTTATGTCCTTTCCAGGGCGGTACACCAGCGCGTTCTGGTACGCGTTTTAAAAAATGGCCCACCTGAGCATCCTAGGGGACAGAATCTGTGGCGTGGGCTTGTCTGCAGTAAAAATGCCTAGCAGGGGCTTGTGGTCAGTCACGATGGTAAAGGGGCGGCCATAGAGGAAGTCGTGGAACTTTTTCGTTCCAGCAATTATCGCTAACGCCTCCCTGTCTGTCTGTGCGTAGTTTCGCTCTGCCTTAGACAGGGACCTGGAGTAGAATGCCACCGGGGCCTCCCGCCCGTTTTCCAACATGTGGCACAGAACCACCCCCACCCCCACTGGGGATGCATCACATATCAGAACCACTGGTCTCTTGGGGTCAAAATGGGTTAATATGGTGTCTGAGGATAAGAGTTGCTTTAGCTCATTGAATGCCCTCTCTTGGCTCTCGCCCCATTTCCACGCCTCGTCCTTTTTTAGTAACTTATGAAGCGGCTCTGCTACCGATGCCTTCCGAGGCAGGAAGGAATGGTAGAAGTTTAAGAGCCCCAGGAACGACTGCAATTCGGGCTTGGAGGTGGGGCGAGGAGCATTTTGAACAGCGGCCACCTTTGATTTGGAGGGTTTGATGCCTGCAGGGGTTACCCGGAAACCCAAGAACTCAACCTCTTTTGCGAAGAAGACGCATTTGTCTTTCCGCAGCCTCAACCCCGCCTTTTCGAATACCGTCAGTACTTTGTCTAGCCTCTCAGCCAATTCTGACTTGCTCCCCCCCGTTATCAACACGTCATCAAAGTATGGTAAGACCCCCTCCAGACCCTTTAAGAGGCGTTCCACGAGCGATTGGAAGATACCTGGCGCCGAGTTCACGCCAAACTGTAGGCGCGTCACCTGGAACGCCCCCTTATGAGTGACTATTGTCTGCGCAGCAGCTGCAGCTGGGGTTACCGAGAGCTGCTGGTATGCCTGCGCCAGGTCAAGCTTTGCAAAACACTTTCCCCCATGTAACCTGGCCAACAGGTGGCTGACTACCGGCACCGGATACGCATTTGGGCGTATTGCCTTATTAATGGTACATTTGTAATCAGCGCATATTCGAACCTCCCCATTGGCCTTCAGTGCTGTTACAATCGGAGTTTCCCACTCCGCGGAATCAACAGGAACAAGGATCCCCTGGCCCACCAATTTGTCCAGTTCCGCCTCTATCTTGTCCTTGAGTGCAAAAGGCACTCTGCGCGGTTTGAGTCTTATTGGGCGGACCTCCGGGTCCAGGTCGAACGCAACTGGGGGTCCCTTGAATTTTCCGAGTCCCTTCTTGAACACTTCGGGATGCGCATCACACACCTCCTGTATTGGGTCAGTCCCAACGGCATGCACCCCCCCCCCCCCAATGAACAAACCCAGGGGCTTAAACCATTGAGTCCCGAGGAGGCAACAACTCCCCCCTTGAGAACAACCAGGGGAAGTTCCGTGGCGTGTTGCTTGTATTGGACCTTGAATTTTCCAACCCCCAACACCGGAATGCTATTTCCCTGCACGTCCCGCAGCGTAGACCTCAGTGCTCTGAGCTTGGGCCGCACGTTGGGGGAAATTCCCAAAAACTCCCTCTGGGAAATGATTGAATATGAGGAACCCGAGTCTATCTCCATCTTAACGGGGGGCCCTTGCACCAGTACCTCAACAAAATAACGGGGGTGTCCTAAGGACACGCTGTGGACTGCGGTGTTGTCGTCGCTGTCGTCGGAGATGTGGCCCACGCCGTCCTGCTTCCTCGAGGACCAGACGCCTTCCTGGATCCTCGGTGAGCAGTCTGTCGAGCCTTTCTGGTCTCTGCGCCGCCGTCTGCAAACCTTGGCTATGCGCCTCCTTCACGACCTCGTGCAGCATCGGGGGCGGCTCCTGGTTCATCAGCTTTCGCTGGACCTCCTCATCCCACAGGCCGCACAGCATGCGGTCCCTGAGGGCGATTTCCAGGTTCTCCCATTTGCATGGGCCGGCGGCCAACCGGAGGGCCGCTGCAAAGGCAGCCACGGACTCACCAGGCGCCTGGACTCTCTTCCAGAACACGTCCCGAGCCGAAAACATCGAAACCGAGGGCTGGAAATGGTCGCGCATCGCTTTCAGGAGCTGCTTGACCGGCACTTCGTTCACCTTCTTCGGAGACACCAGGTCCACCAATACCTTCATGGCGGGGAACCCGAGCATCCAGATGAGAATGGCCCTCTTCTTCCCCTCGTCTGAGATATCGAACACCATCAGTGCGCTTTGGAAGTCCATTTCGAAGAGCTCCCATTCTTCCGGTTTGTTGATGTTGAAACCGGCCTGCGTTGGCTTGATTCCATGGGGATCCATTATCCCACCTTCGTCGCCAATTTAGTGTATGAGAACCAAGACAATAGAAACAGCCGAAGGGTTGGCTAAACACATCTTTATTGCATGATGGTCCGGGGGAACATGTGGTAATGATGGATGAACAGCTCAATATATACTGTGACTATACATTTGAAAGTGGCTCCTCGATAGCCCATTGGCTACTGTCTGCGTGACGTCATTCCCCGTCACGCCCTTCTTGTCCAGGTGAGGTGGTGGCGGGAATCTTCCCGCGCTGTAGTTGTTTGGGGAACTGGAACCATGTGAGCTGAGCGCTCGCTATTGCCCCCTAGAGGTCACTAGCTCGCGTCCTGATACAGAAGGTTACAGTGTTACAGCTGGTGGTTATTATATCCACTCATTCGAGTGTTACATTACTTAAAGGTATACTATTTCAGACACAACACCAGCCCCACTGGTACCAGTGGGCAAGGCTGGCACATCACCCTGCCGTGGGGGCGCAGCCCTGGTCCTCCGACCCAAAGGCTGGCCCCCATCCGGTGCAGGGCCGGTAAAAGTTCTTCCCCTCGGCCGTGGCTTTAGCGCCGGGGCCTTCTGCTTGGGAGCCATGTCTCCCTAGGAGAAGAAAGTCGCTGCAGGATCCCTATCCAGGGATCAAACTCCTAGCATGTAAGTACCATGGTAGCCAATCAATCCAAAAGGCTCCGGGTACTTTAATCCTCCTTTCCCAGCCGGGAAATGAACTGCAAGGCTCAATAGCCGAAGACTAAGGAGAAAACAGCGACGGAGAAAACTTCTCCTCTCCGTCGCAATTCTAAAATGGCAGCTCGGCTGCCTCGTGGCCACCCCTTTTATAGAGGGGTGGCCATGCCCCCTAACTCACCCGGATGTCTGAGTCCGGGGGGGGGGGCTGCAAAGAGCGTGGCGGCCATTTTGGCACCGCGCTTTCAAATGTTCCCTTTCATCTGCTATTGAAACATTCCTACAGATAAGAGCTGAATTTACACTAGTCTTTTCTAAAATGTAAGAATACTTGTACGGAAGCACAGGCACTCAGCCTATGTTATTTCAATGACAGAGCCTTGACTGTGTGTATAGCACTAGCCAATGGTATACAGAGCATAGTATCTTATGACTGTTGGTTTTATTTAAAAAAACAGCATTTGAAAAATGAAAACAAAATATTTAAGAAAACAGAATTTTCAATACCTCAAGTTATTCAGTCCTTTAAATACAATTGAAATTTCATTTACTTTATTCCTGTTTCTTTATAATCTGAATACAGCTCATTATATATACAGAGGAATACCTTGACTTTTTTTATTAAAAAGACTAAGCATTCTGTGTCATGCAAGGCTAGACCATTTTAATCATGGCAAGACCTTTCGCAGGCAAGCATGTACTTTTGCCTAAGAAAGCGTGTTTTCTTCTTCAAACGCATCTATCTAAAAGTAATAATAATAAAATAATAATAAAACAAACAAGTAAACAACTCATAGTTTGGTGCTCTCTAGTGGTAGAACTGAGCCTACTAGTGCTTGTCATGCAGCGGCACCCAATTACTCTCAGAATTTCTGAATTTGCAACCACTACAACAGCCGAGAGAGTGAGAATGAGAGAAGCAGAGAAAGAACACAATGTTCGAAAATCAAGTCTTGAAAACCAAGGCTTCACATATAAAACTCAAAAAACCCAACAAGATTTGAGTTTTCTATGTCATAATCAAAGTTTCTCCCAGTTTATGGAACGGACATCAATGTTACCATGATGAATGGACATTAAAGCATACATAGTCTCAGATCAATAAGGATACATACATCCTAGATGAACTACAGTAAAACCCCTATTTACTAAAAAAAAAGTCCATTTCGTAGGCTTTTTCTTAAATTGGTTACTTATGTAACTCGAAGCAAACCCATAAGAAAAATAAATTTTTTTTACATAACTCGAAGCAAACTCATAGGAAAAATGAAATTTTTATGTAAATCGAAGCAAACCCATAGGGAAATGAATTTTTACGTAACTCAAAACAAACCCATAGGAAATTGTGTAAATTGGGACATGGTTTTAGCACAAAATAATTATGTAAGTAGAATTTTATGTAACTCGGGGCATTTGTAAGTTGGGGTTTTATTGTATAAGGCTTAAAATGACTGCCTTAAAGCCATCACAGAGTCAAGCATTTAAATGAAGAGCCCTTTTTATAAAGTACTGTACAGTTTTAAGTTGAAACTCTGTAGCTATGAAATATGCACTTATAAGTCAACCCATTAGAATTTTGACTGCATTATATCTACTTTACTGACAGTAGAAGTTGAACAAGCATGCTGAAAGGAGAACCAAATCTCTGGGGACATTTTAAACTGCAATCTAAAAAGTCATTTAAGATTTCTCTCTCTCTCTTTCCATTCTTCAAAGACAGGACTGTTATGAATTAGCTTTCAAGAGCTACAAATGTCATGTTTTTAACAACGATGTGCATGAAGCCACTTTGGGATTTGAGCAGTTTATTCATATTAATGGTAAATTACAATTAAGATGCACTGCCAGGTTTGCAAGACGTGTCACCGAAGGCACACAGCTATTAGACTGAACATCTCCTAAATATTCTTTGGATCTCTGGTATCAGTTATATTTGCATTGTTACTATACCTTACTATCACATGCCTTTCAAGACCACTGGACTTCATCCTATGGAATCATATAGTCTATTTTCAAAACTTGTTTTAATATCAAGGATTTTTACAAGGTCCTGTCAATCTACTGCCCCACCTAAGGTCAGAAGCAATAGGCTGATTGTAAGCAGTACTATACCTGATTCCTTCCAGGAAGTACACTCCATTCAAATAAGGCTTTTAGCATGCCATCACTGTGCTGGATTTTGCAGGAGCTTCACTTGACGTCATCACTCACATGCACCCTCCTCTGTTTTCCCACTACTTCTTCTGGCTTTATCGTTACTGAGGAAAACCTATTGAAAGAAAGAAAAGAAAATAGCTGCATATGCCTTCTGGTTGTCAAGTTCAGCATCCTAACCACTAAGCCATCGCAGTCTCTTGGATCTGTGATCGCATTCTCTCAAAATTATGTTTTTCTCCAGAATCTGCTCTAGTGCTAAACTTCCAGCTTTCTTCTGCCCATTCCTTCATCATCCCATCACCCAGTTCCCCATCAGCTTATTCTACCAGCATTGCTACTTGTCCATTTTTTCTGGAAATAATTTTGTCAACATTACCTCTCAGTCTTTTGAATTCCCATTTATGAACCCGCAAAATCTCTGTGTGTATTTACTTTATTACCTATCCTTTTTCCAACACTCATTTGGCTTTGTCTCTTTAACTCTGTAAGAGCCCCCAAATTTTGACTGCACTATAAAAACACCTACAACTGTAGATAGTTTACTACTCATTCATACCCAACACCTTTCTCTAAGCCTTAATTTAATAACTGTAAACCTGGCATGCTCCAAATCTAATTAAATCCATACATAAAATATGGTAGACAAGGATAATTGTTGTCTCAAAAAGTCATACTAAATCAGATGCCCATTCTGTACAAAAAGTAATAAAGAAAAATGCTAATTTACAAAACATTTTTGAACTTCCAGAGAATGATTCATTCTCTTTGTAAAGATTTTTTTATCAACATGATGCCTGACCATCCATTTATTTAATGACTTCCAATCCAACCATTAAATGGTTTCCCCGAGTCACTTTGAACAATTATAAGGTTATGATACAGTAAAATATTCCCCCCTTGATCAAAAGAAAAGCTTTTTTTGTTGAAGATCTAGCCTGATCCTGAAGTACAGTTCTTTTGTTTGCTGTTTCTGTAATTATGAAACTTAAGACAATGTTAAAATTCAACAGTTCTTAAATAGTTTCTTTCACTTGTACAGAAAAAAATAATTCCCAAAATAATTATTTTATTCTGAACCCACATTGAATCATTAACGGAGTGAGGTTTGTACAACAAATAAGTTTTGCTGCCTCTGTGGTCTTTGTGATGGAACAAGAATTGATATAGGTTTTTATTCATGAACCTATTTGATATTTATAACAAATGAACAAAGAATCCTGTGCTGTGGCAGTTAGCAAGTGGCAGTTGAAAGTGGGCTCACAAAACTCAAAAGCTCAAGACTGAAAAGGTCTCGTTCACAAAGACTCACACTGCAGTGAAAATATTACACCCTTCCAGACTACAGACCTCTTTGTTCCTTTTAAATCAGATAACCAACAGGTAACAAAAACTGACATGATTTCCTTTTAAAAGTCAGCGTGAGCAATGACTAAATGTGTTACTTCATAAGGCTACAATTCTACACACGCTTACCTGGCACCTCAATAGTGAGAGCCATTTCTGAACAGTCATATCCAGGATTGCACCGTGAATCTGAAGTCCTATGTACATACACCTGAGGTAAGCTCCAGGGCATGAAACAGAACATACAATAGAACCCTGCTTTGTTGTATTAGATCAGTGATGGCGAACCTTGGCACTCCAGGTGTTCTTGGACTTCAATTACCAGAAACCCATGTCAACACAACTGCTGGTTAAGGCTTCTGGGAATTGAAGTTCAAGAACACCTGAAGTGCCAAAGTTTGCAATCACTGTATTAGATACATTGCTATAGTGATTTGATTGCGTGCAGAATCTTAGTTACCATTTCATTATTCTACTTTATTCTAACTTTTTTTTACTTACTCAGTTTCTGAAAACACAAAATCTACTGATATCCTGATTTAATTATGAAATGCAAAATAGGTACATAACATGGCTTCGTCTTCTCTTTTTATCCCTCAGAACATATTTCATTTTGCAGTTTTGCTCAATATATCTTCCCAATATACACAAATATTGTTTACAAAACATTTCTTTATATAAATAAGACAGCTGTAACAATTATTGAAGACCCACAATCTTTTCAACAGTACACAACATATTGTAAAATGACCAATGTGTAACATCATAACTGACATGACCCGGATTTCTTTTTATTTACATGGAAAAATGCAAAAAGGAAGGCCTTAATATGTCTTTCTGCCCTTAAAAATGCGTATTTGTGTAAAAACCTTCAAAGACATTTGATGATTGCTAATAATTTTCTTGTCTACTAGAGAAAACATCTGATTCCATTAAAGCAATATCATATTGGCCAAAATCCTGTTATTTAGTCCATAACACTACAGTAGCTCGCTGAATTATGTTGAGTGAACTTTTCCATGAGTTTCATTGATTCAAATCGGTCTATTCAACTTAGAGTTGAACAGACCAATAGTATACAGGGTAAGTTAGAATTTGAATCATTTGAACTTATAAAGAGGTTGACTCAATAAATCTCAGTTGATTCAATGGGCTTACTCTTGTTGATTTATTATGCTAAGCATAGGAATTTTAGCCATTATATGCTTTTACAGACTATTACAATATCCTATTAAAACATCTAATACAGTATAAGGATATGTTGCAGCTTTCTAATTTGAGCCCCCAAAATCACACAAGACTGCAGCCGCTATCAAAGTTAGGTTAGCAGGAGCTGGGACAGAGACGGAAACTCACTCTGTCGTGCAGCACTCAGGTCTTGAACTGCCGATCTGCCGGTCATGAAGTTCAGTGTCTTAACCACTAAGACACTGCAGTCTCTTCGATTTTACTATCGGCTGCTTCTAAAACTTGATTCTGATTTGACAGCATCAATCGCTTTTTGGCCTCAGCTTGTGCTATAAAAACTGATGCCACTGACCATCTCTAAGTGGGATAGTGAAGTCTAACATGCTCATAACAATCTCTGGGTCACAGCTTCCATGTAATATTCCCACCCACCCCCCAAAGCTGCTTTGGAGCCTTTAAAAGCAATATTTGTTTTAATGATTTATGAGTTTCGTATAGCCAGTGACTCTAGACAATGTTGTTCCTAAAGAATCACACTGCCTATGGAAGGGCCAGAGATTGTTGCATTCAGTTTACACCCTCCTACATTTTTCCATTCAGGGCAAATTTGTTAAAGAATGGAATAGCCCCAACAATATATAGTAATTGTGAACAACAGGAGCCCTCTGTCTGGAAGCATGTAATCTTTCCTAAACCTTTGTCAATATTAGTTAGAACTTGAGATTTTAGAAAAAAATATATTGTTAAGATGTAATAGCTGCATCTTCTCTCTAACTTAGTTAGTGTTATGTGAAAGAGACTGATTTTAATGAGTAATTTAATGAGTAGCTAGTTTAAATGGTTATATTTTAAAAATTCTTGCAACAAAAAAAATGTACCTATAACGAAATCCACAACATTGCACACACATTGCACACACATTGGAAAATCTCAGTTTGCAGTCAAAAGGAATACACAATTGTAAAAAGCTAGTTAGTTATTTCAAAACACATTGCACATCCTGTTTTTAAAGCTACATTTCTATACCCCAATTTGCAAATCATGCAACTGCACCAGTCTCCTTGCATGTTTCAAACCTGCAATATCTAGTAAATTTCACAGCCCTCCAATCCAGCTACTGCACCCCACTAGATTCCAAAGATGTTACAGCTGACCCAGGTAGACATGAGATTTACATAATCTACTCTATTTAAAATTAAGACCCAAGTACAACAAAAGCAAAACTAGTACAAAAAATTACAAAATTAAAGGATCTGAGTTCAGGAATGTGTTCCAGATTCTAGCACTGAAATGAGCTCACAATTCTATAGACGAGTCCATTTCTGCTTTGTCCAATTCATCTGCATATGGTAGGGTTCTGCGTCAACTTGCTCCTGATGTTGACAACTAACTGATTGTCAGGAACGTCCATGCCAATTTACTTCAGTCATTCAAGAGAACTGTTGGTAAATTCCTACATCTACCTTGTACCCACTTCTGCCATATAGATTACTCATAAATCTTTCTCCCCCACTTGGTGTCTTCAGACTTTGAACTTGCATGAACCTTATTCTTTCACTATCTACAACCTTTCCTATCAATCTGTATAATTTATCACATTTAGAATCATGGATGCTCCTTTAACCTGAAATGCTCTAGAAGAGGGGGGACCTCACACTGACAATTTGGGGTGGTGTCTGCCCCTGCTCAGATCATGCATTACCTATGCCCTTAATCCCTTGCTCAGAAACATCACATTCCTCCTCAATTAAACACGCTTCCTAAACATTATTGCATTCATAGGTAGCTAAGAAGCCATTTCAAGTGTTTAACCAATATCAACTTTCCAATTTTTTTCAAATCTTAATTTTTGATTTATCAATAGTTAATGGGGTTGGGAAATGCTATTAAAAGCTGCTAATGATAATGACACTTGTTCTTTCTCTTCCTTTTCCTGAGAAAGAAATGGGATTAGAGAATTTAACCAGGGTTAGATAATTTTTAAGGAGACATATATTTAAGACAACAATAATGTGGAAATAAGTTTATATTAGTTCCAGTGTGCTGTAACAGTTTAATTTACAAACTATACCACTTTCTCAGTCTTACAAGAATCCTTTTTTGTTACAATTTAAACTCCTTCACATATACACAACAAATTATGACATTTAGGAAATGTCTTATATGCTGACATACAATGTAACAAAAATCCTAAAGGAAAGATAATCTCATTAAACAATACTGTACACCAGATCTGTACTTCATTTTGCCTTCTGATTCAAGATTGTCATAACATGATTTGGCAATAATCATATGTTAGGACCAATTAATTTTTCTGTGCTCAATTGTATTGTCATTAGAAAAAGCAATTATAAATGCTTGAATGTGATTTGTATAATTTTTTAAAGGCGAGATCAAAATACTCAAGCCTAAAGCAACTGTAATCTAAACAAGACTGCCATTGGTAACCAGGCATTTAAAGAAACTGTCCCTTGTGTACAGTAACTTGCCTTGATACCTGCTGTTGATTCATCTGTTGCAGGCAGTCTGAGACTTTGCAGCTAAAATATTAAGCCATACAAATGAGAACTGTGCCCTTCTTGAACTGAATGATATCTTGAATAAACAATACTACCCATAACCTTTTTTTTTACTATTATTCATTTATTATACTTGTAGCCCACCTTTCTGATAATGCAAGGTAAAATGTTACATAGAAAATTGTTCAGTGCAGTAGAATCATTCTATCCATGACAGACTACTTCTCAGAACTAACAAAGAAACTAAATATTTTTGAAATATTACTACTGTACAACTATAGCATTGTTTGAAACTAGTAACTACACTGAATAGATAAATATAAATTGCAAAAATAAACACCAATACCACCATATGTAACCAAGATGTATTTTGGTCTATTTTATAGCACTGGATCTCATTTACCTATATATGTCTGAAAGCTGAATTCCTAATTGATAATAGCTATCTAAGGGTATCAGCACTAACTCTTGAGATACATCCCTTACTCCTATTTCAACTGCGGAATTTAACATAGCCAATTTTTCACATTTTAGAGTGTCTATTCATATCAACATGAATATATTTACTGTACTTACACAAATAATATATGTTCACTGCAGGTAAAAAGTTTAAGGTTGCATTTTTTTAGATTGCCTTCCAAGTAAGATAATGAAATAAACTTGGAAAAGACAGCTTAAACATATCATTACTACCCCCTGCCTGAATTACCACCTAGCATATACACCAACATTTTACAATATTAAATGGTATATGGCCACATACTTAATGAGATTTCAAGAAAACATGTTTATTATTGCCAAATCATTTGCAAAAAATAAATAAAATAAAGCATGTTGTTTACATGTCCAAAATGTCTAATGTATCGAAACCCACTTACTCCATTGCTCTAGGTTCACTTCATCCTTCTTTCTACTGCAGGCTATTAAACTATCGTATACATTCTCTTCTAACTCTGCTTCAACATTTATTAACACCTGCACCATGGACATACAGTACCTCTTGCACAAAAGTAGTAATTTTTAAAGGTCAATGCTATAATTCTTAGCACATCTAAGGAGAAAGCATTTTCAAAATAATTGCGTGTGCTTCACTTGATCAAGTCTTCATCGTGGTTTGTAACATTTTCCTATATTAAACTAAAACTGAACTGTTCCTTCAAAAAAAGTGGGGTATCGCCTCTAGAACACAACATTTCCCTGGCAGGGCGAAGACATCTGACTAGCATACTGATCTCAAACAGAGAAACGCTTTCGGTCTAGACTTTCTCCATACTTTCAAATGACTTCAATCTCTATTGCTAACATGACTGTGAATGAAATAAAATGGGGAAACAGTCACAGACAAATTATTCAGTAAACCTGTCATAAAGCCACTAACAAAGAACTATATCCCAATCTACCAAACTCCAATCTAGTGAGAATTCAGGATGGGCTGTAAAGCCTCCCTTCTTTTAAACCATTGACAAGGCACCAACCTGTCCCACCCATTTCCACAGGAATCCCTGAGAAATCCGCATTGATTTGCAGCCTAATTCAAAGGAACGTTGATTCCAGTCAATCATTGAAATATTTCTACTCTGATTACAAAGAAACACACTTTGATTCTAAAAAAAATCTAGGGTGGGGAGGGGTGTATGTGTGTGTGGTCTACATTTTTTTAAAGTTTCTTTGTAGATCAGTAAAGCATTGACCAAACTAATAGCCAAGCAGACACACGAGGGGCATCCTTTCCTTCTTCTTCTTTAAGTGCCGTATCCGATTCTGAATACAGTATTGGCTATGCTCACGGCAATCAGCTATGAAGACCACCGTCCTGGGAGCAATAATGTAATGGCTTTCCATTTGCCTTCCGCATGACACCCGTAGCACTGATCCAGTTCTGTGAGTCACTTTCTGACCTTGAACCCTTTTGACCCACAAAGTCCTCCTCAGGCCAGTATTGATGAAGCTGCTGCCCTCCATCGAGATGGATTCAAGTGGGATTTTTTCCACTTGGAGACCATCACCCTTCCCTGTGGATTTCCGTTAGTCCTCACAGTGGTCAGGTTAGTTAACCACCACCGCCTGACGATCAGCGTTGAGTCGCTGGCAGGATGGTCCACTCTATTACCATAGCAAGATACCCTGACCAGACTTATGAAGCCAAGGTAAACAAGACATTTCCTGCACCACACTCACACCTAGGGGAGGGGGAGGTGTGGGCTCTGCCTTATAACGAGGTACGGAGTCCAGCCAAGTGGGCTTGTAATGCCTCTTTCGCCCTGAGGAGCCTCCACTGGAACTCTCCAAACAAAAAAGTAACTTCCAAAGAGGGCTGGTCTTGTGAAGCAGGGCACACTCTCGGAGAAACCCTGTGCAAGGAATCCCTCTTTGGCTGAGGGGTTTTCCCTTTCTCCTTTCCCCAACAGCGGCTCATTCCTTTCCTCCTTCTAAACCTCAAACTAACCGGGAAGAAAAATCTAGAAAGGAACACCGCAGAGAGCAACCAACACACACACACAGAGACACTCTCTCACACACACACACACACACACACACACACACACACACACACACACACACACACACACACACACTCACTCTCACATACACACACACACTCTCTCACACACACACACACACTCACACACTCTCTCTCACACACACTCTCACATACACTCTCTCACACACACTCTTTCTCTCTCACACACACTCTTTCTCTCTCACACACACATGCTTTGTCTCTCGCATACACTCTCTCACACACTCTCACTCTCTCTCTCACACACACACACTCTCACATACACTCTCACACACACTTTCTCTCACACACACTCTGTATCTCATACACACACTCTCTCTCACACACACACACTCTCATGCACACTCACTCGCACACACACTCTCTCTCACACTCTCACATACACTCACACACATACTCTCTCACACACACATACACACTCTCTCTCCATATCTCTCACAAACACGCGCGCACACACACACACACACTCACTCGCGCGCGCTCTCTCTCACACACACACACACTCTCGCTCGCTCTCGCGCGCGCACTCCCGAGCTCTCTAATAAGCAGGCCGAGGGAAATACGCGTGCCAGCAGCGGGCATCCCTTTCACCCTCTCTTACCTTCCCCACATCCCCCCGCCGAACAAGAGAGCAGGCTACCCAGCCTGAGAGCGGGAGGCGGGACAAGAAAAGCGCCCGTTTTCGATGCGAAAAGAAGAAGAAGCCTCTTTATAATGATATTTATTGCAGGACGCCCCCCCCCCCCCACTCCCCGGTCCTCCTCCGTGGGCAAAGCCAGCGGTGTGTGGGGGTAGAGAAGACTCGAGAGGACCATCTCTCTTCGATCAGCCAGTCAAGGCAGCAGCAGCCTTTCCTCCCGCCGGTGCCTGCCGCCGCCTCCTCTTCTTCCCACCACCCCAAACCCTCGCGCTCCAGTTTGGGGTTTCCCCTCCTTTAAGGTTTTGAAAGAAGAGGAGCCTGAGGACACTGGAAAAAGGGGGCGGGGGAGTCCCAAACCTTAAACCACCCCTCCTCCCCCCTTTTCCCCCCGAAAAATAACCACCCACAAAAGCCAACCGGGGATTTTCGCGCTTTTTTCCCCCTCAGGAGGGAGGGAGGGGGAAGGCGATGCCTCCAGTAACGGGTGGCAAAAGGGGGGTCCCCCCCCTCAGGGAAAGAGCTGGGTTTAAATACGCGGGAACATTCCCTTACCGCCCAGCCACCCCTCCCCCCCCCCGCCTCCGCCGCAATACTCACTCGCTTCACAGCGCTTTCTGTGGAAAGCGCGCGTAGATAACATAGATAACCCTCTCTCTCTCTCTCTCGTTCTCGTTTTTTTCCTCCTTCTTCTTTTAAAGCAGGCAACCATCTCTGTGGCAGCCCAGCTCGGTCTCTCCCCTCCCTCTTCTCCGCCTTCGCCCCCACCTCCTTTGGGGGGCCCAGGAAGCTAACGCCACCCACCCACCCTTCTCTCTTTCTCCCCCTCTGCCCCCCCCCAAGCCCCCTCCACACATGCTGGCACGGAGGCATTCCGTCCCCCACTCCCCCCCCCCATTACTATGGAAAAGAGGGGAATGGGTTTTCCAAAAGGGGCACAGCACGTTTCCTTGTTTCGCAGTCAGTTGTGGAAGGTGGGGAGGAAGGGGGTCTTCTGGAAGTGGGGGGGAATAGAGAGTCCCCACACCCGGTCTCCCTTTGTGCGCTGGAGGTGGATGGGGACACACCTAAGGGCGGCCTTGAAAAGTCACAATCACAGATGTAAACGGCAGATCCGTCCTGGGTTGGGTAGGTCCTCAGCGCAGTTCCTTCGGTGTCATTACCTTGCTGCGTTCCTCCAGCTCTGGGTGCCACATGCTGAGGAAGTTGGGTGCAAAGAGAGACCCAACTCTCTGGGGCAGCCCTTATACAGGTGAAACTCGGAAAATTAGAATATCGTGCAAATGTCCATGCATTTCACTTAAAAGGTGAAACAAATATATGAAATAGACTCACTACATGCAAAGCATGAGATGTCATGCCTTAATTCGTTACAATTGTGATGATCATGGCATACAGCGTACATGAGATTATGTGAGGATTATGGGGTACATGAGATTGGGAGATTGGGGTTGCCATAAGCATCAATAGTATAACAAAGTAAGGCTTGAACTATCTCGCTTTGCATGCAATGAGTCTATCTCATATATTCGTTTCACCTTTTAAGTTGCATTACTGTTATGTATGCTTAACTGTTCCTGTTAATTACATGTCAAACGGCTGCGCTGTCTTGCCGGCCTCTATTCTCTCAAACTTGTGTAGTATCGCAAGACTTGCAATTCAAATAAAGAAAAGCGCGCATTGTAGCTGTCAAAATGTAACCCATATTCAAATGACCCAATGATGTTTATTCCCACTGTTTTGTATAACTTTTTGTGTATATAAGACCCCGTTGTTCCACTCCAAGTTGTGTTCAGACCCCACAATAAAAAGAGCTGTTATTCACTACGCTGGTTGTCGCCTCCAGTTTCTGAACACCAAATTGGTGAGGAAGGTGGGATGGTGTCCTCTCAAGGAAACATCGGTCCCTTCGATGCGGCTCATCACGACAAATGGGCATGCTATGTGCATCATTTCCACCATGCCATGGCGGCACAGAAGATAGAAGATGAGAGCCAGATGCGTTCCTGTTTTCTGTCCCAATGTGGGCCAGAAACGCTGGAACTGGCAATTCACCTCGTCCTCCCTCGGGGCGTAGATGAAGTGCCACTCGCTGAAATCATAGCAGCTCTAAGGAGGCATTTCCAGCCTGAAGTGTCCATCTTCCCGGCCCGGGTGGTGTTCCACTGCAGAGAGCAGCACCCCGGGGAGTCTGTAGCCGAGTATGCTGCCGTGCTATGGCTCACTGCTGCCCAGTGCAAATGGGACAACCTGGAGGAGGCCCTCCGAGACTGTCTGCTGGCCAGGATGAGGGACGAAGATGCCCAATGCAACCTCATGACTCAGAAGATGTTGACCTTCAAGTCCATGCTGGACGAAGCCCTGGCGTCCGAGGCCGCACGGTCTGGGGTGAAAATGTTCCGGCACCGCGCCACAACTTTGTGGACTGCAGAGTTGTCTGTCCAGGCCCACCGATGCTCATCACAGCATCAGACTCAACATCATTGTCCAGGTCCAGCGACGATGAGGGCTAGGTCCAGAAGGTTCACCAGAAGCAGCATGAACACCATGGTGACCGTAAGGAGAAACCCCGACAGACGTGTGACACGTTCAGAGACTGGCATGACCAACGAAAGTGTCCCTTCCAGAACGCCGAGTGTCACAACTGCGGATGGAAGGGCCACATCGCCAAGCTATGCCAACAGCACAGAAATTGGGCCCCAACGCCGGAGACCAAGTGCAAGCAGAGGGAGTCATCCATAGCCAAGGTTTCATCGACATCACCAGACTGGAGCCGGGTGTCCAGTGTGAGTGACCGATTCTATGCCAACCTAAAGCTGCAGGACATCCTGTTCCGGATGGAGATCAACTCAGGTACTTCTTTCTCCATCCTTCCACAGAAGGAATTTCTCCGAATTCCCCCTGCTTCTCACCCCAAGCTGCAGGCCTTCAAGGTGTCCTTGAGGGATGTCCAGGGGTACCAGATCCTGGTCCTGGGGGTGGGAAACTTCACTGTACAGTTTAAGGCCATCTGCATGGAGCAGCCCCTTATAGCTTGTTAGGGGTCCAATGGTTTGAGCCCCTGGGGATCCAGTTGACTGGCATTAATGCCGTCATGTCAGACCCAGTGCAGGATGTGTGCACTGCACATCCTGAGGTCTTCAGGAAGGGGCTTGAAAATTACACAGGTCCCCTTGTGGATTTTGAACTTGGCCCGGCTGTTTGGCCCATCTGCATGAAGCCCCACCGGGTTCCCTTTGCCCTAAAAGACAAAATTGAAGCAGAACTGGACAAGCTAGTTGGGCAGGGAATTTTGGTCCTGGTAGACTCCACTGAATTGAAAACCCTGATCATCACAGTGCTCAAAAGCAACGGGGAGGTCAGGATATGCACAGATTACAAATGTACTATTAACAAAGCCATACAGCCTAAGCATATCCTGTACCAGTTGCCAGCCACCTACTTGCCTCCTTGCACAAGGGCACATGCTTTGCGAAGCTTGATCTTGCCCAAGCATACCAACAATTGTCAGTAACACCCGCTGCTGCTGTGGCACAAACTATTGTAACTCACAAAGGGGCATTGAGGGTCACCAGGTTGCAATTCGGTGTGAATGCAGCTCCCGGGATTTTTCGATCTTTGGTTGAACATTTGTTAAAAGGGTTACCAGGTGTCTTGCCATACTTTGATGACATCCTGATCACAACTAAGGACTAGCGGCTAGGCTTAATAAAGTGTTAACCTGTTTCAAGAGGGCAGGATTGCATCTCCACAAAGATAAATGTGTGTTTATGGCTAACGAAGTTGAATTTCTAGGGTACAGAATCACTTCTAGAGGCATCATGCCTTCTGATTCAAAGGTAGCGGCTGTGCGGAATGCACCCAGACCAACCTGTAAATCAGAACTGCAATCTTTCTTAGGGTTGCTTCTTTTTTACCATGCATTTCTCCACCACAAGGCTTCAGTTGCTGAACCGCTCCACTGTCTCCTGAAAAGGGAGATGGTTTGGCACTGGGGCCAAAGCCAGGAGACTGCGTTTAAAGAGCTAAAGAGATTACTCACTTCAGACGCTGTGCTTATGCATTTCGACCCAAAGAAGCCTGTTGTCTTAGTTTGTGATGGCTCTCCTGTGGGGGTTGGGGCTGTCCTGTGTCATGTACTGGATGATGGGAGGGAAGCCCCCGTAGCCTTCTACTCACATTCTCTGTCCAAACCAGAAAGAAATTATGCACAGACAGACAGGGAAGCCCTTGCTATTGTGGCCGGCACAAAGAAATTTCACGATTACCTCTATGGGAGGCAATGCATGATCGTGACCAACCACAAGCCCCTGCTAGGTATTTTCGTTACAAAAAAAGCCCACACCACAAATCCTGTCTCCTCGGATATTGCAATGGGCAATTTTTTTAAATGCATATGATTGTACACTCGTTCACTGGCCTGGCAAGGACATCAGCCATGCTGATGCTCTTTCAAGATCTCCACTGCCTGAACTGGGGGAGCCGGATTGCGAGATCGAGTGGGACCACCACGTCCTCATGATCGAGGACCTCGACTTACCTCTGGTTGTTCCGCCCGATATCGCCAAAGCTACAGCAAAGGACAAATTACTTGCCAAGGTGGTTTCCTGGGTGCAGAAGGGGTGGCCCTCAGTGCCTCCGGCTGAGGAATTCAACGCATTTTTCCAGAAGCATTTTGAACTGTCTCTGGAAAGGGGCTGTCTGTTGTGGGGACAGAGTGTGGTCATCCCTGCCACCCTCCGCCCAAAGGTACTACAGCTGCTTCACATCAGCCACTCTGGGATTGTCCATTCAAAAGCGCTGGTGCGCAGTTATTTTTGGTGGCCCCAGTTGGACCACGACATTGAACACTTGGTAGATACATGCACCAACTGTCAATGTTCGCAGCCTGAGTTGTCTCACCTTCCCCCCAGGAAATGGGACTCTGCTTGCGGCCCCTTGTCACACATTCATATAGATTTTGTGGGCCCGTTTCGGGGATCGCTATTTTTACTGGTGGTAGATTCCTATTCCAAATGGCTCGAGGTCATTAGGGTATACAACACCTACTCCTCCACCACAATTGTGCATTTATGCAGACTCTTCTCCACGTTCGGACTTCCAGATGTGCTAGTTTCAGACAATGCCTCCACCTTTACCTCGGCTGAGTTCAAATCCTTCATGGAACAGAATGCCATCAGGCACATCACAGCCGCTCACTTCCACCCTGCCACTAATGGCCAAGTGGAATGGCAGGTGCGAACTACCAAAGATGTGTTGTGACGCATGAGGGAAGGTGATCTGGATTTACAACTGTGTCAATTCCTCCCAACTTACAGGGTGACCCCCTCCCTTGCCTCCGGGTTCTCTCCAGCTGATCTGCTCCAGCTGCAAAAACTCGCCTCTTTGCTTGTCAGACTGGATCCCTCTAGGGTGGAGGATAGGGGTATTAATATAGTAATCCAGCAAAAGAAGAGTTTTGTGACAGGGGATCCCATGCATTGCTGTAACTATGTGGCTGGTGGTCCTCCGTGGGTTCCGGGTTCTGTACTAGAACAAACTTATCCCGTCTCTTGCAGGGTTGAAACAACTAATGGTCTAGTCTGGAGACGGCATGCAGACCAGCTAAGACACCAGGTGATGGACCTGCAGAAGGAGCCAAGGGACCCCAGATTAGAGTTTTTTCCCCCAACAATGTAGATCAAAGGGGTGAAGGTAATAGTCCACAGCCATCCACACAGAGCCAGCTGAAGGTCCCATGGAACACAGTGTCTCTTTTGAATTTTGGAATCAGGGAGACAACACAATGTGTTCCCCCACTCTCAATGCAGATACACGAAGTCATGATTGGGTTCCTACTGTGTCCAATCCTAGTATGCTGGCCTCTGCTTTGTCCCCTTCAAGTCAATCTCCCACTCTGGCCATAATGCCCGTCTCACGGGCCACTGTGCCAACTCAACCGGTTATTCGCCCACGGCGAGAGACTTGGCCACCAACTTGGTTAAGAGATTTTGTTCCTTCCTAGGGGGGAGGGATGTTATGTATGCTTAATTGTTCTTGTTAATTACAGGTCAAATGGCCGTGCTGTCTTGCTGGCCTCTATTCTCTCAAACTCACGTAGTATCGTGAGACTTGATTCACGCCGGAATTCAAATAAAGAAAAGCGCACATTGTAGCTGTCAAAATGTAACCCATATTCAAATGACCCAATGATGTTTATTCCCGCTGTTTTGTATCAAGTTTTTGTGTATATAAGACCCCATTGTTCCACTCCAAGTTGTGTTCAGACCCCATAATAAAAAGAGCTGTTATTCACTATGCTGGTTGTCGCCTCCAGTTTCTGAACACCAAAATTACTGAACTGAATGAACATTTGCACGATATTCTAATTTTCTGAGTTTCACCTGTATGGTTGCTCCTGGCTAAGAGAGACAAAGATCACTGCAGATGGTGGTTGCAGCCATGAAATAAAAAGGTGACTGATTCTTAGGAGACAAGCTATGAGAAACCTGGGGAATCTAGTAAAAAGTAGGGACATTACCTTGCAAACAAAAGTCTGCATAGTCAAAGCAATGGTATTCCCGGTGGTAATGTATGGGTGTGAGAGCTGAACCGTTAGGAAAGCTGAGCGCAGAAGAATAGATGCCTTTGAAATGTAGTGTTGCAGGAGAGTCTTGAGAGTCCCCTGGACAGGGAGGAGAACAAATAGGTCAATCTTAGAAGAAATCAACCCTGACTGCTCATTGGAAGGTCAAATAGTAAAGCTGAAGATGAAGTACTTTGGACATCAAATGAGAAGAGAGGATTCACTTGAGAAAGCCTTGATGCTGGGAAAGGTGGAGGGCAAAAGAAGAAGGGGGCAGAAAATGAGATGGCTATATGGTATTGTAGACTCAATGGGCTCAGAGCTGGGCAAGACAGAGGAGGACAGATGTGCCTGGCGTGCAATGGTCCATGGGGTCGCAAAGGGTCAGAATTGACTGTGCGACTGAGCAACAACAACAAAAGAGAGATTTGCAATCTGTTAGGCACAAAAAAGGCAACCTGCCTGGATATCTCTGTAGGTAGAGCCAACAGCTCTGCTCAAGCTATCCAGAGACAGACTACACCTGTATTAGGAAAAAGTACAAGTTCAGGAAGGGTGGGTTGTGCAGGCTTTCAAGTCCTAAATGCTATTCATTAGGCCAGTGATGGTCAACCTTGGCACTTCATATGTTCTTGAACTTCAATTACCAGAAGCCCAAGTCAACACTCCTGCTGATCAAGGCTTCTGGAAATTGAAGTTAAAAACACCTGATGTAGCAAGGTTGGCCATCACTGCATTAGGCTAAAGGTATTTCCTGTCTGTGGGTTTGCTTTTTGTTTTCTTCTCAAGCACCAATATGGCTGCCTTCGTTTATATCCACTCAGGTTATGAAATTTACAGACTGACTACAAAGCCCATTGTTTGGAATACAGAGACAGATGAGTGTGCTCTTAAAGACAGTGATCATGCAATGTCTTTGCTAGAGCAAACCTACCCACCCCCAGAGCATTCCTACCTGCACCTTTCTGACCCCTGTGAAGTGGCTTTTACTTTTCCAGTAGGATTGCTCTGGATCAGTTCCTGTATGTTTGATTGCTAGAACTGATCCAAAGCTAGCTCAGTTCAAATTTTCTGATATTGTTAAGTCCCTTTTTTGTTTGTTTGTTTACTGTTTAAGACTATCTCTGATGCAGACATTTTTGAAAATTAAAACCAAAAATCTTTGCCTCACCAAGGTGCTGCATCACATATGAAATATATATCTGCCCAAAGTCCACTCAAATATATTTCATATCTGATGTAGCACCTCAATAGTCTAAAAATATTTTTTTCACTTTTCCTGCCCTTTGCTAAGCAGGTGAAGTGATTAATTTTTCAGTACCCAGAAGTTACTTACTGTCATAATATTGGCAGGAGCTATTTCCATTTGAATAGTCAGGCTTGATTAGATCATTCTAATCATGTCTACCCCATTTCAAAGCATCCTGCAATAGCTTGCTCACAGCTGCTAGGGTAGCTGCAGCCTTACTTCTTCTTCTTCCATGTCTTGGCCAGACATGCAACTGCCAAAATGAAGCTACCCTTTGGTGAGTTCATTCTGTAGTTTCTTTTGCCTGACCTAGTGTGAGAAAGATTAGTCAGCAACACAACAAGGTGGCCATTACCAGGGTATGCCCGATTGTGGCTCAAAAATACCACAATCTTTGAGAAGGCTCTGTGTACTCTGCAGCCTTACTAAGAGAAACCTTATCCAAGTTGTTGCCTACCCAAGTTGTTGCCTATAACACCCTGCACAAGGTTATCATGATTTTCAGCATTCTCTTCTGAATAAAGTTACATTAAGAACAATGCATTACAAGTCAACGCTCACAGTATTGTATAAGTGTTGTGTATTGAATGTAATGTAATTGTAACCACACGATTGGGTTCATGTAACACGGTAACCTTCTATATGAGGACGCGAGCTAGTGGCCACCGGGGGCAGTAGCGAGCGCCCAGCTCACATGGTACACAGTACTCAAATACTCTCAGCTGCGCGGGAAAGATTCCCGCGCTCACCTCACCTGGACAAGAAAGGCGTGACCAAGGATGACGTCACTTGGACAGTAGCCAATGCCTGTCGAAGAGCCATATGCAATTGTATAGCCACCGTATAAAAAGAGCTGTTTGTCCGCCATTACCACATGTTCGTACTGTACTCCATGCAATAAAGATGTGCTAGGCTAGCTTACAGCCGTTTCCATTGTCTTGATTCCCAAACACTAAATTGGCGACGGATGTGGGATCATGGATTCCCATGGGGACAAGACAACTTCACAGCAACCAGTTTTCGACGTTACCCATCCCGAGCGATGGGACTGGTTTGAAATGCATTTCAAGAGTACGGTAGCGTATGCCGGCCTCACCGACGCAGGAAAGAAGAAGGGTCTTCTCATCACAATGCTCGGTTTCCACGCCGTGCAAGCGCTGATGGATCTGGTGGCACCACGAGAGGTGGACCAGGTTTCGGTAACTGAGATACTGGTGGTTCTGCGGAACTACTTCAAGCCCAAGGTGTCCTTCTTCTCCGCCAGGGCAGCCTTCACGAGGAGGGACCAAAGGCCGGGTGAGTCAGTATCCGAGTATGCAGCAGCCCTCCGTTTGTTGGCAACCCCATGCGAATGGCGGGAGATTTTAGACGTGGCCCTAAGGGACAGGATGCTCTGCGGGATGAGAGACGGGGAAACCCAGAGAAAGCTCATGAACCGCGGCCACGACCTCATCTTTAAAGAGGTACTACAAGAGGCCCTAGCTGCTGAATCCACGAGGGCCGGGTACAAGCTTCTCAAGGCAAAGTCCCCACTAGTCGAGGCAGCTGCATCCGCAGTCCAGGCGGCCTGGAGGGCGGCCCCTGCCCCACGCTCGCCCACATCCTCAGAGGCTTCTGCCACCCCAGGCTCCAGTGAAGATGAGCGGGTCCGGAAGGTCAGGAAGGGGCTGAGCGAGAAGAAGGGAAAGGGGGGTCAGTGCTGTGATGGTTGCGGGGCGTCCCACGAGAGGATCAAGTGCCCATTCAGGAAGGCTGAGTGCCACAACTGTGGACGGAAGGGCCACATCGCCAGGGTCTGCAAGCAATGCCGGAACGAGAGTAAGCGCTCCCCGAGGAGCCGGGATGGCATCGGCAGAGTCTGCGATGGCGGCGACGATCCAGAGGGGGACCACGTGTGCCTAGGAATACATGCGGAAGACGACTTGGCCGTCCACAGCGTGCCTCTAGGGCAACCACGTTTTTATGCTGAGGTACTGTTGCAAGGGGTTCCTGTTAAGATGGAGATAGACTCGGGGTCTGTATACGCCCTCATTTCCCATAAGGAGTTTTTGCGGATTCCCCCCAAGGAGCGACCCAAACTCAAAGAGATGGGGGCGAACTTAAGAGACGTGCAGGGAAATGTAATTCCAGTGTTGGGAATTGGGGACTTCGAGACACGGTACAAGGGACTCCGAAGGAAACTCCCCCTGGTAGTTCTAAGGGAGGGGGGTGTAATCTCCTGGGAACACAATGGTTCAAACCCCTGGACATCTTCATAGGCGGAGTCCATGCCATCGGGGGGAATGAGATTCAGGCAGTGTGCGACGCACACGCAGAGGTATTCAAGAAGGGGCTCGGGAAGTACAAGGGGCCCCCAGTTTCCTTCGACCTGGACCCGGAGGTCCGCCCAATTAGACTCAAGCCACGGCGGGTCCCATTCGCCCTAAAGGACAAAATTGAGGCGGAACTGGACAAACTAGTGGGGCAAGGGATTTTAGTGCCCGTGGACTCTGCAGAGTGGGAGACTCCTATTGTTACAGTGTTGAAAGCAAATGGGGAGGTGCGAATTTGCGCTGACTACAAGTGTACAATTAACAAGGCGATCCGCCCTAATGCCTATCCGGTGCCGGTAGTTAGCCATCTGCTAGCTACTTTACATGGGGGAAATTTTTTCGCCAAACTAGACCTGGCGCAGGCGTACCAGCAGCTTCCAGTAACCCCAGCCACAGCTGCTGCGCAGACCATTGTAACTCACAAGGGGGCATTCAAGGTAACGCGCCTACAGTTTGGCGTGAACTCGGCGCCGGGAATATTTCAGTCTCTTGTGGAACGTTTGTTAAAGAAATTACCGGGGGTCTGCAGCCTTACTAAGAGAAACCTTATCCAAGTTGTTGCCTACCCAAGTTGTTGCCTATAACACCCTGCACAAGGTTATCATGATTTTCAGTATTCTCTTCTGAATAAAGTTACATTAAGAACAATGCATTACAAGTCAACGCTCACAGTATTGTATAAGTATTACCAGACCATCAGTTCCTGGAACTACATCATAGCTACTGTGCCACAGAGATGCTTGGAAAATTGATTTGAATCACCATTCTGACTTATTTTTGTGTGTGTTGGCCTTTAGATGTGACAAAAAATACCTTCAAAGTTATGTTGCACTAAATTTTCCACCCACATGTGTGAATGTTCTTAACGTGAGATCAGAAATGTGCCATTTTAAAATTAAGTACCTCCAATGTACTATTGCAGATTTAGAAAGTTCAAAACCCAGTTTAAACATAATTTGAGCATTATTTGTGTGGATTTTAGAATCTGACATCACCCCAAATAATTCACTAAAAATATTTCTAAAATCCACTGGTTCTCATTCTTTACCCACTGATTTTGTGGAAACAGAAGTGAAAGTGGATATTGTTTGCTTAAGTACATACAATGTTTCTGTACTTTGGTACAGTGTTCCCTTATAAAACATTGAAAGTGACATATACCAGCATGCCCCAGTAACACAACCCGTATTAGAAACATAATCCTAGCATTCCCAACTGTGAAACTGCAGATTCAGCAGAAAATCACCAATAGATTAAAATATATCAACCTCCAGAAACATTATCTAAGAACAGAAATGATTTCAACGTTTCTCTAGTTTACAAAAAATAATAATCAAAATGCCAAGTCTTGTGACCTCCATTATTTCTTTAATCACAGAAATACAAGGTGTTGGCTCATATTGAGGGCTACTTGGATACAACAGGTTTTCCCTGTTCAGTCTGTTGTGCTTCCATGATTAAAACAACAATGGATGAAACTAGGGTAGCCTATTCCTTTCATTCAGTAAAGGATCTTATGCTTTAAGCACAACTGAATAGGAATTAAGGGATCTCCTACTAAATACAACTAATCTGTATCTTTTGCCTGTACGGTACAGTACTGTATCTCCATTCAGCAATACTTTTCACTTGACAGGTATACATGGGGGTGCCTGTGACACAATGTTGCAGGGTGTAACAGTTGTAGGATATTCCAACTCAGAACTCTCAACAGCCTGTAACAGGAACTGACCAGTATCATTCAGACTTGGGGGGGGGGGGGGGTTGCATTAAGTGGTGGTGGTGGGAGTAATAAATGCCTTCACCAGCTGTTTAACTGAGTCTCAGGCACTGCTGTCATTTTGGAAAGGGTAAGAGCATCCCGGAGGAATTTTTAAACCTCATGTCACGAGCATTCTTTGAAACCTAATTTGCCAGCAAATATACTTTTTGTAATCTGACAGATGATTGAGCAATCCAATCTTCTCTCCTTCTTCTCCCATTTTCCTCCTTTCTCTCACTTTTCAGATGACACCCTAACATTCCATGTTTCAGCTGCTCTTTCAGGCATAGGCTTATAACATATGTCTTAATTTGGCCACAGACATACACAAGGAGCCATAGATTCACATTCTTATTCAGTAGACTCTCGCATAACGATGTTACTTGGTTCCCCAAGTAGCGTTGCAAAGCGATTTTTGTTGTTATGTGGGTTTCTATGGAGTTTCCCACATAACAATGTTTTTAGTGGATAATGACGGTTATTTTAGCATTGTTGTCTAGACAACGACACTAAAAATGTTGTTATATGGGGAAGACATGGTGCATAACAACGCGTTGTTAAGCGAAAATGATGCTATTCAAATGCCTTGTTATGTGAGGGTTGACTGTTTTTCACTCTCATTAAGTTCAGTTTCCACTTATGTTTTGTAATAAAGGAAACTCACATGCTATTTTAAAATACCTATGTTGTTTTCATTTAATTATCTTGCTTGCTTAGATATTCCTCTCTTCTACACAGAGTCATCCTCTTAATTTTGGTAACCCTATTTGTATTCCAAATAAATAATGTAGATGTAATACTGATAATAGATAGATAGATAGATAGATAGATAGATAGATAGATAGATAGATAGATAGATAGATAGATAGATAGATAGATAGATAGATAGATAGATAAATCTTTATTGTCATTGTCCTGCACAGAACAACAAGATTGGGGGGGGGACACTTTTCAACCCAACAAAACCTAAACAAAATACAACTATACAAAATTATCAACATACTCCCACCCCACATATACATATTTAACCCCTAAAAAGCTCTAAAACTCTAAAAACTCTAAAACTCTAAAAACTATATACAGAAGCTCCCTTATAGACTGCATTGCATTGCATTCAAAGCCAGAACTGCTTTTGGGTAGAAACTATTTCTCAAGTGGCTGGTCCTGGTCTTTATGAACCTATACCTTCTTCTAGAAGGCAGAAACTGAAAGAGATCATTTCCGGGGTGCGTACTATCTTGCGCAATCTCTACAGCTTTCTTATAACACCTGGTGGCATAGATTTGATCTAGAGTGGGAAGAGTACGCCCAATTATCCCCTCCTCAGTCTTTACGACCCTGGACAGCATTGTTCTTTCACTAGCTGTACAACTCCCAAACCATATACACAGACCATAGGTTAACACACTCTCTATGGTACAGTGGTAGAATGCCAACAGCAGGTCCTTTGAAAGATTGTTCTTCCTTAGGATTCTCAAGAAGTATAACCTCTGCTGTGCTCTCTTCATCAGATCTTTGGTGTTTGCTCCCCATGTTAGATCATCCCTCAGCTCCATTCCCAGAAATCGAAACACCGAGACCTGTTCCACACAATTCCCTTCAATAATAAGTAGCTGGATGTTCAATTTGCATTTTCTAAAGTCCACAATGATCTCTTTTGTCTTTTTTATGTTGAGGAATAAATTGTTTTCCCTACACCACTCCATCAGCATCTCAACCTCCTTCCTCTAAGCTGACTCCCCCTCCCCAGCAGTAATCAGACCCACCACCGTTGTGTCGTCTGCAAACTTGATGATCTTATTGCTAGGGTAACTGGGAACACAATCATATGTTTAAAGCGTGTACAGAAGTGGACTCAGCACACACCCCTGTGGCATCCTCGTACTTATACTGAGATCCGCAGAGACATGAGAGCCCATCCTGACCCGTTGGGAATGATCTGATAGAAAATCTAGTATCCACCTGCATAAGCATGGTGGAAGCCCCAGATCTAATAATTTGGGCACCAGTCTATGCAGAAGAATAGTATTAAAAGCAGAACTAAAATCTACAAATAACAGTCTCGCATAAGTCCCTTGTTTCTCCAAATGGGTCAGAACAGCATGTAGGGCCGTAGCCACAGCATCCTCCATGGATCTCTTTCTCTTATATGCAAATTGACAAGGGTCAAGTCCAACTGGTAAACAAGCCATAATACGGTTCCGCACCAACTTTTCAAAGCATTTCATTATGACAGGTGTAAGCGCCACAGGGTGGAAGTCATTCAGACTATCTATGTTAGGTTTTTTAGGCAAAGGTATAATAGTAGAAGATTTCAGACAAGGTGGGACAGTGGCTTGGGCCAAAGACCAATTAAAAATCTTCATAAAAGTTTCTGCCAGCTGTTCTGAGCAGTCTCTCAGTGTCCTACCAGCCACTTCATCAGGACCCATAGACTTGCTCGCATTTATCCCTTTTAATGTTCGCCTCACTTCTCCCTCTTCCACCCTGGCAACATTCCCTATGGGGAGTAATGACGATGACTCTGGCAACACTGCTGGATCCACTGCTGGTGTCACCTCAAATTGGGTGAAGAAGGTATTCAGCTCCTCCACCAGAGAAGCACTGCTCTGTGCAGGTGATGAATTACTGGGTTTGTAGTCAGTAAGGTGCTGGATCCCCTGCCACACTTGCCTGGTGTCATGACTAAGGTGATCTTCAATTTTCCCTCTATACACAGCTTTTGCCTTCCTTATATCCCTCTTCAGGTTCGCCCTTTCTATACTATACAATACCCGGTCTCCAGTTCTAAAAGCAAAGTTTCTGGCCTTCAACAGTCTCTGAACTTCACTAATACAATGTTAAGTATTAAAAGACACGATTTAATATTTTCCCCCAATAATATTTTGTCTAGGGGAATTTAGGCAGTGACTACATTGTCAACTGTGACTGCATGAAGTTTGATTTGCAGCCTATTTTACTCTTCTATTTAGATTGTAATCACAAAGAGATTGTGATTACATGATACTGTCCACTCCAGTCCCTTAATCTGATGTGATTCAATGTGGTTTGATCCATGCTACAGCCTGCAGCCTCTTTCCTTTCATCCCACCCTCTACAAATCCCTGGATCCCCATTTTATGGTTCACTGTATACAAAGCCAGTGGGCTGTTTAAAGTTTTCCAAAATTCTCTATAACATGCAGACACATACATAGATACTGCAGGAACACGGTAATCTGCTCTAGCTCATCAGAATTGTTTTTATTTCATACTTTAAAAAGTTGTCGATTTCATACCAAAAAAAGTTGTCCATGTAAAGGTGATCTATTGCTAAATTAATACAGTAAAAGCCCGATTTACATATGCATCGATTTACGTAAAGCTTGACATACATAATGATATTTTGTGGGAAATGCATCCCATTTTACACAAATAAATCATTTTATGTAAGGGGTTTACTTGCATCTTGTAATTTTAAAATGGTGCCACTGCCATTTTAAACTCTAAAATCGTGGCCCCATGCCATTTTAGAATTTTAAAAATCTCTCAATTTTCGTGTAAAATGCCTGTAAGCATAACTTTTAAAAAGGAATATTTTATTTTGAAGAAGTAGTCATGTCAGTCTATACAAACATATCAGTCAGAAAAAATCTTGATAACTGAGACAGAAGAGACAGAAATGTTGCCACACCTTGTTAGGAGGAAACCCAAGGGGGTTCAGAGTCAGGCGTCCCCAAAAACTGTCTCCAGAGTTCCCAATTACCAGTTTCCCTTTTGATTAGGGTGTGCATGAGACAGTGGAGGACACAGAAGGGCTGGAGTCTTTCCCATCCATGGTTGATGGACTGTGAGATGCTGAGGAAGGTAAGGAGGCCATCCAGAAAGAAGTAGAAGATTAGAGAACTCTGGAGACAGAAACCACACAAAGTGCAGATGCAAGAGGGGAGCAGTTTTTGGAGCTAAGCATGGTACAAAGGGTGCTGGATGAGGTGGTGGTAGAAGAGACATAAGAGGAGGAAAAGGAAAAAGAATGATCTGGCCGAGATCTATCAGGCTATGCCCCTTCATGTTTTCAAGAAATTGTTTAAAAAACCCATCAATATAAAGAGACTTTTGTAGAGTTTCTTCTTCAGAGAAGGTAATTTTAAATTATGATATTTGGCTGGTTTCCCCCTCACCTTTAAAATTTATGATTAGATTGCTGTCCACATAATGCAATATTGCAGCTGTCTAGGTTTAACTATATGTATTATTCATTTTATAAAAATATTAGTGGCTTATTGGTATGTTATTTGTACAATGTTGTTTAACCGCCATAAGTAGTGTTATGAACAGGCATAGTGTTATAAACAGGCAGGCAGGCAGGCAGGGAGGGAGGGAGGGAGGGAGGGTGTGGGATCCGTGCACACAATTGGCATAACTGGCCCTGACAGAACCCCGGTAATGGGTGATCACATCGTTACCAGGGGTTCCTGAGGGGACAGAAATTGGGGGAGCGGAATATTAGAGTTTAATTCATCAATAGCTGATCTGACAAACTGCTCAGATAATAGAGAGTTAATGACTAACGCGTTAGGCATGTAATAGGTAATCTCGCGTCTGCAGATTACTTTAAGACCTAGAGCCAATACTAGCCACTTGTTTACCCCAGATAACATGGAACAATGTATTTCCTCTGCCGTTAATTAAGTTGGTTAATTAACTTCCCCTGCAGACTTCCCCAATTAACTTGTGTAAACATTATTTGTGAAACCTACCAGTATCGGAATGCTTTTACATGCAGCCTAAACATGATAAATACTGATGATTGGTCTTCATTAAATCACTGGTCTTCACTCCATCTTGCCTTGTGTCTCATTGCTTGACCAGTCTCCTCCGGGACCCAACAGCCGCTTCGCGGTTCCGACCCAGCTTGCACAACGTGCTTTGCGACCCAGATCCAACATATGGTGACCCCGAGACGTGATTTACTCATGAGTAAGCGATCTCCTTGGTCCGGTTCTACGCCAGAACCGTGTCCGAATCATCCCGGAGGACAGCACGGCAACTCTGGTCGGAAAGCCATCCGATCTGAGTGACAGCTATGCTGCGAGACATTCCAGAGAGGCAGAGCACGCTCCAAAGCTCTGAGGCAGCTTGCTCAGTGGAAACGCGTTCCGCTCAGGGTCGGCTGTGAAACCCTGACTTCAGCGCAGAGGCCACCGAGGGCCTGTGGCAGCAGCCCACATTCCGAGTTCCTTCCCAGAGGTTCGTCACGCCAGACCTGTTACCTAACCTCAGACACGTCACTTCGTCCCAAGGAGGAAAACTTCAAAGGACCGGCAGGTAATATGGGGACTTGTCCTCAGCGACAACGTCCGACCGCTAACCAGAGAACTCACTTAATGGAGCTCAAGGCCCTGGCCAGGGTAAACCATACACGCATTCACAGCACCCAGTTAGCAGATCTTTTGGTGTACTTGGGGGGGAATTGTCTGCTTTATCCTGAAACAGGCATGCTTAACCTCCAACTTTGGGATAGGATAGGAGCCTGCATTCAGCAAGCACCTAGAGCTCCAGATAGCATAATCAGCACATGGAGCAAGTGTAGGAAGCTCTTAGCAGAGGTAGACCCAGTCCGGATAGAGGCCGAGGAACCCCCAGCGCAATCAGAGCCATCAGCCCCAATGGCTCTCTATCCGTCATTTCAGCTCAAGCAGGGTAGTGTAGGGAGCTTTCCCTCAGTGACAGCTGCAGACGTCACTGAAGGAATGCATGGAATGAGAAGCGCTGGCGCTTCTCTGACAGTTAAAAGTTCCCAGACTACCAAGAGTTCCATCCAGCGCATGGTTGAGGAAGAAACCAGTAAGGGGGAGTTGCCAGCAGAAGAACTAGCTGAGTTTAGGCAGATATGCCCAGTTCGCATAGAGGTAGATGCCCTCACGGGTCAGCAGCAAACGATCCATCCGCCAGTTCCGTACAAGCTGCTTATGGCCATACGGAAGGCAATCACAGAGACAGGACTTCAGAGTTGCTTCACCAAGGGCATGCTTCAGCAAGTGTGCAAAACTATGATGCTCATTCCATACGACTGGAAAGCCATTATGTGAATGATGCTCAACCCCAGCCAGTATTTGCTATGGGACAGCGAATATCACCTCGAAGCACAGGCAAGGACTGCCAGGATGGGCGGATCAGTAATCCCTGACCAGCTATACGGTTCAGGTCCGTTCGAATCCATTGATGCGCAGACCGCCTTGCCAATCGCCACCCTTCATTTGGCGGCTTATCTGAAGGTCCCAGCAGCTGGCAAAGCAGCCAAAAATTACACAGCAGTCAAACAGGGTGCCCAGGAGTCCTACATGGACTTTATCAATAGATTGGAGGAAGCAGTCAGTAGACAGATTGACAATGAGCAAGCCCAACAGGAGCTCATGATGAAGCTGGCGAAAGACAACGCCAACCTTGACTGCCGCAAAATCTTGCAGTCACTGGGCAATCATCCCAATCTGACTCTCACTGATATGATTAGGGCTTATGCCGATGTTGGTACAGATTCCTACAAAATGGGTCTGTTAGCAGCGGCAGTGCAAGGTGGTAGGAAACCCAAAGGCCAAAGACCAAAGGAGCATGTCACAATTGTGGCAAGATCAGTCATTTCGCTAGGGAATGCCGACACGCCAAGGGCAGCGGCCAAAATACCAGCCGTCCCAAGGCTCCGACCACCCCATGTCCACAAAGCAATAAATGCTTCCACTGGGCCAGGGACTGCCCGAATTCAGGAAACCGGAGCGCGGGCTTGTCTCTGGCCCCTATCCAAACAGAGACCTCAATCGCTCTGGGAGAGCCGGAGCTGATTAAATTCCGGTCACATTCCCTGCATTCCGGAGGCGCAGGCCAGCCCTAGAGGCAGTGCGGGACTAGATTTGACTTGCCAGTCAGAAGTCACATGTGACTTGCCAGGCACAGTCTATCTGGTCGATTCCCAGTACATGGGACCCCTGCCTAAAGGCTACATAGGTTTAGTTTTGCCACGTAGTATTGCAGGAAAGCGAGGAATTCTTGTCATTCCGGGAGTCATTGGCTCCAATTTTTTGGGTGTTCTCCAGGTTCAACTCTGGACACACCTACCCCAAACCATTCACAAGGGAGACACGTTAGCGCAACTGATCATGGTTCCTTGTCACTCGCCAGCAGGCAGCCAGGAAAGGCTCAGGGACAGCTCAGAGTCCAGGTCGGAAGACCGCTCAAGCACAGAAGGGGCAGTGAAAGGATACCAGGTCTTAGCGGCAGTGGAAACCAACATAGAGTGGAAGCAGCGGCCAGTTATAAAGGTATTTTTAAATAAAAAACCTTTTGATGGGCTGCTAGATACCGGAGCTGACGTCAGCATGGTCAGCCAGAATCAGTGGCCGCGTGAGTGGGCTCTCGAGCCAGTCTCTGATGTGTGGGGGGTAGGCGGTGTTCAAGAAGCGTTTAGAAGCCAGAACTGGGTAGAAGTCACAATCCCCAAAGCTGATGCCACAGCAGTCATCTGGCTGCACATTCTGGATGTGCACGTCAACCTTTGGGGGCGAGACATTCTGCAGCAGTACCGTGCCACTCTTACCTTCGGGTAATGGCTCTACCGCTTAAATGGCTTACCAACACGCCAGTCTGGGTAGAACAATGGCCAGTAGTAGGGGAGAAATTAGTCACCCTGAAACATCTGGTAAAAGAACAGCTAGACACAGGACATATAGAACGGTCCACCAGTCCTTGGAATTCGCCCATATTTGTTATTAAGAAAAAGTCAGGGGAGTGGTGACTCCTTCATGATCTCAGAGAGATCAATAAATGTATCCAGCCAATGGGTCCGCTTCAATGTGGCATCCCGAATCCGAACATGATCCCCGAGGGTTGGGAGATCTTGGTCGTAGATTTAAAAGACTGTTTTTATACAATTCCCTTAGATGCTAGGGATCGGGAAAGGTTCGCCTTTACAGTGCCAGTTGTGAACCACAGAGAGCCCACGCAACGTTATGCGTGGAAATATTTGCCACAGGGGATGCTCAACTCACCCACCCTGTGCCAAATTTACGTTCACAATGCACTGGAAAAGTTTTGAAACCTTCACCCCACAGTCTTAGTGTGTCATTTCATGGATGACATCCTGGTCGCAGCACCGCAACTCGGCAGCGAAATGTTTAAAAACCTCCAGGCCACTCTGGGGGGAAAAGGGTTACTCATTGCCCTGGAGAAAGTTCAGAGAACCGAGCCATTTTCATACTTGGGCCATCGGCTTCTCCGTTCTTTCCCAGCACCAGTTTTGCCACAGATAAATCTCAAAGATTCACTCACCCTTGTAGAATTGCAACAAATTCTGGGGAATATCAATTGGACCAGACCGTATTTTAGACTAGATACGGACCTTCTGAAGCTGTTCTTCTCGCTGCTAACGCTAGGTAAGCAGCCGGCAGACCGGATACACATTCCTCGAGAGGCGCGCTTGACTCTTGAAAAGGTCAACCAAGTTCTCAGCCAGAGATGGGTGGACAGGATTAGTCAGGGGCTATATGCTCCCATTCTAAACCTGTACATTGTCCGGACTGGATCCATGTTTACCGGATCCCTAGGGATAGACTCCGAGCGGGGGGCAAGTATCGTGGAATGGGTGTATTTACTGCACACCTCTTCCCGAAAGATCGTTCCTCCACAGGAACTGGTCTCCACAGTGATTTACTGAGGAAGGCTGAGAGCAAGGGATATCTCAGAGCATGATTTGGTGAAAATCATGGTCCCATTCACGAAAGAGCAAATTCAGCAACTGATGCAGCTCGGTGATTCGCTTCCGATTGCATTGGAAGGATTCACTGGATGTTTGGCATACCATTTGCCGAAAGACCCCAGACTTATCTCGCTTCAAACGCAGACAGTCAGTTTGTGTGAGTTAATGTCCCTGGTTCCACTTCAGGGGGCTAGGACAGTTTTCACTGATGGGGGTCGTACATATGGTGTTCTTACTTGGCAAGAGGACCAGGCTTGGTGCACGCTTCTAACTCTTCCGCAGAAATCCATGCAGCGGGCAGAATTGGCAGCTGTGAACCTCGCTTTGTGCACCTTTGCCAAAGAATTAATTTAATTTAATTTAATTTAATTTAATTTAATTTAATTTAATTTAATTTAATTTAATTTAATTTAATTTAATTTAATTTAATTTAATTTAATTTTCGCACTTATATACTGCCCACTCAGGTACAACCCAACTCAGGGCGGTTTACATGGCGGACAATAAATGCATCATCATCATCATCATCATAATAATAATAATAATAATAATAATAATAATAATAATAATAATAATAATAATAATAATAATAATAATAATACAATACACATATCTCCAGAGATACAGTTACAAAATTTCAGACTACAAAATATACCATTCAGTTACAACAAAATATAAATAAAATATGCACTACAATACAATTTCAAAAGCAAAAATAGCAAAACATTAAGTCCCAGAGAAGAAGAGAAAATAACAATGAATACGACCTCCCTGGCAGTTGGCGGAGTCCGAAGACGCCGGGGGAGATGGAATGCCCCCGGCATCTGGCACTGCGCAGGCTTCCCAACGGTGGAGCTGGGGTGGCGTTGGAAGTCCTGCCAGCCCCACAGCCCTTAAGTCCTCCAGGGGGGTGGGCGGGGTCCAAAGATGCTGGGGGAGATGGAATGCCCCCGGCGTCTGGCACTGCGCAGGCTTCCCAACGGTGGAGCTGGGGCGGCGTTGGAAGTCCTGCCAGCCCCGCAGCCCTTAAGTCTTCCAGGGGGGTGGGTGGGGTCCGAAGATGCCAGGGGAGATAGAATGCCCCCGGCGTCTGGTGCTGCGCAGGCTTCCCGACGGTGGAGCTGGGGCGGCGTTGGAAGTCCTGCCAGCCCTGCAGCCCTTAAGTCCTCCAGGGGGGTGGGCGGAGTCCGAAGATGCTGGGGGAGATGGAATGCCCCCGGCATCTGGCACTGCGCAAGCTTCCCGACGGTGGAGCTGGGGCAGTGTTGGAAGTCCTCCCAGCCCCGCAGCCCTTAAGTCCTCCAGGGGGGTGGGCGGGGTCCGAAGACACCGGGTGAGATGGAATGCTTGAACATAATCACTGACAGCCAGTATGTTAGGAATTTGCTTCACAGTCTACCGGGAGCGTACATCACTCGCGCGATAGACAAGAACTTGTTAAGTCTTTTTCTCACAACTCAATTTCATTTGCGGAACCGCACCGAAGCGCTCTATATCGCCCACATCAGAAGCCACCAGGACTTGCCTGGTCCGATTTCCGTGGGCAATAGCAGAGTGGATGCGGCCGCAAAGGAAATTTAACAATGGTCAGTCTTGGGAGTTTTCACGACTCCAATTCAGAGTCATGCATTTTCCCATCAAAATGCCAAAGCACTTGCACGGCAGTTCAACCTGCCACTTTCCCAAGCCCAGGGCATAGTCCGTTCCTGTCCACATTGTGCAGGGGCAGTAGGGGGGCCCTCGTGGGGGGTCAAACCATGAGGGACAGAGGCCAACCAGGTGTGGCAGATGGATGTCACACACGTTCCGCATTTTGGCAGATGGCAGTACATGCACGTTTGCATTGACACTTTTTCACAGTTCGTTTGGGCTACAGCGCAGAAGGGAGAGATGGCTTCCCACGTGGAGCAGCATCTCCTTTCCTGCTTCACGGCCATGGGCAAACCACAGCACGTGAAGACCGATAACAGTCCGGCTTATAGCTCCAGGCAGCTGGCCACCTTCATGGCCACCTGGGACATTAAGCACACCTTTGGCATTCCGTACAATCTGCAAGGGCAAGCGATTGTGGAACGGGTCAACCGGACGCTTAAGTCCTACATTGACAAACAAACAGAAAGGGGGGAACCAGCCATCCCCAAAAATCAGGGTCAAGCACAGCATTGTCTGAACAAGGTATTGTTTACGTACAATCACCTTAATGTTTTTTCGGATTACACTCCGCAGGAGAAGCACTTCCGTCACACAGAGGCTCTCCCGCGGCCGATGGTGCGTTACCGAGTGCCACTGGATCCTTCTTGGAAGGGCCCGGTGCCACTCATAACATGGGGAAGAGGGTATGCTGCAATTATGTCTCCTACAGGCATTATCTGGATTCCAGCCCAGTGTGTCAAGCCTCACTTCGAGTCCAATGGCATGGACCCAGGCACTCCCAGACCTGATACCAGAGATGGAGGAATTAACCCTGATGGGGAGAGCCAAGTGGAGGAGGCAGCGACAGCAGATGACAGTGCCAAAGATCACCTGGGGGATGGCCAAGTCCCTGTGCCAGGAGGCGGCGGACACCGTTCGGCGGGAGGACAAGGAGCCGATGCTGGAGAACATCTTGATTGCAGCCCTTTCCCTGATTACTGCTAATTCCATGATGACCACCATCATCTTGATCCTTTCCTTGCTTGCGGGGGGAGGCATTCAAGCAGCTTCACTGGAAGCCAACAACCTGATGCCAGGCGGAGATCTCTCTGCCCGGATGCAGTACAACATTTGGGAAAGATTGGCGAACCTCGTCAATCAGTCCGATTTTTGCCTGAGGCAGACCACCGCTTCTGCCTCTATTCTGAGCACTTGTCTCATCCCGGTGGTGTCACTCCCCAGATGCGCGCATCAGGAATAGTGACTGGTTGGTGAAGCGGATATTTGGTCCATTTTACAAGACTGCCTTATCGACGTACATGCACTGGGGAACCCAAGTCACGAAAGTCTTAACGGCTAATGCGGCCACTCTGTACACCCACCGAGTGGCGGTCAGCCTGAACTCTACTTGTGCTCGCATGACCGGCTGTTCCACGGTCGAAGAGCCACAGCGCCGTTGCCTCGACCCCGGCAACAGCAATTGGACTTGTAACAACCCAGAGACTATTAATTCAATGTATGCTCACATTACTTTGCCTTCAGGATGGTTTTTTTACATGTAACCAGTATACTTGGAACTACATTCCTGCAAATGTATCTGATTCCCTTTGTTGTATCAGTCGTTTGACATTGTTGCTTCCCACTAGAGACATGATTGCCCCAAGCATAAATGTACCTTCCCACATACGGCACGCTCGTGCCACCCAGTTAGACAGTTCATGTGATAGCAACATCAGGATTCTGAATAAAGCTGAGTATGTTTCATTAACAGTCAGCTTGTTTGGCATGCCAGGCTTAGACGTAGGCAACGCTTGAGAATTGGTCAATTGGCTTGCGCTTTGGCAAAAGCCATTAACCACACCTCCTCAGCGATAGCGCTGCTTAATCAGGAGCAGACAGAGCTTCGCCATGCCATACTGGATAATCGAGCAGCCATCAATTACCTCTTACTGTTACATCATTTGGGTTGCGAGTCTGTCCATGGCATGTGTTGTTTTAACCTCACAGACAACTCGCACAAGGTACAGAGTCAACTCACAGACCTCCATACCTTGGTTAAAAATATCAAGGAAGATGCCACATGGGCGTGGTGGGATTCGTTATGGTCCTGGTTCCCATGGGGTTGGCTACAAATGACACTCAAGGTGGTTGTGGGGGTGACAATACTGGGAACAGCGGTATGTTGTTTCATGCAATGTATTCCCTCACTGATGTCAAGGTGTCCCCCATGGAGAGAACCCAGGAATGTCCTCACTCTACGTCAGCTGATGCTGCTCCTACGTCGAGCCGTCTGTCAGGTCCAATTAAACAAATAAAGGGGGAGTGTGGGATCCGCGCACACAATTGGCATAACTGGCCCTGACAGAACCCCGGTAATGGGTGATCACATTGTTACCAGGGGTTCCTGAGGGGACAGAAATTGGGGGAGCGGAATATTAGATAGAGTTTAATTCATCAATAGCTGATCTGACAAACTGCTCGGACAATAGAGAGCTAATGACTAACGCGCTAGGCATGTAATAGGTAATCTTGCGTCTGCAGATTACCTTAAAACCTAGAGCCAATACTAGCCACTTGTTTACCCCAGATAACATGGAACAATGTATTTCCTCTGCCGTTAATTAAGTTGGTTAATTAACTTCCCCTGTAGACTTCCCCAATTAACTTGTGTAAACATTATGTGTGAAACCTGCCAGTATCGCAATGCTTTTACATGCAGCCTAAACATGATAAATACTGATGATTGGTCTTCATTAAATCACTGGTCTTTGCTCCATCTTGCCTCGTGCCTCATTGCTTGACCAGTCTCCTCCGGGACCCAACAGCCACTTCACGGTTCCGATCCAGCTTGCGCAACCCGCTTCGCGACCCAGATCCAACAATAAGGGATTAGGAGAAGCTACCAACCAATACTCCCAGGTCTGCCTGAGACAGAGGCATTTAACATACTCTCATAACAGTGTCTCATCTTCCCCACTTACCTGTATATATGGAACCTTTTCTGAAATAACATTATTTTCTGCCTTTTGAAAACCTGATGGGTAACTGTGAATGTCAGCATACATATCTGTGAATCTTTCCAAGAACAAAATAATAACCGCTAATACTCCCTCCTTTCTGCATATATGCCTAATATTCATCCACACATAGAATGTTCACATGTTCCAATATTTGCTTACGTGACAAATCCTTCAAAGGAAGCGGGGACGTATTGGGTTTTGATAGACAGAACTAGGGGCAAAGCATATGAATATCATCCAGTAGATGCTGACATATTGAAGGAACTGCTTTGTGCTGGAAAAGATGTTTTTGAACACAATAGACATTCATGGCATTTCATCTACTAATTTCTACGCACATGAAACTAAGAAATAAATAAAGCACAAAAGAATAATTCATTAGAATATATCTGTACCAATATCTGGTCTAGAAAACAGAACTAACAGCTTGTACAAATATAATAGTCTCATACCCAAATTTGCATTCCATTCAATTTATTGTTGCATTAACAATAGTTGTTCCAGCAAATAATTTGCAACATATTTTTTCTTGGATTTTACCCCATTTCAACAGTCCAAAGTACTGCAAGTATCCCATTAATCACAGGAAGAAATTTATATAGGCTAAATTTGGCATTTGACTTTGGGACTTTTGTTCCTTCTACCTCTCTTGTAGCCATTTGTGTCATCTGAAAACTTGCTGGTTTGGGAACTAGCAGAGTGAGGGATGTAGCCTTTTTGTAGGATTCTGCAATTCAACTAGAAGAAGTCCATTACTGGATTCTGTAAATAAGACGCAGTGAGTGTTTACAAACTACTCCTGCATCAAATTTTTGCAGTGTTTCACTTCTCCATGGGTGTTCTCCTTCATTTCTCCATGTAGTCTAAAACCTGAAAATGTCAATACTCTTGTGAATAAGTGGAGAAGCTAAGAGCTGAGGAAGGCATAAAGGACACACTTCCCCTGAACATTTGCAGACAATCTGGGCAAGTGGGCAAAGAGTCACTTTCCATTCAGATGGGAGGAATGATACATATACTATAAGTGATGTTTTTGCAGCTGATCCAACCTTCACCTAAATGCGTAGTCTGGACAGGCCCTGAAGTTATGGACTTAGGTTTTTGGTACATAATATGAATTAGATTGGATTAGGACAGAGAACTCCAACCAATCCTCCAGCAATATTTTTGCACCAGTTCTGTATTCAGAGAACTCTAATAAAAATGTGCAAGTTGAGTGGGCTTGTCTTGCTGTTAAAATATGTCAGATTTAAATTCCTCCCAAGGTCACATTGGACCCCAGATGAGAACAGCACCCACTATGCATAATACACAATAGACACGTGTCCTCTACCCTTGAAACTCTGATTCTAGGTTCTTCACCAAAAATCAAAAATCCTCAAAAAAAATTGTGTTCCAGCATCTATGCTGTTTTCAGTTATTTTTAGGTATATACCTCTTTAAAATGATTATTGAGAGGCAATGAACATGGCAAAGTTCCTTTTTGAACATTTATTTAAGCATGAGTAAATATGAATATACGCAAGTACATAAGGCAAGGGTTCCCAACCATTTCAAGTCAGGGACCGGGTCATGCTCTCTCAGTCAGCTTCGAGGGCTGTATGGCCATTTTGTCCCAACAACTTCAAAGGGGGAGGCCATTTTGTTTCTCAAATGCCCTTGGAGGGGGGGCACATGAAATGGTGCTGTAGGCCAGATACAGCCCATGGGCCTTAGGCTGGGAACCCCTGATATAAGGTGTAACTAAATATCTCTAAAAGAAGTTTCATATAGTTGACACTTAGTAACTATGGGTAATCTAGCTGATCTACTTAACTGAATAACTGTTGTAGCAAGAATATATAAACTTATAATGCAGCCACTAAATTTATATAACTGTAATCAAAAGACTTAATACATCTATGGCAGTGATGGCAAATCTTTTAGAGACCAAGTGCCCTTGGAGGAGGAGGTGCAAGGGCAGGCACCAGGCATGCTAACGCACCCATGTAATGCCGCCGGTGTGCCTCTGGTAATGTGTCATGGGTGTATGTGCAAGAGCACCACTTGAGGAGTGCTGGCAATGTCATATGGACATGTATGCATGCCTCCCATGGGTGTGCATGCAAACCCACACCCACAGATGCACATGCCCTACCCTGCAGATGTCCACATCCTCCCCCCACATGCACCACCACCTCTGCCTCCTAGGAGGGGAGTGTGTCTTGTCGCCTCGCCTAGTCCCCACCATCCTAACCTCCCAGGCAGGATTCCAGCCTCCCCATTGGTGGAGGTAGAGGGATGGATGGGGAAGTGGTGTTGCTATTGGTGCCGGCAGCACGGGGCAGCGCAAAGTGGGCCTTGCCCAGGGCATTACAAATGTCCACATAGAGGGCTCTGGGTGTTATTTCTGGCACACGTGCCATAGGTTCACCTACACTGAAATATGGCATAAGCAGTAACAAAGTATTTAATATGCTTTGTAGTTAAAAATGAACAATTGAAACTGAAACTATAACTTCAGAGTTACAGAGTTAATCAAAAAGAATAAGAAAAATACAAATGGCTGATAATAATATCAAGACACTTATAAGGTTACTAACAGAGGAGAATAACAGTCAAGGCATATATGACCTGTTGAGTTTACTGATACACTTGTATTCCATAGCTTGCTACATATGTGATGATCTTCACACTAACATGTCACTTGTGAGGGGACAAATGTGTTTCTGACACCTCTTTGCTGGTGAGCTAAAGTGAGATGCATTAAAAGTACAATAACATATTAGATTTGTCTATATGTTTGAGTTATATGCAGTGGTGGGCTCCAAAAAAATTTACTGCCACACTGTGGCCGTGCTATGGTGGGCGTGGGCAGGGAAAGCCCTGTGTTGCACCTGAATTAGGACTACTTTATTTCAAAACTTGGATGAGCGGGGCCAGCCAGAATTTCTGCTACCGGTTCTGGCGAACTGATGTGAGCCTGCTGATGCCCACCACTGCCCCAAGGTAAGTTTAGACTTTGCTATAGGAAGTGCTAGGGTCTGTGGTGACTTAGTATTTAAGATGCTGAGCTTGACCACCAGAAGGCTAGCAGGACAGCTTAATACACTTATCATATTACAAGGGAAAGTTAAAGTTCGCCTTTTCCCGAAAGCCAGTCATTTCCAACTGTAGGGTTCAATGATCATCTCCATTTACAGCCAAAGAGCCAGTGTTGTCTGCATCTGCAGATGTTTCAGTGATCATGTGGCAGGTATGACAAGATGCCAGAGTGCATGGAACTCTGTGTGGTCCCTATTTATTTATTTGCAGTTTCTTGCTTTTGAACTGCTAGGCTGGCAGAATTTGGGACAGATGATGGGAGCTCACTCCATTGTGCAGCACTCGGGTCTTGAACTGCTGACCTACCTACCTTCCAGTCGTCAAGATCAGAGTCTTATAAGAAAACATTAATTGTAGCTTGACTGTTGTAACCAGATGGAAGATAATAATACAAAAACAGACCATACCTGTCTTTTAGCAGAGCTCTTCAGGTGTCGTCACAGACAGCAGACCTTTTTCACTGGAGCACGTGGTTGGCCTGAAGGCCAGTCACGGATGGAGTTTGGTTGGTGGAAGCCTTATTTATATAGCCTGAAAGGGGGTGATGCATCTGAAATCTCCCTCTTATTTTGGGGAGACCTTTAGACATGCTTCTGCAAATTGTAAGGCTAGAAATACCAGTTCCTTTTCTGAGGAAGAAGCTTATTATATGGCTCTCCCTTTTTCCTGCTGACTTTTAAACATGTTTTTTTTACTGTGATCAGAGGACATATTAACTGATTTTGACAGCTAATTGATTGCTTTTTCGAGGTGAGTACCTTTTATGCCATTCCTAACAAAACATAATCTGACAAACAGCATATGGTCAAAGGCAATAGCTTGGGTATATTATCCACTGTAATAATACGGTGCTTTTCTTTTAAAACATTGAAATAGCAGCCATATAAGACCAAATTAATTATGTGTAGAAGACCATACAGAGCAAACACAGTTTTGGTAATGAAGGAATGGGAACAATCTGATTTGAATTACAAGAATATTGGGTGTAAACTCCCCCTCCCATAACTCTCCATGATAAGAGGGATCTATACTCACACAAAGTTTAGCAGAAGCCAATGTTTCTTCCAACCAGTAAAGGAAGCTAAAGATGGTTCTTTCACTCAGTGAGTACTGAGCTAAGGACTTTCATGTCTGAGAGGGGATTTATGCCCAGGCCTTGCAACCTAGACTACTCATCTATGTAGAAACTGCACTTCAGATAAACTTACTATGCTTTTAAAAGTTTTACTTTAAAACTATATGGTTTTCTTGATCTTTGCAACAATGAGTCATCTGCTTGCAAAAGTATATGAGGAATATAGGCTTATGCATATTTATCATTCTTTGTGTGGGAAAGAAATATTGAAAAAAGCAACTATCTTTATTTGCAGTCTTTCATGTTTTTATAAGGCCTTTGTTTGGGGGGGGTTCATCATGCCCTTTGTTCTTGTTTGGTTCTCTGTTCAAGAATTGTTATTATTTTCCTCTGCACACCCCACCCTTTCCCCCACTATATTTTATATCATAATTTCTATTCCTTATTGGCCAGGTTGCTATTTACAAGAGTAGCTGCCAAGCTTTCAACTCCTTGTCATCCATAGGCTGTGAATGACAGACAGCATGAAGGTTGGCTCACTCCCATTCCACTCTTTGCCTTTCCCAAATGTAACTAAAGCCAACTGCAGAAGAAAGACTACAGTTTTGTTTTAGTTTATCCTAATAGGAGAGCGGTTAAGGCCCAGAGGCACATGAAGCACAGCAAGCCACCTCAAACCATTTTGAGAGGGAAATGTAGAAGCAAGTTACTGTCAACTGTTAAGAAGTACCTACTGTGGAGCATAGATAGATGCCAATATGAAGAAACTAGCATCTATTGTTAACCACTTCTATTCCCTGTCTCTAAGCTTCATCTCTAAAGAATGAGTTCCAGTCAAGAGTAAGTGGGCACCTGTTGTGTTCTCAATAATATGCCCTTAACATATATATCATGTATTCTCAATACTATGCTTTGTGTTCTCAATACTGTGCCTTTAACATATATCAATGTAACCCGTTACAATCAGGACGCGAGCTAATGACCACCTGGTGGCAATAGCGAGCGCCCAGCTCACAGGTCCCAATTCCCCAAGGAACCACAGCGCGGGAAGATTCCCGCCACTACCTCACCTGGACAAGAAGGGCGTGACCAGAAATGACGTCACGCCAACGGTAGCCAATGGGTTATCGTGGAGCCACATTCAAATGTATAACCACCGTATATATTGAGCTGCTCGTCCGCCATTACCTCATGTTCCCCCTGACCACCATGCAATAAAGATGTGTTAAGCCAATCCTTCGGCTGTTCCTTTGTCTTGGTTCTCATACACTAAAGCACCATCTTTATTTTTTTGCTTTTGCCTTTTGCCTAGCTCACCCTGAGGCATAGTTGCAAAACATCAGGTTGCTTCTGTCAAAGGATATCAGTATGTATGACGCCAATAACAACGGAGGAGGAGGAGGGAGAGGAGGAGGAGTGGCTATTGTAGTTCAAAGGCAGTATGCCACCTGGTATAAGCTTCTACTGTAGATACAGTAGTAGCAATAAGGTAGCACGATTTTTTTAATGTCTTGGTTGAGGCTTCGCCATAACATCTGATTGGTCAGGGAGGAAACAGAATACAGAACTACTGTAGATGATCCAGAAACCAGCAGGGTAGCTTACAGCCATTTCCATTGTCTTGATTCCCAAACACTAAACTTTTAAAAAATCTTGTGATGTCTTTGTCCATTTTGTTTTACCATACAACTGCCTATAATAATTAATATTTCAGCATACAACACACCCTTGTTTAGACTCAACAGCAGACATCAAATTGTTTCATTTCTTAAACACATTCTTTTAACTTTATTTTGTGCCAAGTGTGACTGGATCACTCAGTGGTTTAGGTGTCAGGCTGTGAAGCCAGACCTTGTTTTTTTGTTGTTTAGGTGTCAGGCTGTGAAGCCAGACCTTGTGCAAGCTGCATAATCCCTGATGCCCCTAAGAAGGGAATGGTAAAATCACTTTGGGATTTCTGTCTAGAAAACCTTTGAAAGGGTTGTCATAAGTTAGAATTGACTTGATGGCACACAATTTGTTTTATCTTATATCTAGAAAACAGAGGAACCCACACCCCTGGACCAATCTCGCTGAAAATTAGTACCTTGGGCTTGCGAGATCAGCACTGTGGGGGTCTGGAAACCTATTTGGGGGTTTATGCCCCCCAAATTGGGACTCAAAGGGGACACCCCCACCGACAAGAGAAAAAACGACAAAAAACCAGTACTGTGCACGGACACCACAGCCTCAATTTTGCACTCCGGCAGCGGAGGAGACAGCCGTTGGCGACAGTGCCACAGGAGCACCACAGCCTCCCAACACAGCTAATGCAGCCACAGGAACCACCCATTCCTCCTTGGTCCAGAGCTTGAGGACCAGCCCGAGAGCGGGTCCCGAAGGAACAGCCAAGATGGTGGGAGCCAAGCTCCTTCCCCCATTTAGCTCCCTGGTCTCTTCCCCTCCCGTGGGCGACACAAGTCCCAGGCTCTGTCCCAGGAGGAGAGGCCGTGGCTTGCAGGCACCAGGAGAGGAGGGCAGCCGAGGGGGGCAGTGAAGATTGGGAGCCAGGCCCCCATGACCCGGGCTTGCCGGCAGCCCCAGTGAATTCAGGTCCCTGCCCCGGAGGAAAGCCTCCTATGCAGCCTTTCCATAGCTCCGGAGGCGCCTCTGCCAGGCCATCCTTGCCCTGCTGAGTAAGGGAAGGGGCTGGGATCCAGAGTGGGAAAGTCTGGTCAGGGAAAGGGACAAAGAAACAAAAACCCGAACAGGGCCGGGTAAAAACTAAGGCTGTGGGTTCCTTTTTCAGTTGGAGTTACAGGCAAGATATCGTGGAAAGATCAGTGGTACACTTAAAGTTCTCTCAAGCCGCGTTCCGTTGAAGAAAAAAAACAACTCAACCAAGACTGGGTAATCAGCTATTTATTAATACATAGGAGTCACAAAAATAATTTTTTTCATCAACTTATTATACAAATATACCTTGTCATTTCCCAATATACTTTAGTCTTGTGCTATGACTGTAGAAGCAGCTGGAGATATTTTTTCTTCTCTTGTCCTCTGTGAAAACAGGATGTTTTAGGTAATCCCATCTTCATTACAACAACAGGCATCAATTTATCTTGCTATAGATTTAACAAAAAAGGGAGTTGTGTGTAACAGAGCTTATGTCTGCCTTTGTATTTTATTTGCTACCAAGCACAGTCAGTCCTTGACAAATAATAATTAATGTACAGAGCAGACAGGCAAAATGTACAAATATGAAAAGCTCGCTAACATGTCAAATTGAAGTGCTTGGATACCAAGTCAAAGTTCTCTTGGGTCTGCTGTTATACACCAACGTTTGTCTTTTTTGTTCAATTATATAAGAAAGAAGGAATGTAAGCAAACATGTGTCCCCCAAGGCAAGAATATGTGGACAATATTTGGACCACAAAGAAAATGAAAAATAGGAGTGAAGCTATTTAATATAGTGCATGCAGAAACTAATGGGGTGGATGTTGAAACAGTACAGAATCTCTCTGGTTCAGGATCTTATGATGAGTTCACACATCATCAAAGCATCAAGCAACAGACCATAAGTGTGAATGAGCCATTACAGGTCAACATTGCCAGTGATGACTTTCACATTACTTCCCTGTACTTTTTTCCAAGTCTGAGAGCAGCTTCTTGCATATTGTCTTGCATTCCCACTGAGATCAGTTGATGAAGTCCACTTGGTAATGCTATAACTTTCCGCTCTCCATCAAGCAGTCACTACAAGAGTGTATTCACCAAGATGTACCACTTTTTGTTGTTGTTGTTCAGTCGCACAGTCAATTCCAACCCTTTACGACTCCATGGACCATTGCTCACCAGGCACCTCCACCATCCTCCTCATTGGAACACCCTCTCCTCTGATACAAAGTGGACACCCTGGGTACTACCATTTCACTGTATGCGGGAAACATTCTTGTTTCAAGGTGCTTTTGTAGACCAGTGATCCTTCTAGCATACACTTACCATCAGGGTAGCCAGAATATCTATTAGAAATCATCATAATTTCAGAAAACACCTTTCAGGCACCTAATATTAATTATGACATAAACTCTAGATGGAGAACTCTCAGAAGATTTAGGCTCTCGAGCCAGTTTCAACACACAATTATTATTAGAATAAATTAGGAGTTACTGTTTAAAGCTATGTAGTTTGGGTGTTACTTGCTAAAGAAGCTTTGTAAGTACTATGTACATGACTCATTACCCCAAAGTAACTAGTTATATATAGCAATGTTGATTGTAGCTAATTACTTCCAAGGTCTGTTTTTTCCATTTTTGTCTCATGTGCATTACAGTAAAACCTCAACTTACGAACGCCTCGACTTACCCAAAACCTCAAGATACGAACGGAAATCTCGGGGGAAATTTGCTTCGATATACAAATTTTCAATGGGATTTCTTGAGATATGAAAAAGTTTCCCTATTGAATTACATGGTATACAGTGTTTTAGCATTGTGTTTCGAGATGAATTTTTTTGAGATACAAAAAACCTCTAGGTACGAAGTCATTTTGTATCTCATGGTACTACTGTATGTAGACTGCTACTCTCAGGTCCAGTTCTTTCTGACTTTTCTCCAAAGAACAATTGTTCCTCTCTTTATCTAGAGCAAGCTAGGGGACTTGATGCATATACAGCTATAAGAATTCTATCCCTGTCTAGACTGACTAGTAGTAGCTTTCCAAGCTTCAGGCAGGATTCTTTCCTAGTGCTGTTTGAAAAATCCATGAACTGGTCTTAAGATCTTCTGGATGCAAAGCATGTGTTCCACATCACAGAACTACAGCCTTTTCGGGAGAAGTTCTCTTTGTGGTATGCAGTTTGAACATGACTGTAATGTTAAAGGAGAGTCAAGCAAATTTTAATACAATCTGAATAACAGAGAATGTCATTATGAATATCAGTGGGAGCTGCTGGCAAGGCAAAATAGTGTAAATAGGCCAAGTTATAACCATAAACACATCTCTTGGCTGCATAGCATTTTAATTAAATGGCAATATTTGTGTATAGGGGATTGTGTTTATTAAACTCAAGCTTAGCAAGAGGTGTTATTAAATTTTGAGATATATTTTGTAAGACTTGAAGAGATAGAGAGAAACAAAATCAAAATAAATGATATTAGCAATTGTGGCAAGAGTAACAATTAGAAAAATTCACCTTATAATGTTTAATGCTACCTCTGTAAATAAACACAGCATAGAATTGGTTAGAGAGACCTGACATTATAGACCAGGGGTGCCCAAACTACAGCCCATGGGCCGGAGCTGGCCATGGGGCCAATTCATCCGGCCCAAAGGGCAGATTGCCGCTGGCACCAGAAGTGCCCTGCCGCAACCGGAAGTGTGGAAATCGTGCCAAAAATGCACCAGAATGTGGCAAAAATACACCAAAAAATTCAAAACAATGGTGCAAAAATGTTCCAACCACTCGCTCTCCTCCATGGGAAGCAGCAAGGGCAGCAAAAATGCCCAAAAATGCACAATGAATTCACGCACTGCTGCTGCCACCACCAGGAGAAACCATGTGACTGGCCCGTTCAGCTGTCTGAGTGGGCATGGTCTGAGTGGGCATGGTCAGGCCCCTGGCAGGAAAAGTTTAGACACCCCTGTTTTAGACCAACTGCCTGTTCTGCATCTTGTCTAAGTATTACAGCCATTCCGATTCTTCAGGGTTTCTCATTTCAAGAACAGAACAACTTGCAGTTGTCTGACTGAAAATATCCTGTTCAGGTCCACTTTAGTTCACTGAAACCAACCACTGTAAAGTTTATACATCCCATTTCTTGATCTATGGTTTACTTCTTCCATTCCATGTATATGTTGTGTCGCATAGGACTGTCCTTTCACTTCCAGCATATCAGCTATTAGATGCTCTTTCTAAGTTAATCAAGCTGTGCCATTAGCATTGCAGGTGCACCCCCCCAATAATGGACTCAGACACAAATGAAAGTGGATAACTGCATTGGGCCACATTTATTGATTCATGCCCTAGTCCGAATTATAAATTTCTATTGGTAAAACGACCAATCATAATTCTTAAGGCAAGCAGGCCGAAGTAACACTGGTAAGGTACCACCCAAAATTGCCAACGGCAATTGTTACAATGTATCTATTTGTATCAATTTGTTTGTTGACAACAAACAAATTGTTGACCGTAGTCAATATCTACCTAATGACCCCACCCTCTGACATGTATCCGTAAAATCAGGGGGTGATTCCAGCTGTCTAGTGGTAACCATCACCCCCTCGCCTGGTTCGTCGTTGACCGGACAACGTTTAAACAACTTATGCCTATCTAGTGTTGTCCAGTCAATTGCGAACCTGCCGGATACCTGTGGGTCATAAATGTTTACCTTACCAGTGCTACCCGCCCATGTGACCAAGTCAACAGCAGCACAGAACAAACCCCTATATCAAACCATAGCAACAGTGTGGGATGGGCAAAAAAGCCAGGACTCAAGGGCCAATTGCGAGTCCAAGCCAAAAATTCCCACCCGGCCCCGAAGCGACCAAGAAATCACACTGTTAACTAGGGAGGGGGTGGAGGGGAAAAACTTCTCCGCTCCGTCACTTCGCCAAAATGGCAGCACGGCTGCCTCGTGGCCAGCCCTTTTATTAGGGTGCTGGCCACGCCCCTAACTACCCGGATGGCTTCGTCTGGTGGGGGGGCCCGCAAAGAGCGCGGCGGCCATTTTGGCGCCACGCTTCCATTGCAGGTGCACCCCCCCAATGATGAACTCAGACACAAATGAAAGTGGATAACGGCATTGGGCCACATTTATTGATTCATGCCCTAGTCCGAATTATAAATTTCTATTGGTAAAACGACCAATCATAATTCTTAAGGCAAGCAGGCCGAAGTAACACTGGTAAGGTACCACCCAAAATTGCCAACGGCAATTGTTACAATGTATCTATTTGTATCAATTTGTTTGTTGACAACAAACAAATTGTTGACCGTAATCAATATCTACCTAATGACCCCACCCTCTGACGTGTATCCGTAAAATCAGGGGGTGATTCCAGCTGTCTAGTGGTAACCATCACCCCCTCGCCTGGTTCGTCGTTGACTGGACAATGTTTAAACAACTTATGCCTATCTAGTGTTGTCCAGTCAATTGCGAACCTGCCGGATACCTGTGGGTCATAAATGTTTACCTTACCAGTGCTACCCGCCACCCGGAGAGGCTTCAATAAAGGCTCGACGCCCCCCCCAAGACCGTCAGCTCGGTCGACAGGCCTGCTCGCCAATCACTCAGCAGGAGGTCCATACCTCCTCGCGACAGATGGACCCCATCCCCTGCGTAAAGCCCATAATTTTGCAGACTAATGGCCGGATGAGGACTGACCCGCCCCCAGCCCTTGGTCGAAAGGAATCGGGCCACCACCCTGTTCACCATGCGCCTAGCGCGGTTCAAGGCCTGGAGGTCAAGGCCTCCCCTATAAGCGTGCCGTGGGACCATATCTGACCAAACAAGGGTTGTGGCGGGCCATACGTAATGTAAGTAGGCGAGGTCACTGCAAATCGCATGCTTCAGCGATAAGCCAGTGACCTGTCCCAAATCATTACCCCCAAGATGTATGATCAGGATGTCGGGCGGGTCAGCGTTCCTTGCCGAAAAGAGGAATGGCAAGAGCTCCCGCCACAACATACCGGGCTTACCGTACCATGTGAGACTTGCGTACGCACCGAGTCCCAGTCGGGGTCCCCAATCTGTCACCACAGTGTAACGCGCTGCCCTGTGCACGTAGCTATGGCCCACCAGCCATACTGTCACCGGTGTGATACGACACCCAGGGTCTGTCAAGGAAAAAACAGGGAAGGAAGAGATATGTGGTGACTAAAAAACGGTACTCACGGTGGGAGTGGGCGAACATAAAACTGGAAACACTGCGAACCCCACCTCCCCATGCTGCGTATGTCAGCCCCGGAGTACCCATAAGCAGCCGCAGTAGAGGCTGCCCCAATTCTAAACAAATGGGTGCCGTAACGGGCCCCAGGGAGGCCCACCCTAACCAGTGCCTTCCCAGTCACCTTCCAAAATTGAAATTTAGTGAGGGGAGACCCATCTTGGTGACAGAAAAACGGGCCATGGTGCGTGCCACTCAGTGCAAGGAACTCCTGTAGGGCACCAACCGGACAGATGTCTGCCAAGGAACATCGTAGCAGTCTTACACCACTGCCTACGCCATGCTGATCTGTTTTAGAGGAGCGTATCCTCAACTGAGCCCAATCATTGCAAACATAGACATCTTCGAGTTCCAGTGCCCTACGACTTGCATCCGCCTTAGACAGCATCACAAGCTCGCTGATGCGGAGCGCTCCAAAAAAGGCCACCGTTGTAGCCGCATGAAACAGGGCTGCCTCATACCTATTAAAACATAGGTCATGCCAGCCCCGTGCCAGTTGGGTAAGGACCCCCGGGGAAATTGGGTGGCGGTCGTCCAGGCTATGCCCACGTTACCGCACCCACCCCTCCAAAACGTGTCTCACACGGAAATCAGCGGTACTGTCCGCATGACCTCCCACCTTGGCCATAAAAGCCAGCGCTGATAGCCTAGATGCTATGGTGCGGGGTGCCAGGCCCTGGGCGTGCAGGTAAACCATGAAACGAAGGAGGTGGGCCACTGGGATCGGCCAGGTATCTGGCAGTCGAGATTGGGTACAAAAAGTCTGAAAGGAAACCCACGCGTGGTGATACGCCTTACGCGTGCGTGGCGCCAGAGACATGCCGATCGCCCGGTTCACCTCTCCTTGCCAAAGGTCCATATCTCCTCCGGGAGTGGCGAGGGAAATTCCTCCGCATCCGGGGCCAAGGCACGGAACCGGGAGATCTGCAGGCGGGACAAAGCATCAGCAATATCATTATTTACCCCCGGGACATGCCTGGCCCTGAACAGTACATTGAGGCGCAGGCTGCGCAATACAAACTGGCGCACGAGGTCCATGACCCTGGGAGATTTAGAGGTCTGTGAATTGACAATGTGGACAACGGCCGCATTGTCACACCAGAAATGCACCATAGAGTTGGCCCACTCCTCACCCCATAGCATCAAGGCCCCCAGTATGGGAAAAAATTCCAAATATGTGAGATCCCTCAGGCGACCCGTGCCTGACCAGGCTGGTGGCCATCCACCACATGCCCACTTCCCATTGAAGTACATCCCACAAGCAAGGGATCCCGAGGCATCAGACTGAATCTGAAATTGGGGTGAAGCCAGGAGATCTGATCTCCAAAATGAGACCCCATTAAACTCCCTCAAGAACTGGAGCCATATGTGCATATCTGCCCTGATGCCCCGTGTCAATCTGGTCCTATGATGGGGCCTGGATAAGCCTGACATGGCGTCGCACAAGCGCCGAGCAAATGCCCTGCCAGGTGCGACCACCCTGCAAGCGAAATTAAGGTGTCCATGTAGCACCTGCAGTTCCCGAAGGGATGCCTTGTGCTTAGCCAGCAAGTCCGATATAAGGGCCACTATCCTTGACACCTTGTCTTCCGGCAACCTAGACGCCTGCGCTACCGTGTCAATCTCCACCCCCAGGAATACTAACTTATTAGACGGGCCTTCGGTCTTTTCGGGCGCTAAAGGGACACCGAGTTCCTGCATTAGCGTCTGAAATGTATTGAGGAGACGTGTGCACGTGTCCCAGCCCCGTTCACCCCCGAACAAAAAGTCATCCAGGTAATGGGCTACAGACCGAGACCCTGACCTACGGACAAATGCCCACTGCAGGAATGTACTGAAACGCTCGAAAGCCGAGCAGGATATGGAACAGCCGAATGGCATGGCTTTGCCAAAATAATATTCACCCCGGAATTTGAAACCCAGCAACTCAAAGTCACCCGGGTGCACCGGCAGGAGACGAAAAGCCGACTTAATGTCACACTTAGCCAACAGTGCACCCGGGCCACATGAGCGCACCATGCGCAATGCCTGGTCAAATGATGTATACCTGACAGAACAAAGGTCCTCAGGGATAGCATCATTGACCGAATGACCGGCTGGGTAGGACAAGTGATGAATCAGGCGGAACTCGCCCGGGGACTTCTTGGGCACTAGTCCTAGAGGAGACACTTTAAGGTTGGGGAAAGGGGGAGCGGGGAAAGGGCCAGCGACCCTGCCCGCAGCGACCTCCTTATTAATGCTGCCGGCAGCCACCTCCTCCCGTCCTCTAAGTGACAAAAGGTTGGGTGCGTCCTGCGGTGACCTATCCCCCGTGAAAGGAATACGGAAACCCAGTTGAAAACCCTGAAGGAGGTACACAGCGTCTGCTTTCTTCGGGTACAATGTGAGCCAACGCTCCAGCATATCAACATTAATTGGGGAGGGGGCCTTTTGATGAACCCACTCCTTCCGTGGCAGTCCTACCTGCCCCTTGTCCGCCCCTACCCCTGCCCCTGTATCCTCCCGGCCTGGGACAGGCGGAGGCAGCATGGGGGCCAGAACAAGCGGGGCACTCGTGCTTGTACTTGCAATTTTTTCTGTTGCAAGAACCATTGGACGAGAAGGTCCAGCACAGCAGGCGGGCTGGAACCCCCTGCCCCGCCACTTGGCGGGGAGCCTGTACCGGGGCCGCTCGTTGGACCGCATGTCCACAATGGTATCTATCCCCAGGCGCCGGGCGCGTGGGGGTCATATACAGAAGCCACAGCTTCTGGCAGGGCTCATCCCACCTCATCTCTGGGTCCAGTGGAATCCTCATGCGGAATTCTTCGTCGTAAGCCAGCCACGACGGACCCGGGAAGTCAACCATGGCCCGGTAGATGTTGTCCAGATACTGGACCATAGGGATGGCCAAATCCGGCCTAGCCCTGAGGTAAACGGCCATGTAAATCAGGTACGCTGGCAACCAATTTGCCCACGTGCGTGGCGGCTTACGACGACGTGCCTGCTCCTTATCCTTCTCGTCCAGCCCTTCCCTCTCCTCCTTGGTCGGCTCCCTATTAAGAAGGGAGAAGATATCTACATACTCTCCCCTCCAGATCTGTTCCCTGGTAGACTGGGCCAGATGGTCCCCCAGGGGCAAGGAATACCCTGCCGTTGGCAGTGCCGACACCGGCACAGAGGGAACTGCGGGCAAAGCAAAGGGGGCCTGTACCAGCCCGGGGATTCCCAACACATTCCCCACCACACAGGGGGCGCCACCCGGACCCGGGCCCTGTGTCAGGGGTGAAGTCGCCGGGTGGGCCGGAGGCAATTGGACCGCCGGACCACCCGTGCGAGGCCATGGCCATTGGAAAGCCCCCCTCAAGGAAGTCAGTTGTGTGGGTGCACTAGCTTGAACTGCATACTCACCCGATGCACCCCCACGGGCCGCCCCCACCGGGGGTTCCGGCCCGCTGGGGGCGTCGGAGCTCACGACCGAAGCTGAGCTCGTCGACGGGGCCAGACCCGCACCAGACTGCTGCACCTGTTGAGTGGGGAGCTGCGAGGCAGTGGCTGCCACCGGCCCGCGCGCCTCAGGCGGCTCAACCCGACCCATCGCCGGCCGCTGTTCGGCAGCCAAAGGGAGCACCTGGAATCCTAAAGGCACCCCTGTTTGATTGGCCCTCGCCAAGGATGCTTCAAGGGCCGCAACGCGGGCCAGAAGGGCCTCCACGTTGACAAATGCCCCAGCCCCAACGGGGGGCGAATGGGCAATCGGCCCATAGTTAAAGGGTACCTGTCCAGGCCCCTGAGTCCCAGGGGCCAGATAAGGCCAAGAGCCCATGCCCGGCCCCTGTGGAGCCGTGGGCACACCCTGCAAAGGCAGGGAACCCAACCACCCCCCGTGGCTCGCTCCCCCATGGGGAACTGTGCACCCGGGCAAGAGGGCCCAGCCTCACGGACCCCGGCGGGGGCACTGGTCATCGGTTGTGGGCCAAGGGCCGAGGCCCCGTCCGGGGCAACCTGCCCGCACCGCGGATCGGGCCAAGGGGCCACCGATCCCATCCCACCGGTCCCGGTGGGCTCCGTTAAAGGTGGCTGCTGGGCGGGCGCAGTCGCGGTCCTCCGACCCGGCTGGCGCCTCCACGCCGATCGAGCCACGTTAGCGGCTGCCTTCTTCTTCGAGGGCATAGCTGAGTTAGCTAGGAAGCCTACGAAGAGAAAAAACTGTCCAAAAAGGCTTCCCCTGAAAGGACACGAGCGACGGAGGTAAGAGGGAAAAACTTCTCCGCTCCGTCGCTCCGCCAAAATGGCAGCACGGCTGCCTCATGGCCAGCCCTTTTATTAGGGTGCTGGCCACGCCCCTAACTACCCGGATGGCTTCATCCGGTGGGGGGCCCCCGCAAAGAGCGCGGCGGCCATTTTGGCGCCACGCTTCCAATAGGAGCATTTATACTTGTTCTTCCACAGTAACTGAGTGTTTTATGACCTGGGAATCTTATCTTCCAGTATTATCTCTTGTTTCATTGCTTGTTTCATTTTGGACTGTCTCATCATAGGGTTTTTCATGGTAAGGAAAATTCAGAAGCGGTTTACCATTGCCACCTTCATCACAGTACAGTACTAACAAAAATTAGCTTGAGTGTCAGCACCATTGCTTCCCCCACCAGTGTCACTTTCTGCTACCACTTCTGCCAGTGGTTGCCACCCCCCACTATTGGAACAATCCATTCTCTTCTGTTGATGGGATTATTAATCTTGAAGAGGATAGATTCATTTTACTCCAGTGTCTCAGCTGTGTCTAGTGTTGAGCTGCTCCAGGTGCCCACAGGTGCCCAGGTACCAGTAGCAGAAATTCCCCCAGGCCACGCCCACCTCCCTACCCCAGGCCATGGCATAGGGAGGCCAAGTGGGTATGGCCCACAGAGTTAACCACACTCACAGACTTAGCCACACCCATGGTGGGGGTAGTAAAAATTTTTGCAACACATCACTAGCTGTGTCCGTTCTGCCTGGATGACTCTATTAGGAGGCCAAGCTTGAAATGGAGTCTGGCCACCTGATGACATTTCTCTCAGCTTCACTGACACATCCAAATTCCTTCACCACATTAAGGTATGCATCCAAGAAGAATATGGCAATCCGACAGATGAAAACTTTTCCTTTCTGGAGAGATACAACATTGTTTCTTCAATTCAAGCAGTAAAATCAATATTCATTATTCAGAAATAGGGTTTCTGTGGCAGTTGTTAATATCTACAGTACATATCTACAGTACAGTAGATATAGAATTGTGTCTGATTTAGCCTTGAAGCACCCCATTCTCTTCCTATCTCTTTCTGTGCCTATTTCTGGTAGATTTGGGTTCTGTAAGATCTGCTTCTCCATGGCAGATATAGTGACTTAAAGACTTTCTCAAATACAGTGGTACCTCATACAACGATTTTAATCAAATCCATGGGCTCATTGTTGTACGAAACAATTGCTATACGATCATACCTGTCAACCGCGGCTCCGGACAATCCGGGACCTGCACAGAACCATTCTGTGCAGCTCGCTTCTATGCATGCATAGAAGGCTTTTACGCATGCGTAGAAGGCTTCTACGATCCCCTTCTGCACAGAAGCCTTCTACACATGCCTAGAAGTGAGCTGTGCAGAAGGGATGCGCAGTAATGCCTTTTCCCCCACTGCCAAATTCCGGGGTTTCGGCAGCTCCTGGCAGGAAATGGCAAAAATTGGCACCGAAAAACAGGAAATCCCGGCCAATCCGGGAAGGTTGACAGGTATGTATACGATACATGTATCGTATAGCTATTTTCCCTATGGGATGCATCGTACAATGATTATTATTTTTTGCTAAGTGGTTTTTACCATTGAAAGATTTTTGTACATTTTTTTCCATAGGGAAAATTGTTATGCGGGCCACCATTTTCCCACCACCACCACCTAATTATTATGCAATTTCGTTGCTATACGGGGCAATTGTTGCATGAGGTTCCATTGTACAGTACTTTTAAACTGGCCTCTGAACATGACCAGAAGATGTAAATGCAAAGAGAATTGGCATGGCTCATGCTATGTAAAGGTAAAGGTCTCCCTTGCTTGAAAGCCAGACATATCCAACTCTAAGGTATGGTGCTCATCTCTGTTTACAGTCAAAGAGCCAGCTCTGTCTGCATCTGCAGACATTTCCATAGTCATATGACAGGCATGACTAGACACCAGAGTGCATGGAACGCTATTACTTTTCCACCAAAGTGATACCTATTTTTCTACTTGCAATTTCTTGCTTTCAAACTGTTAGGTTGGCAGGAGCTGGGGCAAAGACAGGAGCTCACTCCATTGTGCAGCACTCAAGTCTTGACCTGCTGACCTGCTGACCTTCCAGTCATCAAGTTCAGTGTCTTAACCACTAAGCCACTGCAAGCCCTTCATACTATCTATATTTTATCCCAATTTAGAATCATTATCAATTCAGAAACTATACTAAATTTCAGTGTAAGACAGAGCTGTTGAATAAATGTAGCAGCCATACCTTTGCTTGTACCACGGATGTTTACCAAAATTAAAGGAATATGTTTTCTTAGTCTACCAAAGGCAAGTAATAATTATCTGGAAATGAAAGATGCAATAGGAACATGAATAAATTAAGAAAAACAATGGATCATTAAAAGGTGAATTTAATAGATGCTTTAAAAGACATAAAACAAGACTAGATGTGTTTCCACCCAGTTTTCTCAAGAAATATAAGGAATATAAACATTATATTAATCTCTCAGCTGGCAAGGATGCTGCCTGTTTAAAATTCTGTTCTTGCTGGCCCATGTTTTGAAGCAGAGTTTTAAGACTATAATGATGTGCTGAAACCATTCATAACTGAGAGAGGTAGGTGGATGCTCTGAGTATACCTGTCAACCCGTGGCTCCAGAAAAACGGGACCTGCACACATCGCTTGTGCACAGGTCGCGTTCCACGCATGCGTGGGAAGTTTTTACCCCTTCCACGCATGCGCGGAAGCGCTACGCCGCTTGCGCAGCCCTTACGCAAGCGACGTAGCGCTTCCGCGCATGTGTGGAAGGGGTAAAACCCTTCCACGCATGCACGGAAAGTGTTTCCCCCGCTGCCAAATTACGGGGTTTTGGCAGCGGGGGCAGGTTATGACGTCAATTGACGTCAATTTACGGGGTAATCCCGGCTAAATCGGGAAGGTTGACAGGTTGGCTCTGAGTCCCAGAGCATCATTCTGCTACTATTTGGTTATGGATTCCTTTTGTGTGCCATTATAGTTATTCTTCTATGCTCTGCTGGAAGATTGTTCTTAAGTGCATCCACACTCCTACAACCTTCTACGTATTGTGGTGTGAAGAGAGAGATAACAATGTTCTGTTTCAAGTTTCAGCTGAGATTTTCTATATTAAACAAAACAAAGACATAAAAGTTCTTTCCTATCTTCCTAGATTATGTCTTCTTGAAACTATCCATTATAAGATTTAGCTCTCTTTCCAATTTTCTTTTAGAACATTTAATGTATCTTGGATATGTCCCAAACAATGCAATTTGCGAATGAACTTCAAAGTAGGACAATAACCACCATTGTATATGCACCAACATTGCAAGTGTTTTTAAGCATCATCTTAAGAGTTTGATTTATTCTCTGCATCAAGACATCTATTTGAAGATAGCAAGCTCTTACAATTGTTTCTTCCAATAGACTGCGTAACTGTGTGCAATACAGTGGCAGATGATACCAGAACTGTGAACACTGAAGTCCAAAATCTTGCTTCATTATAACGCTCTCTGCATGACCTTGGAACAGGGTTTTTTTAAAGCCTCGCCTACCCCATTGTTTTGTTTTGAAGATGATAACAGTGGATAATGAAAGCGCCGCGCCAAAATGGGCGCCGCACTCTTTGCAGGCCCCCCCAGACTCAGACATCCGGGTGAGTTAGGGGGCATGGCCACCCCTCTATAAAAGGGGTGGCCATGAGGCAGCCGAGCTGCCATTTTAAAAATAGTGACGGAGAGGAGAAGTTTTCTCCGTTGCTGTTCCTTCAATTCTTCGGCTCTTTAGCCCTTGGCTTTCCCGGCTGGGAAGGAGAGAGTTGCACAGAGCCTTTGGCTTGCTTGCTATGTTTTTTGGCATCAGTTGATCCCTGGACAGGGATCCTGCTATTTCTACCGATATGCCTCCCAAACAGAAGGCCCCGGCGATGAAACCGCGGCCAATGGGGAGGACTTTTGCTGGCCCTGTGCAACGCGGGGGCAGCCCTCAGGTCGGAGGACGCAGCAGGGCACTACCTCCACCGATACCGGTGGGGCGATGCAGGCTGCTTGGCCCTCGGCTGGCCAGCCTTCAACCGGCCCTTCTGGGGCTTCGGCCCTCGGCCCGCAGTTGCCGGCCATGGGTCCGGCCATGGGTCCGGTGCTGGTGCACAGCACGTTCCCCCTCCGGCCCCTCATGGGCCGGAGTTTTGGACATGGCCCTATTCAGGCCCAGGCTCTCATTTTGGGGTTCCTGGTCAAATGCCTGGTGGGCCGTACGGCCCACCTGGCCCACTTTAACCCTTTACTCTCTGCCGGGGGCCCTTCGTGTTCACCGGCTACCTCGATGGCCGCCACATTGCAACAAGCGGCCAGCCGGGTTGAGCTGCTTGAGACGCTCCGGCCTGTGCTTGCCGGAGTCTCGCAGCTCCCTGTTCGTCCAGAGCTACAGCAGGAGAGTGGTCAGGTGTGGCCCCAGAGCTCGATTCCGGTCGTGAGCTCCGACGCCCGCCGTGGGCCGGAGCCCCCAGTGGGGGCGGCTCACGGGGGTGCACCTAGTGAGTATCAGGTTCAAGTTAATGCACCCACATCACAGTCCACTTCCAATGGTGGGGTTCAGTGGCCATGGCCTCATCAAGTCGAGGCGAGTGGGCATCAGTTGCCAGCCTATCCCAGTGCCCCTTGGTTCCATACTGGTACAGCGTTGGGGGTGGGGGTTTCCGCCCCTGGGGCAGTGCCGGGCATCGCAGGGACTGTCCAGGTTCCACTGCGTATGCCACGTGTACCTAATGTGCCGGTGACGGCCTTGCCGACGGCTGGTTATTCGTTGCCCCTTGGTGATCATTTGTCCCAGGTCACGAGGGAAAAGATTTGGTGGGGGGAGTACAGTTGATGCGAGCGGGCATCAGTTACCATCTTATCCCAGTATCCCATGGTGCTAAATGGTCCCTCGTTAAGGGCGGGGGTGTCCGCCCCCGGGGCAGTGCCGAGCATTGCAGGGGCTGTCCGGGTCCTGCTGCGTATGCCCTTGATACAGAACGTGCCGTCGATGGCTTTGCCGACGGCTGGTTATTCCTTGCCCCTGGGTGATCATTTGCCGCAGGTCACGAGGGGTAAGGTCTGGAGGGGGATATGTGGATATTCTCCATATTGAACTGTGAGCCCACTGAGGAGGAAGGAGAGGGACAGGACGACAGAGACAAAGAGCTGTCCCATCGTCGTAAGCCACCGCGCACCTGGGGCCAACTGGTGGTTGGCATACCTTATATATATGGTGGTATGCCGCAGGGCCCGGCCTGGTTGGGCCATCCCGATGGTTCCATCTATTCCTAATATTACAGGGCGATGGTTGATTTGATGGGCCCATCGCAGCTGGCTTGCGAGGAGGAATGTGGATGAGGGTGGCCCTACACCCTGAGAGGAGGTTGGATGAGCCCTGTCAGCACTTGTGCTCGTGTACATGACTCCCACGTGACTGGCGCCTGGTGATAGGTACCATGGTGGTCATGCTGTGCAGCGGGCTGCTCAGACACAGGCTCATGCTAACTGGTCGGGCAGGGGGTTCCAGCCCGCCTGCCATGTTCGACCTGCTCAGCTGGCGACAGGTGTACTAAGCGCCAGTGTTGTTACCGACTTGGTGTCCCCTTTTGCGCTGGCCCTTACGCTGCCTCCACGTGCCCGCGGGTTGGTGGGTTACGGGGCAGAGGTAGGGGTGCACAGGGGGCGATCAGAGCTCCATCTGAAAGAACTAGCCTTGTCAAAGCCCCCCCTCCCCAATTAGTGTACTCAGGCTGGAGCGATGGCGCTCAGCTCATCCAAGAAGGGATGATGCGGGGTACCTGCTGGAGGGTTTTCAATAGGGCTTTTGTATTCCATTCGGGGGTGTTAGGGGTCCCAGGATGCTACTAATTTGGTTACCTTGAAAGGTAACGAACAGGTTGCTCCACTGTGCACAGCTAAGGGAGTTGGGGCTATGAGAGTAGCGGGTCCCTTCTTGGAACCACCTTTCCTAAGTTGAACGTCTCCCCTATGAGGCTAGTACCGAGGTAGAACCAGGGTGAATGTCATTTAATCCTCCATTTAGCTCACCCTGTGGGTTATCCGGTTAGGGATGCCATTCCTGATGACCTTGTTCGGTCAGGTACTCGTAGTTGGTTCAGCCCCTATGGGTGGCTCGCTCATGCAGTCCCGGTGCTTTCCTGGCACAGTGTGATATGCACTCGGCTTTCAGATTACTGCCAGTGCACCCAATGGATTTAGAGCTATTGGGTTTTTAGGTTCCAAGGTGAATTTTACTTAGATAAGTCCAACCCCTTCTGACTGAGTTAATTCATGTTCAGCATTCGAACGATTCGGGACTTTCATTCAGTGGGCCTTTGCTCGCAGGTCGGGGTCTCGGTCTCTAGCCCATTACCTCGACGACTTTTGGTTCAGGGGTGAATGGGGCTCGGACACGTCCACGCGTCTCCTCACTACATTTCAGACACTCAGGTGGGAACTGGGTGTCCCCTTGGTGCCTGAAAAGACCGAGGGCCCAGCTACTAAGCTCACATTTCTAAATCGACTCTGTCGCACGGGCATCCGGGTTAACCATGCATAAGGTGGCTCAGATCTCCGCGGCGATTTTGGCATTGATTGCCAAACATAAAGTGTTCCCTTGTGAGCTGCAGTTACTTCATGGCCACCTTAATTTTGCCTGCAGGGTGGTTCCACCCGGCAGAGCATTGGCCAGGCGCCTGTGTGACGCCATGGTTGGCCTGTTAAAACGTTAACACAGGGTCCGGCTGATCAGGGGCATACGGGTGGACCTTCCGGTCTGGCTCAAATTACTCCTGGGTTTTAACGGGGACACTTCCTGGAGATCGGACCTGATGGTCTGCCCTGGATTTCAAGTACGGTCGGATGCCTCCGGCTCCCTGACTTATGGGGGTTTATTCTGAGGGTAGGTGGACTTACGGCCAATGGCAGCACCCATGGCTTGGCACAGATCGCCTCCGCGATCTTACCTTCCTTGAGTTTCTTCCCAATTTGGGGAGCACTGATGCTATGGGGCGATGAGTGGGCCTACTCAGTGGTCCATTTTTGGTGTGATAATGCGGCAGTGGTGCACATTGTCAACACCCAGACATGAAAATCCCCCAGGGTCATGACATTAGTTTGTCTATTCTTTTTGAGAAGCCTACGCCTAAATGTGCTGTTATGGGCCAGACATGTTACAGGTATTAATAACGACATTGCTGCTGCTTTATCCTGCCTGCAGATCCCCCGGTTCCGTGCCTTACTCCAGAAACAGATGAATTCCACTCGCCACTCCCGGCCGATATTTGGACGTTTGGCGAGGAGAGGTGAACCGGGCATGTCATTGGCACCTCGCATGCGTAAGGAGTATCACTATGCGTTCATGTGTCGTGTTTTGGAGGGGTGGACACGGGAATGTGTCCGCCGCCCGGACACGCGTCACCCCAGTTCCCAGAGTTTCTGACCCACCTTGCACGAGGCTGGCATTACTTATGTTCGGATAGGTGTGAAGTGGCTCTTGGTCACGCAGCTACCACTGTAGCCTTTTTGGAGCGCTCCGCATCAGTGAGTAGGTGCCAGAGTTGGTACCATCTGTGTAAGGCGGATGTGTCTCGTAGGGCACTGGAACTCGACGATGTCTCTGTCACACATGAGTGGACTCAAGTGGGGATACGGTCCTCACAGGTTGTTCAGCACGGCGTAGGCAGTGGAGTCAGACTGCTACGAAGTTTTATTGGAGACATCTGTCCGGTTGGTGCCCTACATGAATTTTCGACAGTGCCTGCTGCGCGCCCCAGCCTGTTTTTCTGCCACCAGGATAGGTCTACCCTTGCCGAAGTAATGTTACTGAGGGTGACCAGTGCCGCGCTTCGCGGTGTGGGGGCCCGTTTTGGCACCCATTTATTTAGGAGAGGCGTCGCGTTGATCGCGGCTACGTTTGGAGTACTCGGAGGCGGACATGCGTGTACACGCAATTTCTTATATGTACGTGCCCTCACTGTACGAGTACCTAGTTATGTCCTTAACCTCTTCTCCTATTTTACAGATCCTGTGTGTCTCTACACACCGGTGGCAGTGGGGCTGGTGGGCCGCAGCTATGTACACTGGGCAGCAGTATATGCTGCGGCGACAGAGAGTGGACCCCGACTTGGGCCGTGTGCATCCGCACGTATGTGATGGTATGGTATGCGCAGCACATGGGAGCAGGAACTGTTGCCATTCCTGATGTCCGTCGGGGATGCTGGACCGCCCGATGTTCTTAATAGGTACCTCGGCGGCAACGATCTTATACGGATCACTGCTGTTACTAAACTGTCGAGGGGCTGTGACCTGGCGTTTTATATCACGTATGGCTTACACACGGTCGCTATGGTCTAACATCGTGCCGAGACACCAATTTAGGGGAGACGTGGATCTCCGTGCAGTCAGTGGAGAGGGCTGTTGCTCAGTCCCTTGCTGGGCATGGCTGGGAGAAAGCCATTGGACACCTGAGGATAGGCTTACAAAAATTTTGCCGGTAGGCAGGGGAAGGGGTCCACCTGTCGGCTGGAGGTATGTACCTCGTTCTGGGTGTGGTGCAAGCAGGCCTGGCGACCGAGCTGACGGTCTTGGGGGGGCAGGGAGTCATCATGGATGCCTCCCCGTGTGGCGGGTAGCACTGGTAAGGTAAATATTTATGACCCATAGGTATCCGGCAGGTTCGCAATTGACCGGCCAACACTTAGACAGGTACAGGTGTAATAACGTTGACCGGTCAACACCGAACCAGGCAAGGGGTGATGGCAGGAGCTTTTCAGCATGCATCACCCCATGATTTGACGGATACACATCAGAGGGTGGGGTCAGTAGATAGTTTATTGACTACGGTCAACAATTTGTTTGTGTGAACAAACAAATTGATACAAATGGATACATTGTAGCCAATTGCCATTGGCAATTTTGGGAGGAACCTTACCAGTGTTACTGCGGCCTGCTTGCCTTAAGAATTATAATTGGATGAGTACCAATTGAAAGTTATAATTCGGACTAGGGCATTATTCAATAAAAGTGGCCCAATGCCTTTATCCATATACCGGTGTCTGAGTCTTTCTTTGGGGGGTGCGCCTGCAATGTGCATTGTTATAAACTACACAGAGATAGGAGTAAAATGAAACAAGTAATTGTAATAAAGCAGATTTTAAAAAGTTCTTCATCAGTTATAATCCCTCTGAGTTTATCAATTAAACAAAACAGTGTTGTATTGGGTTTCATTCTGCAGCTAGAAATAGGTGTGTGCACAAATAACCAGGTCCATTATCAAACAAAAAAAGTCATGTATAAACATTAAGACAGGTATTACCTTTATTGGAACATTAAAATATTAAATGTTTCAAAACCAGCAGGATTATTCTTCAGACTAGATATTGTTGAATCTTCATAGGGCATGAGAGAGGTTTCTCTCAGTAGCGTACCTCCTTAGGTTCTTAGTACCATGCTAAAGATAAGTAGTTAAAAACCAATAACCAACTTTTCTTAAGAAAGTTCAATTCAAGAAAGAAAAACCACGTAAGACTAGTTCTGTCTAGATCAATGTTTCACAACATTTGGTTTTTAGACTTCAATTCCAAGAAGCCTAAGTCAATCCCCCAAAGTACTGATCAGCCAATGTACTGAGTTAGGCTTCTGGGAATTGAAGTCCCCATGTGGGGCATGGGCCTCATGCTGGGAACCACTGGTTTAGCAAGATAATGTGTGCCCAGTTTGTGAATCATGTAATACCTAGTATCAGATCGATTCTGAACCTGGCAACATTGGGGGGTGGGGGGGAGTGTAGGACTTTTTATAAATAAAGATAGTCCTCAGTCTGACAGAGGAGGAATTCAAGATCTGAAAGTCAAAAGGACAGATAGGATCTCTGACTCATCTTCTCTCAAGTGCCTTTTGTGGGCAAGAGAGGTAGGTAAGTACTAAGACTCGATGCTTGGAGAACTCCAGACCAAGAAGTATTGAAAACATTTGGAGGTGAGAAAGGCATAGAGAGGGGAAAGATTAAACATGTGTCAAGTTATTGCAGTGTTAGGACCATTATCATGTAAGAAGATAACATGTTTCAGACAGATAACATGTTTGCATCCAGACAGATGCTTTTGGTGAGCCATTAGTAAATAACTATGAAGAAACTATTCAACTTTTCTTCAACAACCATACTTTTTCATATAAATTATTTCAAGAAATGTATCTGCCACAGCAAGATGTTTATGATTCTGTTTTTGTGGGATGAGGCACTAACAACAATAGCAGTACAAATTCACTAGATCTTGATGAACAATGAGGTTACTCTTGATTTCAATTTTTTTAGCCATCATGTCTGCAGTTGCTCATTTATCACCTAACTTTTTCTCCTGCACCTTGGAAGCTTTCTCTGTTTTTTCTACAAGAGGTTATAAAGAAATTGAAAGATATTGCTCTCCCCCACTATTATACACTGGAATTTGCTTCTTGAAAACTATACTCAGCCAAGACCAAAAAACTGTATGTAAAATTGTTTATTCAGTCGAAAAGCATGTTTAAAGCCTTGGGGTTTTTGATGAGATTGGAGGTAAAGATGGAGAATATGTAAGGATATCAAATGTAACGGAGATTAGAATAAGATCCAATGTCATCTTATTTGATTACTGCAGGGCATTAGATTTAAAGAATTGAAACTGAAATTTTGAGCATCAACAATTTTACAATAACTAACCAAAAATTTAATGCTAGAGTTTGTTGATTTCAGTTGGCGTGGGTTTTTGCCTACTCTATGCTAGGTCAATTTGGTCAACTTGGCCTTTTACCAGAAACAGAATGCAAAAGGTTTTGTTCACCAAAACTGCTAGCAAGACAAAATAACAAAGGAGGTCTGTTTACTTTATATCCTTGGAAAACATTACTGTTAACCACATGCTATGCATGACATAAGCATTTTATTCACAGCTAATAAACCATTTATTTCTCCCTAGCAAACAACATGTTCCAGCTATGTTTCCAATACTATTATTTTTTCCAGTTGTACCACAGAGCACTGGAAAAAATAATAGTATTGGAAACACAATACCACAGAGCACAATACCAAAGTACCACAGAGCACTAGGGACTGCAGTGGCTCAAATGGCTAAGACGCTGACTAGGATGCAGAAGGTCAGCAGTTCGATTCCCAAGTACTGTAGGACGGAATGAGCTCCTGTCTTTGTCCCACCTCCTGCCAACCTAGCAGTTCGAAAGCAAGAAATTGCAAGTAGATAAATAGGGGCCACTTCGGTAGGAAGGTAACAGTGTTCCATGCGGTCCAGTGTCTAGTCATGCCTGCCACATGACCACAGAAACGTCTGCAGGAGCAGACAGCATTGGCTCTTCGGCTTTGAAACAGAGATGAACGCTGAACCCTAGAGTCAGATATGACTGGTTTTCGAGCAAGGGAAACCTTACCTTACCTTACCACTTTGATGTATGCAGATTGATATGCGGTAGGCAGTATCAGGAGTTCGGCCGGGGAGCGTCCTGATGTGAGAGGAGTTACCCTGTAGGACAGTAGAAACTGGCACAGTTGCCAGTCCAAGTCTCCGGGGCCCATTCGCCGAAGTGCTTCCTTGGTGGTTTGCACTTGGCGCTCAACCTGACCATTTGTAGCAGGGTGGAAAGGGGCTGAGGTGATGTGTCGAATTGCATTCCTCTCTAGGAATGCCTGGAATTCGACGGAAGTGAAAGTACTGGCGTTGTCAGAGACAAGCACATCGGGTAAACCGAAACAGCTAAATAGGCTTCTCAACATTTTAATGGTTGTTGCCGAGGAAGTATTGGGCACTGGAATAACTTCCAACCATTTTGAGAAAGAATTGACCATGAGGAGGAACATGGAACCCCTGAACAGCCTGGCGAAGTCAATGTGTAAGCAAGACCAAGGTCCGCGGGCCGTGTCCCATTCTCTGTGAGAAAGTCGGGACTCCTCGGGTCGAGAACTCTGGCAACTTTCGCAAGTGACCACCATGTGCCCAATTTGCATCAATTTGGGGCCACCAGAAGCAGCTTCTGGCTAGCGCCTTTGAGCGCACAATCCCCGGGTGGCTTACATGGAGTAACTTGAGTATTTTTGGCCATAATTCTTCAGGAATTACTACCCTTTCTCCCCAAAGGAGGCAGCCCCTCTCGGTGGACATTTCTACCTTCCTCCTGAAAAATGGTTTGAACTCCTCGCTCGGCGGAGTTGTGGGCCACCCCTTCCTTACCCAGGAGCTAACTACTGAAAGGACCTTGTCTTTTACCATCACCTTTGTGAGGTCTGGGGGTACGATTGGTGCTGGGTCAAGAGACTCAATCAGCAGCACCTGGTAGTCCTGCTCTATTTCACATTCAGGCTCTCCCAACGCCGGCAGGGGCGAGCGCAAGAGCGCATTGGGATGACTGATCTCCTTGCCCGGGCGGTGTGTTAGCGTGTACTGATACGCATTGAGGAATATGGCCCACCGGAGCATCCTGGGGGACAGAATCTGGGGTGTGGGCTTGTCCATGGTGAATATACCCAGTTACGGCTTGTGATTGGTTACAAACTTAAATGGCCAGCTGTACAGGAAGTCATGGAATTTCTTCATTCCAGCGAGTATAGCGAGAGCCTCCCTGTCTGTTTGCGCATAATTGCACTCTGCCTTGGACAGGGACCTAGAGTAGAAGGCTACCGGGGCTTCCCACCTGCTGGCTAGCACATGGCACAGCACGGCACCCACCCCCACTGGAGAAGCATCACACTAGTACTACGGGCTTCTTGGGGTTGGAATGCGTCAGGACCGCCTCTGAGGAGAGGAGCTGCTTGAGTTCCTTGAATGCCTTCTCCTGGCTGTCGCCCCATCTCCAAACCACGTCTTTCTTTAAAAGGCGGTGTAGGGGCTCTGCTATGGATGCCTTCCGTGGCAGGAACGAATGGTAAAAATTAAGCAGTCCCAGGAAGGACTGCAACTCTGGTTTGGCTGTGGGGTGAGGGGCGTTCTTTACAGCCGTAACCTTTGCATCTGAGGGCTTAACTCCTTCTGGGGTGATCCTAAACCCTAGGAAATACACCTCCCTCGCCCAGAACATACACTTGTCTCACCTGAGCCTTAAACCCACTTTTTCAAAAACCACTAATACCTTGTCCAATCTCTTTTCTAGTTCTGCCTCACTCCCCGCAGTAATCAACACGTCATCAAAGTAGGGGAGGACCCCGGGGAGACCCTTGAGGAGGCGTTCGACAAGAGATTGGAAAATCCCTGGGGCTGAATTTACGCCGAACTGTAGGCGTGTTACCTTAAATGCACCTTTGTGCATAACTATAGTTTGCACTGCCGCAGTGGCAGGCGTGACTGTGAGTTGTTGGTAAGCTTGGGCCAGATCTAACTTAGCGAAGCATTTACCCCCATGTAAGGTGGCGGGTAAATGGCTAACTACCGGCACCAGATACGCATTAGGGCGGATGGCCTTGTTTATGGTGCATTTGTAGTCCGCACAAATCCTGACTTCCCCATTCGCTTTTAACGCCGACAAAATTGGCATTTCCCACTCTGCAGAATCTACCGGCACCAAAATACCCTGACCCACTAGTTTGTCTAATTCCGCCTCAATTTTGTCTTTGAGGGCAAATGGCACCCGTCGGGGCTTAAGTCTAATGGGGCGAACCTCAGGGTCTATGTCGAATGAAACTGGGGGGCCCTTATACCTCCTGAGCCCCTTCTCAAAAAACCGCTGGGTGTGCGTTGCACACGTCTCGCACTGGGTCAGAGTTTATGGCGTGGATGCCGGACAGTCTGATGCCTAAAGGGGCAAACCACTGCCTTCCCAGGAGGCAGCATGATCCCTGTTTAAGGACCACGAGGGGCAGCTTCTCCCTGAACCCTTTGAACTGAACCTGGACATTCCCCACTCCCAAAACCAGAATCTGGTTTCCCTGCATATCCTGCAAAGTTGAGTCTTAAGTTTCAGGCGCTGGTTCGGGGGAATGCATAGAAACTCCTTGTGGGGGATGATGGAGTACGATGAACCTGAGTCCACCTCCATCCAAACAGGGACCCCCCCCCCGCCCCCACAGTACCTCAACAAAAAACACTGGCAGGTGAACACACGGCCCACGACCTCCTCCTCATCGTTGATCCGTCCGATGCCCCCATTCCGCCGCGGTCGTTCGGTCAGCCCTTGGTCTCCATCCTTCTGCCACCTGCAGACCCTGGTGATGTGGCCCCGTCGCCCGCAGTGGTGGCACTCGGCCTTTCGGAATGGGCACTTTCTCCTGTCATGGGTGCCCCCGCACCCATCGCAACGGCGGTTTCCCTCAGGGGTGTGCCTCTTGCCAGTTGGTCGCCTCCATACCTTCTGGACATCTGGCTCCCCGTCACTCTCGCTGTAGTCCGATGAGGATGTGGCGGTGGTCGTGGCAGCTCCCAGTTCCCGCTCCTTGTGGGACGAGCAGCCGTGAACCGGGGCCCCGTGTGTTGAACTTCCAGGTGTCGAGGAATTGGCTCGGCATGCTCGCACCCCATCTTTAACCGCCTCGGCGGCCTGTGCGGCCCGCAACACTTGCTCAAAGGTAATTTCCTCCTCTTGAGCCAGGAACATCCGCTGGGTCTCCTCGTCTCTCAGCCCGAGCAACAGTCAGTCCCGCAAGGCCTCATTCAAGATTGTGCTCCACCGGCATGGCACAGCAACTACTCTCAGGGCAGCAATGAACTCGGCCACGGACTCTCCAGCCTGCTGGTCATGCCGGTGGAAGGCCAGCCTTGCCGGGAATACCAACACTTTAGGGCGGAAATGTGCCCTCAGCGCTGCAAGGATGTCTGCAAGGGGGACTGATCGGAGTGGCCTCGGCATTAGGAGGTTCTTCGCTAGCTCCAGGGTCGGCAGCCCGCACTGAGCCAATAGGCAGGCTCGTCGCTGTGCTTTGGCCTCGATGCCCTCGGCATCCATGGCGTACAGGAACTGCTCTTTGTAGAGGTCCCATGTCTCCGGCTTCTCGGTGTCCAAGGGAGCGAGGGTGACCTTATGGGACGCCATTATCCCACCTTCATCGCCAATTTGATGTATGCAGATTGATACACAGTAGGCAGTATTCAGTGAGCCAGACACATCTTTATTGCAAGGTATGCAATCTGAACATGTGGTAATGACAGAGGCGCAGCTCCTTTTATACAGTGATATGCATTGTGATATCTGGCTACACGGTTCCCCGTTGGTTACTGTAGTCGTGACGTCATGGTGACGCCCCTCCTTCTTTACCTGGTTTACCTGTGGCGGGAATGTTTCCCGCGGTAGACTTGATTGGTTGATTAATACCATGTGGTAAGGAATCACTGCCATCTAGTGGCAGGTGAATTGCGATCCCTTCAGCTGACTTGCATTGGGTTACATTGTTTCATTCAGGTTGTTACAATTACTCTTAATGGACAGAGACTTCCATGCACTGATCTTAAAGACACATACTTCCATACACAACAACCACAGAGCACTTAGAAAGAAGAAAGAGAATACATCTGTCACCAGAAATGAGGCCTATTTGGTCATTACGTACTCAGCTGTTATAAATATGTTTGAAAATGAGTAACTAACAATTTCCCCTCTCTATTGTTGCTTTTCTCACATGAAAAGAATGTGTAAAGAGGAGAAACATCTACACTTGGGCTGAAAAATATGAGTTTTTGTTTACCAGCGCACTATAAAAATGACTAGGTATTTCTCCTCTTCAGACACATTTTCCAAAAGAAGAAAGTATTGAGAGTAGCTGTTCACTCTTCTGGAAGCATATTGATAACAATTGAGGTGGGAACAGCTGATCAGGCCTATAGATTTGGCCTAGACATCATTTTGTCTCATTTAACTCAGTTAACTTGGCAGGTTGGTCCATTACTTCCCAAAAGTCCTACCCAGTGGTAGGACCCTAAAGGCCCCATCACCGACAATTCTGGAAAGATATGTCTCTATTTCCACAGATAATTTCATGTGACATTGGTCCACTATGTTGGTGCTTTATTCCATTGTGTCATTTGTTGATAGATGATTTGCATATTTGTGCATTTTATAACAAAACAAAAACCACACCTGAAAAAGTATTAGTTTCATGGATTTTTTACTTTAATTATAAAGTAGCTCAAAATATTTTATGTAAGTAAATAAATAAATAAATAAATAAATAAATGCAGGTGCTCATATGCATTAGCAATTGAATAGATAGGATACCAATGAAACTATTTTGAGCCACAGTGACCAAATCTGTCAAAATTTTAAAAAGAAATCTGGGAAACAAAACAATGACCCACAGACTAGCAACATTTAATATACATTCCGAAGTTCAAAAAAGGCAACGCCAAGGAGTACAGTAACTATAGGACCATTGCTTTAATTTCCCATACAAGCAAAATGATGCTCAAGATGTTGCAGAAAGCCTTTTACCTTATATGGAGCATGTAATTCATGGTGTCCAAGATGAGTTCTGAAAAGAGTCATCTAAGATCATAGAGTGATACCTCATACAATGTCCAAACTTGGTTCCACAAGTTTGGACTTTATACGGATTTGGACTTTGTATGAGGCATGCAAAATCCTAGCTGCGATGCCTCATACAATGTCCAAATCCTTGCCATGATGCCTCATACAACGTCATTTCCATAGAGATACATTGTACTGTAACAGCACAGACTTCAGGGCAAAGTCAAGGAAACAGACAGGAAACTGATAGAACTTTAAGAAATCATTGTCTAAAGGCTAAAAACATTACAAAAACGTGTCAAACAACCCTGATTGTCCAAGAACCTGAAGAATGCTGCAAAAATCCCAGGAATGCTTCTAAAAATTCTGACGAAAAAAATCAAAAAAATCGTGCTCAAAACCACTTCTAAACACTCTTTGCCTCATGCAAAACCCACAAGAGCAATGCACACATGTGTCCTGCCTTTTATACTGCCCAGGCAGAATGCAACCTGGGAAAACCCTAATGCCTCATACAAAGTCGCACGACTTTGTATGAGGCAACTTTTTTCAAGGAATTAAGCCATGTTGTATTAATCCAATGTTGTATGAAGTGGACTTTGTATGAGGTATTACTGTATTGCAATATTCTCTGGTTACTGAAGTGCACCAAAGAATTTCAGAAGATCAGTCTCATGCTTTATAGACTACAGCATAGGAGTTTACTGTGTGTTGGTTATTAATCCAATGTTGTATGAAGTGGACTTTGTATGAGGTATTACTGTATTGCAATATTCTCTGGTTACTGAAGTGCACCAAAGAATTTCAGAAGATCAGTCTCATGCTTTATAGACTACAGCATAGGAGTTTACTGTGTGTTGGTTGAGAAGCTATAGGTTGTTCATAAGTAAAAGCGACCTGATGGCACTTAACAACAATAACAATGCTGTATTGAATCCCAGATTTAGCCCAAGTAAAACAGGTTTACTCACACCACACACGCATACTCTATAAACCCATAGTTGAAATGTTCTGCATCCATGTCAGACTTTCACCTATCGTTTTCTTCCAATTAAACAGAAAGGAGGATAGACTCTTTTTGATAGTGTTCTTTACACAAGATTGGTTATATATAGAATGGATCTAGATCAGAGTGCATAATCAGTTAACTGTGGAATTTTACACCACTGCATTGCACCATTGAACAGAAGTGTAAGAAATAGCTAAATGTGCCTTAAAAACAGAGTGCTTAGAGTTAGAATGGCTGGCCGCAAGGAAGACACATGGAGGCAGATGTGCAGTGAAGTCCAGCCCCAAATGACTTCGGGGATATGTGTTTATTACCCTGCCTTGGGGTGATATGTGCGTAAGATGGGCGTGACCCCCTAATACAGAAATGCATATGTGGCATTTTCCGGTGGTCAAGACAATACCTGCTCTTGGGCATTGCCTTGTGATTAATGGATAGCCCACAACTAATTAAGGTCTGGGCTGGTGAAACCCATTGTTTCTGCCCTATCTCAGAGCCTTATGTGTATTGACTCCGGGTGCCTAGCTTGTCCGCTGTCTGGAGCTGCTTATTTGCCCATCTTAATCTGCAGTCAGCAGCTAAGGATTGTGTGTGTCCACTAGAATCATCATCTTGGTTTTTGCCCCGTTTCCATCGTAGCCATCAGCCAAGGCTTTCTGATTCACCCCCCCCAAACTAACTAACTAGCCCGCTCCCCAATTGTCTTTCCTGCCAAGCCGGGTTGATCCCTGGATCTGTTGAAGGCCGAGCAAACCCCTGGGGAAAGGTTTAGCCAATTATTCCCACGGGCAACCCACACTTAGTTTACTATAAAGATGTGTAGAAGTTAGTCCCAAGGGTCAATCTGGCCATTAGGTTGGATTTAAATCTCACCATTCAATGAATATACCAATTTTTTTGGTTAATTTTCCTTCTGGTTTTAGAAGAGGAAATTCTTTTTTCTAAAAGCTGTTTTTAAAAAAGATTATTTACAGCACTGAAGAGGAGCTTTGCATGAATCATATTTTATCTGATTACCTTTTAAAAAAACCTCAAGTAACACATATTGTTTATGCAACAGCCCTGCATTTTTCAGACAACATGAAATAAATGAAAACATTTAAGTCAGAGTTAGTTCTTCATTTTTTTCTTTCCCAAAAATATGACATTGAATTGGATGTTTTACATGAATGCAAAATAAAAGGCAGATTGAATTGTAATGGCTATATAGTGGTATTGTTTACTAGATGTTGACTAGCTGTTGACTAAAGGGCCTTTTAAAATAAATTATTATCTGTAATGGATCGACCAGGCACTTAGTGCTATATTTTAATATAAAAATGATAGTATTAATAGGGAGACTGAAGCTATAGTTAGGTAATTCACAGGACATTTGTAATTGATCTACTAACTCTGATATTGTGTTCTCCACAGTTTTTATAGTAAAGTGTAAAATAACCAAATGTTGAGTACAAAATATTTTGGTCACACTAAAATGAAACTTCAAGAAAGTGGGTTTTAATATTGGACACCTACTCAGACTTTATTATCTGGTTTCTGTATTATAATATAATAAGTGCATGTCAACAAGTCAGTTTTGATTTACAGTATTCTAGGTAGAGAATACTCAGAAATGGTTTACTATTCCTTTCTTTGAGGGAGTCCTGGGACTGTGCAACTTATTCTTGACTACACAGGATGGCTCTTCCCCCAGGAAGTACAGCAGCTAATCAATTTCCAAACCTCTGGCTTTGCAGCATTAATTAATTGTTAGTCCTTTCTACTGAAATTGTTAGCACATTCATTGTAAACATACAATGATGGTGGAACTTTCAGTAGGATGAGCTTTTACTTAATAATTACATGCCAGCAATGTGATCCCTTGCTAAAGAAACTCCTTCTTAGGTTGAAAGAAGAGAGTGCAAAAGCTGGCTTGAGACTCAACATCAAGAAAACCAAGATAATGGCAACAGGCCCTATCAGTCACTGGGAAATAGATGGGGAAGAAGTAGAAGTAGTGACAGATTTTACTTTCTTAGGATCAAAGATCACTGCAGATGGTGATTGCAGTCATGAAATAAAAAGGCAACTAATTCTTGGGAGACAAGCTATGAGAAACTTGGGGAACATAGTAAAAAGTAGGGACATCACCTTCAAACAAAAGTTCGCATAGTCAAAGCAATGGTATTCCTGGTGGTAGTGTATGGTTGTGAGAGCTGGACCATAAGAAAAGCGGAGTGGAGAAGAATAGACGCCTTTGAAATGTGGTGTTGGAGGAGAGTCTTGAGAGTACCCTGGACAGCAAGGAGAACAAATAGGTCGATCTTAGAAGAAATCAACCCTGACTGCTCCTTGGAAGGTCAAATAGTGAAGATGAAGCTAAAGTACTTTGGACATCAAATCAGAAGAGAGGATTCACTTGAGAAAGCCTCGATGCGGGGAAAGGTCAAGGGCAAGAGAAGAAGGGGGCGGCAGAAAATAAGGTCAGATGGTATTGTGGATGCAATGGGCACAGAGTTGGGTGGGTTGAGGAGGATGGTGGAGGATGGGGGTGCCCGGTGTGCAATGGTCCATGGGGTCGCAGGGGGTCGGAGTCGACTGTGCAACTGAACAACAACAAAAATGTTGTCCCAGCTTAGGATAACCCTTTTCAGAGTTTTCTAGGTAGAGAGTACTCAGAAGGGCTTTACCATTCCCTTCTTCTGAGGGTAACCTGAGACTGAGGAACTTAGTCAGACCACATAAGATGGCTCTTCTCCTTCAAGGCAAATTTGCTCATCTCATAAGAACATAAGAACAGCCTTGCTGGAACAGGCCACATCCCATCCAGTCCAGCATTCTGTCTCACACAGTGGCTCACCATTTGCTTCAGGGTATTATTCCCAAGCAGATGCCTTCACCTGCTTAGGATTCCCTGGAAATGGCATTGAGAGATATCCTGCCTATCTCTCCAACCCGGAGGTTGTCCTTAGTATCCATAATTATAGCCACTGATACCCTTGTCCTCCATGAACTTGTCTAATCCTTTCTTAAAGCTGTCAAGACTGACAGCTGTCACCACTTCTTCTGGTGTTGGAGGAGAGTCTTGAGAGTGCTTCATTTCAACCAAGTGCTTCATTTTGCTGAGCTAATCAGCTGGGGAAAAAAGGCTGTTAAGTGAGCTGAAAACTATGATTTCCAGATGAAAGTCTGTGTTCTGTTTTAACTCTTTTCTGATCTGATTTTGATTACTCTTGGGTATTTTTGCCATCTGGTGACAAAATACATAAACTGCAAGTTTGCTATGAAACAAAGATATTATTCATGATTGAGGCAATCACTCATGGCTAATATTGTTACTATGTCTAAAATCTCTCTCTCAAGCATGTACAGAGAGCAAGACAGTTCTCACTACACTGACATTTTAAAACAGAGATAGGCAGTCTTGGCCCTCCAGCTGTTCTTGGACTTCAATTCCCAGAAGCCCAAGTCAACACACCAGCTGGTCAGGGTTTCTGGGAATTGAAGTTCAAGAACAGCTGGAGGGCCAAGACTGCCCATCACTGTTTTAAAAATATTGATGCACAGAGTTTATCAGTCTTCCAAAATTGCGAGCCTCTTCAAAGACAAAGGGGGGCACCATACTTCAGACAATACCAGTAAGGTCCCACAGCCCCCTTTTGGATTGATTAACTTCGTTATTCACAGGGTAAAATATTCTATTTCATAAGAAAATTTGCTGTGGTTCCCATTCCTGTTATCTATAATAACACCAGCAGCCTAGAAAGAATCTTTTTGAATTGACAAAGTCAAAGAAAGACTCAGACACCGGTATATGGATAAAGGCATTGGGCCACTTTTATTGAATAATGCCTGTTGTGTTCTAATGGTTTTACCTTCCACTTGGATTACAATGTATCTGAGCCAATGTAACCTTGCCTATAGCAACAATGTAACCTACAGCTGTATCATATAAACCCTGTAAGAGGACGCGAGCCAATGACCACCAGCTGGCAGCAGCGAGCGTCCAAGCTCTCTTGGTCCGAACTCATCAAAGGCAACAGCGCGGGAAGCTTTCCCGCCACCACCTACACCTGGACAAGAAGGGCGTGACTCGCAATGACGTCACGCAGGCAATAGCCAATGGGCTACCATGGCACCACGTTCAAATGTATTACTGCAGTATATAAAGAGCTATCGATCCGCCATTACCTCATGTTCCCTCTGTCCACGATGCAATAAACCTGAGTTAACCCAGCCCGAGGCTGTGTCCTGTGTCTTGGTTTTCATACACTAAATTGGCGACGAAGGTGGGATCATGGATTCCCAAGGTGCCAGGACACAGAGCGGGTTCAATATTACCAAGCCGCAAGACTGGACCATCTTTAACATGGATTTCAAGGCGGCATTGGTGGAACTCAAAGTCAAAGACGACGAGGAAAGGAAGAGGGCCATCCTCACCCGAATGCTGGGAGTAGAGACCAAGCGGACGCTGGTGGGCATGATCGAACCGAAGACGTTGGACGACTTCAAAACCGACGACATACTGAAGTTGCTGCGTGAGCGTTTCCAACCCTCGAAGGCAATGTTTCCCGCGAGGAGTGCGTTTTGGAGGCGAATCCAAGCGCCGGATGAGTCGGTAGAGGCTTTCGTGGAGGCCCTGAGGGTAGCCGCAGTCCCCTGCAAGTGGGACAACTTGGAGATGGTCATGAGGGACGTCGTGCTGTGTGGCCTGAAGGACAAGGAAGTGCAGCGCAGCCTGATGAACAGGGAGCCGCCACCCACGCTGGCCGAGGTCGTAGAGACCGCGGAATCCGCGGAGTCCACGAATGCGGGAGTGGACGAAATACACGAGTGGCGTGAGTGGCGTCCTAGGGCCAGCAAAGCGGAAAGCTCGGTACGCGGCAAGTCAGGACAGCCGGTGCACGCGACCCGACGAACCTCGAGATCCTCTACAGATGGCAGCGACGGCGAAGAGGTACAGAAGGTCCGGAAAGGGGGGCGCCGCTGCGATGGTTGTGGGGCGGCCCACGAGCGTGCGAAGTGCCCTTTCAGGAAAGCCGAATGTTACAGCTGTGGCCGGCGCGGGCACATCGCCAGGGCATGCAGAAATCGGAAAGAGGGCCGGAGGCAGTCGAAAGACCGTTCGGCCAGACCGGACCGTCCAGCGAGACCCCAAGATGGCGCCCGAACCACGAGGAAGCAGGACGGCGTGGGTCGCGTCTCGGACGGCAGTGAGGACGACGCCCCCGTGTTCAGCGTGTCCGCGGGACAAAACCATTACTTCGTTGAGGTAATAGTACAAGGGGCCCCTGTTAGGATGGAGATTGACTCGGGGTCCTATTATTCCATAATTCCCCAGAAAGAGTTCTTGAAGATCGACCCCCAAGCGCGGCCCAAACTTAAGACTCTGAGGTCCACGCTACGAGACGTACAAGGAAACAGCATTCCAGTGCTGGGGGTCGGGAAATTTCGGGTTCGTTATAAAAGACATTCTGCAGAACTCCCTTTAGTCGTTCTCAAAGGGGGGAATTGTAGCCTCCTCGGGACGCAGTGGTTTCAGCCCTTGGGTTTGTTCATAGGGGGGGTGCATGCCGTGGGCGCGGATCCGATACAAGCGGTGTGTGACGCGCACCCCGCCGTTTTTAAAAAAGGACTTGGAAAGTTCAAGGGACCCCCCGTAGCGTTCGACCTGGACCCGGAGGTCCGCCCGATAAGACTCAAGCCACGAAGGGTGCCGTTCGCACTCAAGGACAAAATAGAGGCGGAACTGGACAAACTGGTGGGCCAGGGGATTCTGATTCCTGTTGATTCCGCGGAGTGGGAAACTCCAATCGTAACTGCACTAAAGGCTAACGGGGAGGTGCGCATTTGCGCTGATTATAAGTGTACAATTAACAAGGCCATCCGCCCTAATGCATATCCGGTGCCCGTGGTCAGCCACCTTCTGGCCAGACTAAATGGGGGCAAATGTTTTGCTAAACTCGACTTAGCACAGGCCTACCAGCAACTTCCCGTTACCCCCGCCACGGCAGCGGCCCAAACAATAGTCACACATAAAGGGGCGTTCCAGGTGTCGCGGTTACAGTTCGGCGTGAACTCGGCACCCGGTCTTTTCCAATCGCTTGTGGAACGCCTCCTGAAGGGTTTGGAGGGGGTGTTGCCTTATTTTGATGACGTATTGATAACAGGGGGGAGTGAAGCCGAACTGGCCCAGAGATTGGATAAGGTGCTGACGGTGTTCGAGAAGGCGGGGCTGCGGCTCAGGAAAGACAAATGTGTTTTTTTCGAAACGGAGGTTGAATTTCTAGGGTTCCGTGTCACGCCCGAGGGAATTAAGCCCTCCCAATCAAAAGTAGCCGCCATCAAGAAGGCTCCCCGCCCCACATCCAAAACCGAGCTACAGTCATTCCTGGGGCTCTTAAATTTTTACCACACTTTCCTTCCTCGGAAGGCGTCCGTGGCCGAACCGCTCCATAGGCTGCTTAAAAAAGAGGAGGCATGGCTGTGGGGGGATGAGCAGGAGAAGGCTTTTAAAGAGTTGAAGCAACTCCTAACGTCCGAAGCAATCCTAACCCATTTTGATCCCAAACGGCCAGTGGTCCTAGTTTGCGATGCGTCCCCGGTGGGGGTGGGGGCGGTGCTTTGCCACGTATTGAAAGACGGGAGGGAAGCCCCGGTAGCTTTTTATTCAAGGTCCCTGTCCCAGGCGGAGCGGAATTACGCACAAACCGACAGGGAGGCATTGGCGATAGTAGCGGGCACAAAGAAATTTCACGACTTTCTGTATGGTCGCCCGTTTACGATCGTGACTGATCACAAACCCCTGCTAGGAATCTTTACTGCAAATAAGCCCACGCCTCAGATCCTGTCCCCGAGGATGCTGAGGTGGGCTATTTTCCTTAACGCTTACCAACATGAGTTGGAATACCGGCCAGGAAAGGAGATCAGTCACGCAGATGCTCTCTCGAGGTCTCCTCTACCATTGACGGGCAGCCAACAGGCAGGGATAGAGAAGGACCGTCAGGTATTGCTGATAGAGGTGTTAGAGGAACCCCCGATAGTACCGGCCGACATCGCCAGGGCGACAGGAAAAGATAAAACGCTGGAGAAAGTGAGCTCGTGGGTACAGAAGGGGTGGCCGGCGTCTTCCCCGGGTCCAGAATTCGACCCATTCTTTAGGAAGAAGATTGAGTTGTCCCTAGAAAGGGGATGCCTGTTGTGGGGTCAAAGGGTGGTGGTCCCCACATCCCTGCGATCGAGGGTGCTCAAGCTGCTGCACGTCAGCCACCCGGGCATCGTCCGCTCCAAGGCGCTGGCCCGGAGCTACTTTTGGTGGCCCCAGTTGGACACTGATATAGAGTACATGGTCGGCACCTGTGAAGCCTGCCAGGCCTCCCGACCGGAGGCGACCCGACTTCCGCACAGGGAATGGGACACAGCAAGGGGGCCATGGTCCAGAGTGCACATTGATTTTGCTGGCCCGTTTCGAGGAACCCTTTTCCTCCTAGTGGTGGATGCGTACTCCAAGTGGCTGGAGGTGATTCCGGTCAGGAGCACGTCCTCCACCACTACGATAAATCAGTTAAGGCGAATTTTTTCCACGTTCGGTTTACCCGACACTTTGATCAGCGATAACGCCAGTTGTTTCACGTCCACGGAGTTCAGGGCATTCACCGAGGCTAATGCCATTCGGCACGTTACGTCCGCGCCGTTTCACCCGGCCACGAATGGCCAGGTGGAACGGTTGGTGCGCACGACAAAGGATGCGTTGCGGCGCATGGGCCCAGGGGACCTAAATCACCAAATTTGTCAGTTCCTACTAGCGTATAGGGTGACCCCCTTAGCGTCAGGATACTCACCGGCAGAATTGTTGATGAAGAGGAAGCTGACCACACTTCTGACCAGGCTAGACCCGACGAGGGTCGAGGACAAAGGGAGGAACGTGGAGCTAGCAGTATCGAAAAGTTTTGCAGCCGGCGATCTGGTACATTGCAGGAATTATACTAGCGGAGGGCCGGCCTGGGTGCCAGGAAGGATCGTAGAACAGACGGGACCGGTGTCTTATAGGGTAGAAACGGGCGCCGGCCTGCTCTGGAGACGGCATGCCGACCAACTCCGCAGCCGAGTTCCCGAAAAGCAGTCCACGGACGGCGCGGAGAACGCCTCAGCGTTAGGGTTCTCCTCCACCCGTTTAGCCCAAGGGGGAGACAACGAGGGGCATCAGTCCCAAACAAGGGGGGGAAGCAGTCGAACTCATATCCTTTTGATACGGCAGTTCTGTCAGGGACCGGGGTAGAGGGAGATGAGTCTGCGACAGATGAGTTTGCGACTGCTGCCCCCGATTTTGATTTTCAGTTACCGAGCCGGGGGGGGTTTGGGAGTGTTCCCCCACCCATCCAAGCGAGAAGAGGGGATTTTCGTTAGTCCCCAGTGCCCCCGGTTCAACCACGGCCCAGCGTTCACCTCCCCAAGAAGCCGCAGAACCGCGGCAAGTAACTAACAAGTCTCCCTCTCCAATTTCAGGACAGGAAGACAGGGGACAGAATGAAGGTAGCAAACCCGGAGCAGGGCAGCCCGCACCGAGGCCCCAGCGTGTTCGAAATAAGCCATCTTGGCTGAGAGACTTCGTCTCATCCTAGGGGGGAGGGGTGTTGTGTTCTAATGGTTTTACCTTCCACTTGGATTACAATGTATCTGAGCCAATGTAACCTTGCCTATAGCAACAATGTAACCTACAGCTGTATCATATAAACCCTGTAAGAGGACGCGAGCCAATGACCACCAGCTGGCAGCAGCGAGCGTCCAAGCTCTCTTGGTCCGAACTCATCAAAGGCAACAGCGCGGGAAGCTTTCCCGCCACCACCTACACCTGGACAAGAAGGGCGTGACTCGCAATGACGTCACGCAGGCAATAGCCAATGGGCTACCATGGCACCACGTTCAAATGTATTACTGCAGTATATAAAGAGCTATCGATCCGCCATTACCTCATGTTCCCTCTGTCCACGATGCAATAAACCTGAGTTAACCCAGCCCGAGGCTGTGTCCTGTGTCTTGGTTTTCATACACTAAAATGCCCTAGTCCGAATTATAACTTTCAATTGGTACTCATCCAATTATATTTCTTAAGGCAAGCAGGCAGCAGTAACACTGGTAAGGTTCCTCCCAAAATTGCCAATGGCAATTGGCTACAATGTATCCATTTGTATCAATTTGTTTGTTGACACAAACAAATTGTTGACCGTAGTCAATAAACTATCTACTGACCCCACCCTCTGACGTGTATCCGTCAAATCACGGGGTGATGCATGCTGAAAAGCTCCTGCCATCACCCCTTGCCTGGTTCGGTGTTGACCGGTCAATGTTATTACACCTGTACCTGTCTAAGTGTTGGCCAGTCAATTGCGAACCTGCCGGATACCTATGGGTCATAAATCTTTACCTTACCAGTGCTACCCGCCACACGGGGAGGCTTCAATGAAGACTCACCGCCCCCCTCCAGACCGTCAGCTCGGTCAACAGGCCTGCTTGCAAATCTTCCAAAAAGAGGTCCATACCTCTATCCGACAGGTGGACCCCATCCCCTGCATACAGATCGTAATTTTGTAAACTAATGTTGGGGTGTCGGACGACCATCCCCAAACCCTTGTCTGCCACGAACCGGGCAACTGCTCTGTTCACCGAGCGACGAGCGCGGTCAAGGGCACGGAGGTCAATACCTCCCCTGTAAGCGTGACGTGGTATGATGTCCGACCATAGCAGCCTGGTGAACGGCCACACATAGTGCAAATAAGTTAGGTCTCTGCAAATCGCGAATTTTAAAGAAAGGCCAGTGACCTGGCCGAGGTCATTGCCCCCGAGATGCAGTACAAGGACATCAGGCGGTTCAGCATCCCTGATGGAGAAAAGGAATGGCAACAGTTCCCGCCATCTCATTCCACGCTTACCGTACCAACGTATGCATGCGGTCGCACGCAGTCCAAGCTAGGGTCCCCACTCTGTCGCCGCAGCATACTGAGCTGCCCAGTGCACGTAACTGTGGCCCACCAGCCATACTGCCACCGGTGTGCGGGGACACACAGGGTCTGTAAGAGAAAAAAGAGAACAGTGACTTAAATGGTACTCATGCCTGAAGAGGATGAACATATAATGCAAAACACATAGATCCCCATCTTCCCATACGGCGTATATCAGCCTCAGAGTACCCAAATGCAGCTGCAGTTGAAGCAGCACCTATTCTAAATGAATGGGTGCCGTAACGAGCCCCAGGGAGGCCAACACTGGAAAGTGCCATACCGGTCACCTTCCAAAATTGAAATTTAGTAAGGGGAGACCCATCCTGGTGGCAGAAAAACGGGCCAGGGTGTGTGCCACGCACTGCCAAGAACTCCTGTAGGGCACCAACCGGACAGATGTCTGCAATGGAACATCGTAGCAGTCTAACTCCACTGCCTACGCCGTGCTGATCAACTTTTGAGGACCGTATCCTCAACTGAGCCCACTCATTAAAAACATAGACATCGTCGAGTTCCAGTGCCCTACGAGTCGCATCCGCCTTAGACAGTAGTACCAACTCACTGATGCGGAGCGCTCCAAAGAAGGCCACCGTGGTAGCCGCATGAAAAAGAGCTGCCTCATACCTGTCAAAACATAGGTTATGCCAGCCTCGTGCAAGGTGGGTAAGCACCCCTGGGGAAATTGGGTGATGAGTGTCCGGGCGGCGGCCACGTTCCCGTGTCCACCCCTCCAAAACATGCCGTATGCGGAAATCGTTCATGCTGTCAGCAAAACCCCTCACCTTGGCAATAAATGCCAGCGCTGACAGCCTGGATGCTATAGTGCGGGGAGCGAGGCCCTGACTGTGTAAATAAACCATGAATTGTAAAACTTGTTCCACTGGAATGTGCCACACCTCGGGCAACTGAAGTTGCACAGAAAAATTTATAAATTGAACGAAAGCATGATGATATGCCTTACGCGTGCGGGGCGCCAAGGACATGCCAATCGCCCGGTTCACCTCTCCTTGCCAAATGTCCAAATCTCAGCCGGGAGTGGCGAGGGGAAATTCCTCTGCGTCCGGAGCCAAGGCGCGGAACCGGGGATCTGCAGGCGGGATAAAGCATCGGCAATATCATTAGTAATGCCTGGTAAATGTCTGGCCCTAAAAAGCACATTGAGGTGTAGGCTACGTAACACGAATTGGCGAACTAAAGCCATCACCCTGGGTGATTTAGACGTCTGAGCATTGACGATGTGCACTACCGCAGCATTGTCACACCAAAAGTGAACCACAGAGTCGGCCCACTCCTCGCCCCATAGCATCAAAGCTCCCAGGATTGGAAAAAACTCAAGGAATGTAAGATCGCGGAGGCGATCTGTGCCCCGCCATGCTGGAGGCCATTGGCCATAAACCCACCTCCCCTGGAAGAAAATCCCATATCCCAGGGAGCCGGAGGCATCCGACTGTACTTGAAACCTAGGGGAAACTAAAAGGTCGGATCTCCAAAAGGAAACCCCGTTGAAGTCCCGCAGGAATGAGAGCCAAACCAAATGGTCAGCCCGCATGCCCCTGGTCAGTCGGACCCTATAATGGCGCCTTGTCAGGCCAGACATGGCGTCGCATAGGCGCCGAGCAAATGCCCTGCCAGACGTAACCACCCTGCAGGCAAAGTTAAGATGGCCATGTAGCACCTGAAGCTCACGAAGTGACACTTTACGTTTGGCCAGCAAGGCCAAAACCATTGCGGAGATCCGGGTGACCTTATCGATGGGTAACCGGGATGCCTGTGCGACCGTGTCAATTTCAATACCCAGAAATGTGAGGGTAGTGGATGGGCCCTCGGTCTTTTCGGGCGCTAAAGGGACACCCAGTGCCTGCATTAGCGTCTGAAATGTGGTGAGGAGACGCGTGCACGTGTCCAAGCCCCGTTCACCCCCGAACAAAAAGTCATCGAGGTAATGGGCTACAGACCGAGACCCGGACCTGCGAACAAAGGCCCACTGAAGGAAAGTGCTAAAACGTTCAAATGCTGAACAGGATATAGAGAAGCCAAAAGGCATGGCCTTATCTACATAAAACTTCCCTTGGAATCTAAAACCCAATAGCTCAAAGTCCTCCGGGTGCACTGGCAACAATCGGAATGCCGATTTAATGTCGCATTTTGCCAGGAGGGCACCAGGACCACAAGAGCGCACCATTCGCAGGGCTTGGTCAAAGGACGTATACCTGACCGAACAAAGGTCATCAGGGATAGCATCATTGACAGAATAACCCACCGGGTACGATAAATGGTGGATTAAACGAAATTCCCCCAGGGCCTTTTGGGTACCAACCCCAGAGGGGAGACCTTCAGGTTGGGAAAGGGTGGTACAGAAAAGGGGCCTGCCACCCTCTTGGCCTCAACCTCCTTAGCAATACTCAGGGCAGCCACCTCTTCTCTACCCTTCAGGGACAGTAAATTTGGTGCATCTTGGGGTCTCCGCACTCCTTTGAATGGGATTCGAAGCCCCACTGAAAACCCTCGAGGAGGTACCTCGCGTCCTCTCTCCTTGGATAAGTTGAGAGCCATCGCTCCAACATATACACATTAACTGGGGAGGGGGCCTTTTGTCTGGCTAGCTCCATCAGCAGAAGCTCTGCCCGCTCCCTGTCCACCTCTACCTCTGCCCCGTGACCCACCGGCCCGCGGACACTCGGCAGCGGCGTGGGGGCCAGCGCAAGAGGGACACTCATGTTTGTATCGGCACTGCCGCTTATTGCACACACCGCTAGCCGAGAAGCTCCAACACAGCAAGCGGACTGGAACCCCCTGCCCCGCCGGCTGGCGGGAAGCCTGCATTGGAGCAGCTCGCTGAACGGCATGGCCACAATGGTACCTATCCCCAGGCGCCGGATGCGTGGGGGTCATGTACAATAGCCACAATTTCTGACAGGGCTCATCCCATCTCATCTCCGGGTGCAAGGGCACCCTCATTCTAAATTCCTCATCGTAAGCCAACCACGATGGGCCAGGAAAATCCACCATTGCCCTGTAAATATTGTCCAAATATTGGACCATAGGAATGGCCAGGTCAGGCCGGGCCCTGAGGTACACCGCCATATAAATAAGATATGCGGGCAACCAGTTGGCCCAGGTGCGTGGTGGCTTACGACGGCGGGACAGCTCTTTGTCTCTGTCATCCTGTCCCACTCTCTCCTCCTTAGCGGGCTCACAGTTCAATAGGGAGAATATATCCACGTACTCCCCCCGCCAAATCTTTTCCCTCGTGACCTGGGACAAATGATCACCAAGGGGCAACGAATAACCAGCCGTCGGCAAGGCCGTCACCGGCACATTAGGTACCCGGGGCATACGCAGCGGAACCTGGACAGTCCCTGCGATGCCCGGCACTGCCCCGGGGGCGGAAACCCCCACCCCCAATGCTGTACCAGTATGGAACCTAGGGGCACTGGGATAGGCTGGCAACTGATGCCCACTCGCCTCGACTTGACGAGGCCATGGCCACTGAACCCCACCATTGGAAGTGGGCTGTGATGTGGGTGCATTAACTTGAACCTGATACTCACTAGGTGCACCCCCGTGAGTCGCCCCCACTGGGGGTTCCGGCCCATGGCGGGCATCGGAGCTCGCGACCGGAATTGAGCTCTGGGGCCACACCTGACCACTCTCCTGCTGTAGCTCTGGATGAACAGGGAGCTGCGAGACACCGGCAGGGGCAGGCCGGAGCGTCTCAAGCAGCTCAACCCGGCTGGCCGCTTGTTGCAGTGTAGCGGCCGTCGAGGTAGCCGGTGAACCCAAAGCGCCCCCCTCAGAGAGTGAAGGGCCACCTGACATGGGGTTGTGTGCAATCCCCAAGGGTGCCTCAAGCACAGCTAAACGCGTTAGCAATGTATCAACTGCCACAGATCCCCCAGTATAAAGTGGGCCGGGTGGGCCGGACGGCCCACCAGGCATTTGACCAGGAACCCCAAAATGAGAGCCTGGGCCTGAATAGGGCCATGCCCAAAACTCCGGCCCATGAGGGGCCAGAGGGGGAACGTGCTGTGCACCAGCACCGCCCCCCCCCCCCCCGCTGACCAGACCCATGGCCGGCAACTGTGGGCCGAGTGCCGAAGCCCCAGAGGGGCCGGTTGAAGGCTGGCTAGCCGAGGGCCAAGCAGCCTGCATCTCCCCACCGGTATCGGTGGAGGTAGTGCCCTGCCGCGTGGGCGCAGCCCTGGTCCTCCGACCTGAAGGCTGCCCCCCGCGTTGCGCAGGGCCAGCAAAAGTCCTCCCCGTTGGCCACGGTTTCGTCGCTGGGGCCTTCCGTTTGGGAGGCATATCGATAGCAATAGCAGGATCCCTGTCCAGTGATCAACCGATGCCAAAAAACACAGAGCAAGCAAGCCAAAGGCTCTGTGCAACTCCTTCCTTCCCAGCCGGGAAAGCCAAGGGCTAAAGAGCTGAAGAATCGAAGGAACAGCGACGGAGAAAACTTCTCCTCTCAATCGCTATTTTAAAATGGCAGCTCGGCTGCCTCGTGGCCACCCCTTTTATAGAGGGGTGGCCACGCCCCCTAACTCACCCGGATGTCTGAGTCCGGGGGGCGCAAAGAGCGCGGCGGCCATTTTGGCGCCGCGCTTTCATTCTTGAAGCAATGGATTGTGCAACTTTGGTAGATCTACCATAAGTATATAAACTCATTTTGCTGTAGCCTTAGACTTCCAGCCTTCCAACCTTTCCACATCAAGGAAACTCTTTGCACTTCTCTTTCCCATCTAAGTACTGCATGCACTCTGGAATAGAGATTGTGTAGATCTATATATACAAGGCACAGGAAAGTTGGCTAGTCAGCAGTTAGAGACCCAAGTGCTGCATGACAGAGTGAGCACCCATCATCTGTCCCAGCTCGTGCCAACCTAACAGTTCAAAAGCAAGAAAATGCAATAGATAAATAGGTACCAAATCAGCGGCAAAGGTAACAGTATTCCGTGCACTCTAGTGTCTAGTCATGCCTGCCATGTGACCATGGAAATGGCTACAGGTGCAGACAGCACTGACTCTTTGGCTGTTAACAGAGATGATACCATCCCCTAGAGTTCGACACAACTGGCTTTCATGCAAGGGAAACTTTTATTTTTATTAGATCTATAGAATAATCTGAAGCATGGTTTGGTGTATAGCATACTAACCCAGTCTTTGGGGCACAGTCTTCTCTCTGTGCTGAATAGGTGCTATGATTCACCTATCATTTTTCTTCCTTTAAAGTAAAGGTAAAGGTTTCCCTTGCTCGAAAGCCAGTCATATCCAACTCTAGGGTGCAGTGCTCCTCTCTTCCTTTAGAGCTCTTAAAAGTTGTTTTTCTGGACTATAGTTTCTCAAAGGGCAGGCACTGATTGTGCTGACTCTCGGAATCTCTTAGTCCAAAAAAGTAACTTTTCATAGTTCTGTCTACCTTCCATTAAATACTAAAGTATGTGGGCATCGTGTCCATCAGAGATGCTTTCCTCATTTGGTATTACCAGTTAATATTTCTAAGCTAATTGGCAAGGTTGCTGCTGCCTCCTTGTGGATTTATATATATCTACACACTTTCTAATAATATGCATTTTATTCAATTTTTTTATTGCAGATTACTAGAGGGTTAAAAACTCTGTGCAGGTTGAAAATGAATCAAAACAAAAACCTAGAAAGGCAATGTTGCTTCTCCTTTTCTACATCTCTTAGGTCAAGAGCTGACCCTATTATTAGACAGAGTAAGACATCTGCCCAAAGGAGAAGATTTGTTTATTTATTTATCTGATTTATATTGCGGCCCAACTCCGAAGACTCTGGGCAGCTCACAGAAAATGGCGAACAGCAATGGTGAACCTTGGCACTTCATGTGTTCTTGGACTTCCATTCCCAGAAGCCCAAGTCTCCATGAATCAACATGAATGGGTCCCCTGCGTGTCTGCGCAGCCAAACCATTTGTGTACCCACAGAGACTCGGGCCTCTGGGAACCAAAATCCAAGAACACCTAGAGTGCTAGTAAATCCATTCATGTGGATTCACAGAGACTTGGGATTCTGGGAATTTAAGTCCAAGAACAGCTAGAGTGCCAGTAAACCCTTTTGTGTGGATTCACAGAGACCTAGGCTTCTGGGAATTTAAGTCCAAGAACAGTTATATCTATACCTATACCTATACCTATATTTGTCTGTCTGCCTGTCTGCCCGTCTGTCTGTCTATCTAGCTAGCTAGCGAGAGAGCTAGCTATCTAGCGAGAGAGAGAGAGAGAGAGAGAGAGAGAGAGAGAGAGAGGTTATAAATTTTGAAAGTTTGTAGATACATGAAATTCCACAAGGAGGCAGCAACAACCTTGTCAATTAGCTTTAGAGAATCGTTGCACAACAGAAGACCCCCAGTGGAATGGGCTGTGCTACAAAGCAGGGAGTCCTTTTAGTACTACTTAATGTATACCTACAATATATGTGTGTTATATAAACTTACTTTGTTTTCCATGTGAATTTACAAAACTCCTACTCTGCAGAGTTTAACACAGTAACTCTATAGTGGTGACAAAGTACACTTTGTGTACATTTTTTTAAAGTGTCCTAATTCATGTGATTATCATATATTTCAATGATTGATTCTAAAGACATCTAAACTCAGTTTGCTAAACTTATTATTACTAGAATTTCAAGTAAAAGACACTTTATTTATCCCTGTTTTCTTCTGTGACATATGGTATTTTTTTTTATTTTAAGGCTGTGCCAATATCCTCCAATGACTTGTTTTCGTTTTGAATGCTGCTGTTTTCAACAGAAGGAATGTCACTAAGGCTCACAGCTGTATAATCCTAAGAGCCTGGCTGTGAGAATTTGACAGTTATTTTTTAAAATAACTTTTTTCCATCAATGGACAGGAACATGCAAATTGGCAAGGATCTGCTATATATTTTTTTAAGCAAGTGGTTTTGTTTGTTTATTTTTACAATATGTCCTGGCAAGGCAAAATAAAAATCCCTCCTTCCCTCACAACAAGTATCTGTCATCTAGGCCTTCTATCCTTAACTCCTTTTGCATCTCTCCAGTCCTCCAAAGCTCCAGCCAAACTATCATCACCATCACCCAAAAACCACATAGGGGAAAAAAAGTTTCCATTAGTTTTTCAAACAGCACCCCTAACCCCTCCCACATACCCATTTTTTGTTGTTCAGTCGCACAGTCAAGTCCAACCCTTTGAGACCCCATAGACCACTGCATGCCAGTCTTCTCTGTCAACCACCATCCTCTGTAGCCCGTGCAGATCTACACCCACTGCATCAACAATGCTATCTAGCCATCTCATCCTCTGTCGCCCCTTTCTCCATTTGCCTCTGATCTTTCCAGGGCCTTCTCCAGTGAGTCCTCTCTTCTCATTTGCTGGCCAAAGTACTTGAGCTTCAGCTTCAATATTTGTCCTTCCAAAGAGCAGTCAGGGTTGATTTCTTTTAGGATGGACTGATTTGATCTCCTTGCAGTCCAGGGGACTCTCAAGAGTCTTCTCCAGAACCACAGTTCAAAAGCATCTATTCTTCTCCACTCAGCTTTCCTTATGGTCCAACTCTCACTGCCATACATTACTACTGGGAAGATTAGTGCTTTAACTATGTGGACTTTTGTTGGCCGGGTGATGTCACTACTTTTTATTATGCTGCCTAGGTTTCTCACAGCTTGCCTCCCAAGAAGTAAACGTCTTTCTATTTCATGGCTGCAATCACCATCTGCAGTGATCTTATATCCCAAGAAGGTAAAGTATGTTATTGATTCCATTTCTTCCCCTTCTATTTGCCACAGAGGGATGGGGCCAGATGCCATGATCTTGGGGTTTTTTTATGTTGAGCTTCAGGCCAGCTTTTGCACTCTCCTCTTTCACCCTCATAATGGAGTGTAAAAACCACAATATTTACATCCAAGGATTCTCCTCTCCTGAGCAGTGCAAGCTTCCCTCAGTCAGTGCTAACCACCATTTTATTAGTTTACCCAACTGTTGTGTATTTAAGGAAATTTGTTTGCTATTTTGTCTTGATGTGAAAGAGTTTAATATGTATTTGTTTTACTATGGTCCGAAGTCTTGCGAGACTTCGGTAGGGTGCTGAACGAGAACAGAGCTGTCAACGGTTCTAACGGTTTTTTCCCAACTATCAGTTCTGATCAGAGATACCTAAGGAATGTGAGGGTGTGTTGTGAGCTCTGGCCACCTATTCTTATTCCAAATAAAGTTGTGTGTTTGGCCCGTATTGCTGGCTGTTGCCTTTTATTTCCAGAACACTAAACCAACCAAAGGCTTTCCTTATTGCTTTGTTATATTTCATACCTGTCAACCTTCCCGGATTGCCCGTGGCTGCCCAGTTTTTGGCGCCGATTTGCGCCATTTCCTGCCCCGAGCTGCCGAAACTCCGGAATTTAGCAGCGGGGGAAAGGAGGTACTGTGCAGCCCTTCTGCGCAGGTCACCATCTACGCATGCATAGAAGGGTTTTACGCTTGCGTAGCCCCTTTCTACGCTTGCATAGAACCATTCTATGCATGCGTAGAAGGCTACACATGTGTAGAAGGGGGCTACACAAGCATAAAACCCTTCTACGCATGCGTAAAAGGCGACCTACGCAGAACTGTTCTGCGCAGGTCCCGGATTGGCTGGCGCTGCGGTTGACAGGTATGGTTATATTTACATGTTTTAATATTATCTCATAGTGGTCATTGGGTTGGGGATATGGGAAGTCAAAAAGAGAGACATTTGCAAAAAAAAACCTCGACCTTTGCCAACATACATGTTCCTGTCCATTGATGGAAAAGGTTATTGTTTAAAAAGAATAACTGCCAAATTCCCACAGTCAGGATCTTAGGACTTACCATGAACATCCACGTTCCTTTGCTTGCACAAATGTAGACACAAGGATTATTTCTGTGTCTCATAAAGTAAAATTTAATGTAACCTATGTTCACAAGGGCTGATGCCCTTTTTCAAGGAAGTGTTCATCTATTGGTAGCTGAGCCCCAGTTTTTCTAGATTGTGCTTAATGCCCAAATAAACAATGTCATACATAAGGGGGCGTTGGTGTATATATGCTACTGGATTGGAAATGCAGGGTTGTTTCTTTTTCATTTTCTTTTTTGTTTATATATTTATATAGCACTTGTACTTTATACCATCTGTGGAAAGGTCAAGCAAACAAACAAAAAATCTGGGTCACTTCCCACATTTGCTCAAAACCAGAGGTTCATTGCATAGGCAACAGCCCACAAAATTCTATATTAGAATGGTGTAGAGACAGATTTTTCATAAAATGTAAAAGAGCTGTACAATTTTATGCCATAACCTTATGTTGTCTGATTTCTTTCTCCCCTCTCTTCCCAAAACTGAAGTATTTGTTGGTTTAAATACAGCATCAAAAACAAACGTATCCAAGGGTTTTGTAACTGTTTCTGAATGTTTGTAGGATTTCCCCCTCCAGTTTCTAAACCACAGTCACATACTGTATCTTGGAACAACTCTGTGACATCTTACTAAGAATGCAGTTCCTTGAAGTTTGTTTAATAGTTTCACCATATTTATCTCCAAAGAGAGCTGGAGCTGTGGAAATATTTAGGGAAACATGCTATGTGAAACAGCTAGTAACTCATTCCTCACATTTCTTGTCTTTATTTGTCAAGGACAAGTAAGGAAAAAGCATCTCCTCTAAAAGACAAGTCTATGTTAAAGACTTGTGGAAGCAAGTCTTTCATTTGAAGAAACATTATACAATATATTTATTTCCAAATAATTGAAGAATGGGAGCCACTAGCAGCTGAAAAAGAACTCTTTTCTACCATTTCAAAAGCTATTAATAAGGGTGCCATTTTGAGAAGGGAGAAGATCAACCTTGCAACTTTTGATTTTCCAGCAGATATCTTTCCCCCCTCAGAAACACCATTATTTGTGCACATTTCCCTGATTCCAAACACTAATAATAATAATAATAATAATAATAATAATAATAATAATAATAATAATAATAATAATAATAACAATAACAATAACAACAACAACAACAATAACAACAACAACAACAACAACAACAACAACAACAACAACAACAATAACAACAACAACAATAATAATAATAATAATAATAATAATAATAATAATAATAATAATAATAATAATAATAATATTGTGTCAGAAATTATTCTGGGTTGAAAGGATTTTTGCTGGAGAAACTCCCCTCAGGGCAATGGTCCATGGGGTCACTGAAACATTATCATCAGAAACACACCTGCTATTTGATCACCAACCACCAAAGCAGAGACTGAAATCAAGGTGTAGCTTCCTCACAACTTCTGTCCCTCTGAACAACCAGCCCCCACAGACCACCTTAGAACTATGAAAAACGAGCAAGGAGCTACCAAATAACTGGGCAGAACCATATGACTCTCTATCACCTGGCCAAGAACAACCATTGCCTGTGTGGAAAGCTTTAAATAGACTGTGTGCAGGCGTAGGAAGATCAAGGACTAATCTGAGAAAGTGGGGTTTCCCTGCAGATGACAGCCTGTGTGAATACAGAGAAGTACAAACTATCTCACATATGATACAATGCACATGATGCCCCTCAACGTGCACTGAGGAGGACCTTATGTTGGCAAGAGGAGATGTTGTTGAAGTGGCCCAATATTGGGCAGATATCATCTAGCCATTTTTAATTCTATTTTGTTTTTAGACGTGTTAATTTTAGCTTTGTATGTTATTACAGGTATATGCTAGTGGTGCATCTGACACAAATAAAGAAAGAAAGAACAGAAACAGTTGAATAAACTCATATACTAAGCATTGGGAATACCAGAACACCTTATATGCCTCATGAGAAATCTGTACACGAGTCAAGAAGCAACAGTTAGGACAGAGTATGGAATGACAGAGTGGTTTGGAATAGGAAAAGGAGTAAGATAAGGCTGCATTTTGTCACCTTGCTTATTCAACTTATACACAGAGCACATAATGTGTAATGCAGGGATGGAGGAATCACAATATGAGATCAAAATTGCTGGGAGAAACATCAACAATTTGAGATATGCAGATGATACCACCCTAATGGCAGAAAGTGAGGAAGACCTAAAGAAGCTCCTGATCAGGTTGAAAGAAGAGAGTGCAAAAGCTGGCCTGAGAATATCAAGAAAATCAAGATAATGGCAACAGGCCATATCAGTCTCTGGAAAATAGATGGGGAAGAAGTAGAAGCAGTGACAGATTTTACTTTCTTAGGATCAAAGATCACTGCAGATTGCAGCCATGAAATAAAAAGGTGACTGATTCTTGGGAGACAAGCTATGATAAACCTGGGGAACATATTGAAAAGTAGAGACATCTCACTGCAAACAAAGGTCCGCATAGTCAAAGCAATGGTATTCCTGGTGGTAATGTATGGGTGTGAGAGCTGGACCATTAGAAAGGCTGAGCGAAGAAAAATAGATGCCTTTGAGATGTGTTGCTGGAGGAGAGTTTTGAGAGTCCCCTGGACAGCAAGGAGAACTAATAGGTCAATATTAGAAGAGATTAGCCCTGACTGCCCCTTAGAAGGACAAATAACAAAGATGAAGCTAAAGTATTTTGGACATCAAATGAGAAGAGAAGATTCACCTGAGAAGGCCTTGATGCTGGGGAAGGCAAAAGAAGAAGGGGGGCCCAAAGATGAGATGCCTAGATGGTATTGTTGACACAATGGGCACGGGGCTGTGCGGACTGAGGAGGATGGTGGAGGACAGGGGTGCCTGGAGGGCAATGGTCCATGGGGTCACAAAGAGTTGGAGTTGACTATGTGACTGAACAACAACAACAAATATATTTTTTTTAAAAAATCAAGTTAAACTGTCCATCATAGTATCTAAAGAGTGTTTCCCCACACACACACACACACACACGCCTTTCTTTTGCAAAGATTCAGCTTCTTCCTGACTTTTGTCCAAGAAAGGTCAAATGAAAGAGGGCCAACAAAAGAGATAGGAAATTTCAACAAAAGAGGTATGAAATGTCAGTCATCCTTATTTAGTTCAGGTGATTTATTTGAAAGGGTTTAATGTCAGAATGTCAGAACATGACAAAGACTAGAAAAATAAAAAGGGGAGATTTTTTTATTGTGCCTTTCATTTGTTGCCTAACAAAAATTTAATCATGAGTCATTTTGTGTCAGGAATCAGTACAGGTAGGTCACAATCCAACTAGCGGGTATAATTTTATTCCAGAATGGCCAGTTTCTCACCATAAACATTACCATGGCCTACTCACTGCCTTGTTTCGCTTAGTATTTTGAAAGCACTGAGGATAGAATAGGGTAAAGTTCTCAGTAGGCAATAACTTGTCCCACCCAAGGTAAAATACAAATTGAAAGAACAAATTAAATGGCATTTAAGTACAGTATTCAGAAAGAACTTACAAGCAAGACTTTAATTTTCCTTTAAAAACATGAGGAAACAGCCTCTTCAGCGTTATAAAAGCATATGAATGGGCAAGAATATGAGGTCAGGGAGGAAAGGAAGCACCCCTATTTAGAAAATATAGTTGCCACCAGGCTCTTAGCAGGATATGAAGGCAATAACCCTTGTTTGTTGAGCATGCCCAATAGTTCACTAGTGTTCTCAAATATGATGCCTCTGAATATAGAAGTTCCATTGGCTATCACATAGATCAGGGGTGGCCAACCTATGGCTTGTGGGCTGGATCTGGCCCATAGTGCCAGTTAATCCAGTCCACAGCGAGGACACCACCACCACCAAAAGCACCGAAATTTCGCTGGTAGCACCAAAACATGCCAAAATGCACTGCCCTCACTCCCACTGCCACAGGAAGCAGTGGAAGCAGCAAAAACACTTGAAAATGTGCCATGAATGCACCCACTGCCATCACCGCCACTGGAAGTGTCGGAAGCAGTGGGAGGAACCATGCCTCTGGCCTGATCACCTGTCTGAGGGGGTATGGTCCAAGCTGTGGCATGAAAAGGTTGGCCATCCCTGACACAGATGGTTGGCTGATTCTTATCCCCAAAACTGACTAAACCTTTTAGAAAGCCATCTGATTAGTGAGAATCACTAGATTCTCTTGTGATTAACATACTGCTGCATTGTATATCTGAAGATTTCCCGGTTATTTATAGAGCACGCAAAGACGTGCTAGCAAATTATGAATGGAATAAGGTACTATAGCACCAAACCTATCAACTTCATGGAAACCAACCACCAAGGGAAAGTTTTCTGCACACCGCTTAAGCTCTAAATAGGAAACAGGAAGGCTAAACCTATTTAGAACAAAAACAACAAAACACACTTTTGTCAAATGAACAAATGCCAAAGAGTGTCTCTCCTGAACAAGATTCTGGGTGGACCATCTGGAAGTCACTTAATAGACCTTGAAGTGAAGTAGGAAGATCAAAGAATAGTCAATTTTAATTTAATTTAATAGTCATATTTATATATGCCACCCACTCAGGCAGAACCCGACTCAGGGCGGCATTACAACAAGTTCTAAAAACACATAAAAACACTTTAAAAGACCCATATCCCACCCACCCATCCCACCCACTATAAAAAGAAGAAGAGAGAGTTCTTAATTGTTTACATAAGCCAGCAGGCGGGGACCGTGTTCCCATTAGAGCCCCACACCTGCCCTGCCAGCCAGGTCTTCAATCCTTTCCTGAAGGGCAGCAATTCTCTTTGAAGTCTTAGATCTGTTGGCAGGAGGTTCCAGAGGGTTGGTGCAGACACAGAGAAGGCCCTGGATAGATGTGCACCCCTAGGTGATGGCACCATCAGAGAGCCCCTCCGGTCCACTCTGGTTGGATGGGCAGACACTCTTGGGACAATGCAGTCTCTAAGGTATCCTGGCCCACTGCCATATAGGGCTTTAAAGGTCAAAACCAGCACCTTGAATTGCACCCGGAGACAAACTGGTAACCAGTGCAGCTCCCGAAGTAGCAGTGAGGCATGGGCATGTCATCCGCATCCCATCACCACCCGGGCTGCCAAGCAATACTAGTAGTGCTACATGGATACAGGACAAATATTCTATCAATATGGAGAAATTCAATCAATTGAGCATTTATGTGCATGCAGTTTATGCCCTACCACATGTACAGAAGAAGATCTAGCAAATGTCCAAGATAATGCTATTGAAGTAGCCTGTTTCTGGTCAAAAATAATCTAACTGTGCAATATTCTGATACCAACAAAAATAGAAGGATTGCAGTTTAGGACTCTAATTAACATCTGGAGTTCTTGTTTTGTACTATACCCAGTATATTTGAATTAGAGGACTTTAAAAATAAAGTAACAATAATTATGTTCTATTTGTCTGCATACTACAGAGTTATTTTACCATTTCCTGAAGAACGTAGAAAGGAGGAAGAGGAAAAAGAAAAGAAGTGACACGTTGAATATCCATTGATCCAATGAGTCTTCTCTAATTGCAACTTACTATGCTAAGCAACAGGACAAAAACATAATGATAGATCATCCATTGATTATTATGGGCAAACTGCTGTATCATTACATCACAAAACTAGCTAAAAGAAGAGAGTTTTTTTACCTGAGAATAAATATTTATTTATTTATTTAGTTATTGCTTCTTAAGTCAGAACTGGACATGGTCAATGCCACTGAAATGCCATGCCTACCCCATTATGCAATGTCACTGCAGTATTAATGTCTCTGTCCCTCTCACTGGAAATAGGACATGAAACCTACATCTACAGATTTTTAAAAAGTACACACCTGTACAGTATAACATAATTTGTAGTTAGAACTAACATCACATTTGTGCTCAAGAGATGTTTTTAAGGCCTGCTTTCTGTCTCAGAAATCTGACTTGGAAATGAAGGAAGGCACTTATGTTCCATAGTCTGAATGCAGAACAAAGCACATTACAGGGAAGAAAAACTCCTAATCATACCTGTCACGTATCCTGTATTGGCCGGAATTTCCCATATTTTAGCGCTTGTTCCTCCCCTTTCCCACCACTGTCCTGTATTTTGAATGGCAGGGAAAGGGGTTACTGCGCATGTGTGCCCATCGCAAAGGAGTTCTGCGCATGCGCAAATGGGTTACTGAACATGCACGACTGCGCATGCGCAGTAATTTCCCATATTTTCCGGAGCTATGCTTGACGGGTATGCTCCTAATATGACAATCACATTTAATCAACACTCAAAGAATTGCCCCTTCTAGGAACTCCTGCCAACCTAGTAGTTCAAAAGCAAGAAATTGCAAGTAGATAAATCGGGACTACTTCAGTGGGAAGGTAACAGCATTCTGTGCGCTCCGGTGTCTAGTCATGCCTGCCACATGACCACGGAAATGTCTGCAGAAGCAGACAGTGCTGACTCTTCAGCTTTGAAACAGAGATGAGCACTGAACCCTAGAGTCGGATACGACTGGCTTTCGAGCAAGGGAAACCTTTACCTTTACTAGGAACAGTGTACCCGTACCACATAGTTTATATGATTTGCCAGTTTGTAAGAGTGCCAGTTTGTAAGAGTTCTAAGAACTAAACTGACATCATTTCCCCCTCACTGCCCTGTTTGTCAACTACCCTTTTGCCAACCCAGTAGCTTCTCAGAAAAATGTCATTTTTCAATGTGTAAATTGGTAAATTCTTGGCTAGCGAGCTATGGGAGATAGACATTTGTTGAGTTCAGTGAGATTTCTGGTTTTGATTGGAAGCTAGGAAATCAGTGCTTATTCAACATAGGTTAAAATTGGGCAATAACTTAAGAGTCACTCAGAAGCAATCAGTTGTAAGAGTCTCTAGCATGGCCCGTCCATGTCTCTAGACCAGGGGTTCCCAACCTTTTCAAGCCAGGGGTCGGGTCAAGCTCTCTCAGTCAGCTTTGAGAGCCAGATGGCCATTTTGCCCTGCCTGCACAATGGGGTTGGCCATTTTGTTTCTTGAATGCTCTTGGAGGGGTGGGGGCACATGAAATGGTGCTGTGGGCTGGATCCAGCCCATAGGCCTTAGGTTGGGAATCCCTGCTCTAGATAAAGGAGACTTTTAGTATCTTTATTGCTAACATATAAATGAAGCTCATTATATCTGCTTTCAAAATAGTAAATGTAGCTGATGATACACAAGATATTAGTTAATGATACAGAAGATACTAAGTGCAATCTAGGTTTGTATTGATTTATTTGCAGTGAATGGCTATTGCTAAAATAAGGTGTTTGTTTATCCCTTTCCCCCTATTTGTTTAGCACTTTTAATTTAGGATATCCTTAGTGGGGTTCTGAGGAAAAATATTGATCACTGCCCATTTGGTTACCATAATTGCTTTTTCACTTGGCCTTGGATCAAGCTGTTAGCCAACCAAGCTATTACTTTGGCTCACCAGTTAAGAGCAGAAAATGGAGAAAAGAATTAGCATGCTACACAGACATTGAACCTGCAGGTCAAATTAAAGGAAAATGAGATCCAATTCCTTTCTCAGATGGCAGGAAAATATGGTTTTTCAGCTTAAAAAAAAAAATTCTTAACAGCTAAAAGTCCTGAAGAAGAGTTCAATTCTAAGGGAACTTGAAGATTTGAATTCCCACAAAAGTTCAATAGTCAAGTTGAACAATTTAGGGATTTTCCCGTGATATCTCCCATCTTTTAGAGTTCTCAATTCTTCATCTTCTACCACCAAGTGAAGATTCCCTGCTCCCTGATGGAAAGCACATGGAGTTTTGAATTTCCTTTGTCTGGCCTTAAAAGGAAGCTAATGTTTCAATGAGGACCATGTAGAGTGGGAGGGAACACCCAGCTTCCTGTGGAGGTGGAGTTATAATACCATGAAACCTTTTGCTGTTTGTTCAACATGCATTTCTAAGAAGGGAACCTGGCAGAACAACATTGTGCCATGAACTTTCATTATGCCCACCTGATGAAGAGGTTTTGAACCTGAAAAGCTCACACAATTGTTGTTTTTTTGAGTGATTGAATAAAGGTATCACCTTCCTCCTGCATTTGCTGTTTTTTATAACCTGAATATGGATCACACAAATAATTTTCTTTGTTTATATAAACAAGTGTTTATTGAATGATCAGATTTGCTCCTAATAGTTTAGCTGCATTTTAGGGTGATACAGTGCATTTTTAGCCTACTGCATGGTTTTTAAAAACTGTATATCAAGTGCTCCTTGAGAGCTCTGCTAAAAGATCTCCTGTTTCTGGAGAATAAATAAAATGAAATTTACTGTTAAGTAAATATATACAGTAAAACCCTGATTTACAAATACCTCGAGTTACATAAAATTCGACTTACACAATGATTTTGTGCTAAAACCATGTCCCGATTTACATGATTTCCTATGACTTTGCTTTGAGTTACATAAAGATTCTTTTTCCTATGGCTTTGCTTCGAGTTATGTAAAAATTCATTTCCTTATGGGTTTGCTTCAATTTACATTAAAAAATCATTTTTCCTATTGGTTTGCTTTGAGTTACATAAAAAATAGTTTTCCTGTGAGTTTGCTTCGAGTTACACAAGGTAAAGGTAAAGGTTTCCCTTGCTCGAAAGCCAGTCGTATCCGACTCTAGGGTGCAGTGCTCATCTCTGTTTCTAAGCCGAAGAGCCAGCGCTGTCTGCTTCTGCAGACGTTTCCGTGGTCATGTGGCAGGCATGACTAGACACCGGAGCGCACGGAATGCTGTTACCTTCCCACCGAAGTGGTCCCTATTTATCTACTTGCAATTTCTTGCTTTCGAACTGCTAGGTTGGCAGGAGCTAGGATGAAGACGGGAGCTCATTTCCGTCCTGCAGTACTCGGGAATCGAACTGCTGACCTTCCGCTTCCCAGTCAGCGTCTTAGCGACTTGAACCACAAAAGCCTACGGTACTGACTTTTTTTCGTAAGTAGGGGTTTTACTGTATTTCCAAAACCAATAGGGCATTCTTGAACTAGTCCTTGTTGTCTGTGCTGACTGGTGAAAGAGTTATATTGGGATTGGATATGCTAAAGATGAGTCCTTCATTCTGAACTTTGTGCTAGTATTAGTAAAAGAGAAGGGATGGCTAGGGACTGACAGGCATCATTATAGGACTGATACTGAGTGTAGAGGGACTGCAGTGGCTCAAGTGACTAAGACACTGACTGGGAGGCAGAAGTTCAGCAGTTTAATTCCCAAGTACTGTAGGACGGAATGAGCTCCCGTCTTTGTCCCAGCTCCTGCCAACCTAGCAGTTCAAAAGCAAGAAATTGCAAGTAGATAAATAGGGTCCACTTCGGTGGGAAGGTAACAGTGTTCCGTGCACTCTGGTGTCTAGTCATGCCTGCCACATGACCACGGAAATGTCTGCAGAAACAGACAGCGCTGGCTCTTTGGCTTTGAAACAGAGATGAGCACTGAACCCTAGAGTCAGATACGACTGGGTTTCAAGCAAGGGTGTTTCAAGCACTGAGTGTAGAGTCTGTGTAGCTGTTTTCCTGTTTTGACAAAATAGCAATCCAGGGAACAAAACTATTTGCAGTTTTTAGAGCTGTTAACATTACGGCTTGTCACTTTTCTTTGCAGTAAAAGTTCTGACTGCTTTCCAGTCAAAGGTCCTGATGAGCATTTAGTGAACAGTATCAAATCTGGCAGTTTTGCAAAGAGTAGCCTTTGCTAACACTTTTTGTAGGGTTCAAAATTGACTGTTTGTGTAGCTATAGGAGACCATTTATTTAAACACAGAAGACGTTTAGTTAATCAAAGACAAATGCTACAGCTTTGATCAGGGCAGACGGTGGGGGAAGGGTCTCCCAAAACAAGAATAACAATTTAATGGTACTTACTTGAAGGCATTCAAAAGTACTTCCTCCCTGGATTTTGAATCTGATGTGCCAACCATCCTATGTTCTTTCTCCTCAAAACTTAATAGTGATTTTTTAAAAAGAGTTTAAATTGGGTCTGAACACATTGCTAAATTTAATACACCATCAGAGAAAAGTGGGGAAATAAATATATAGTTTTCAACTACTGCAGAGTATTTAACACGGCCTTAATTCTGCAATAACTAGGAGAAGATTATAGGCTCCGTTTTCATTTTCTGGCTGACTCGGGCCTCTCTAGGGAAACATAGTGGCTGCTTGTCAGGAATTGGGGTTTTTTTTTCCTCCTCCTTGAATCAGCAGTATCAGGAGAGACTTATTGGGTTACTAAAATATATAATGTAAAAATTAAAAAGAATAAAATCTAGAAACTAGTAAGGGATGGAAAAAGGGAAATAGAATAAAGAGAAAGGCACATATAAAGACAGAGGAAGCTAAGCCTTTTACAATAGGGCAGTCTGAAATAACCATGGTTTCTTCTTTGAGTTGGGAGGATAGCTATTTTCTTGTTTAAAAGCTTAAAGAGCTATTAAGATGGGCAAATCACTGGTAAAACAGCTGGAAATGTAAATAGCAATTTAAACAGTCCATTGCCCCTCAATCCAAATGTGGAATGCATGGATCTACTTCAAAAAAAGTCCCTCTGGTTTTATTATATTGTCAACGGTAAGAGGATTGAGTGGGGAACCCTTTTCTCAGTGGACTTGAATGGAGATGGTGTGCTTTATTTAGCAAATCCACAATTTTTTTTTTTTTGCAAGCGAGCAGACGGATCTCTAATTTTCACGCCATTCTCCCTTAGAGACCTCCTTCAATTGTGCCATTCTTTCATTATGTGGAACTAATGAAGTGCTCTGCAGCCTTTAGCTCTCCAAAGAATCCATTGCTCCAGGAATATAGTACTTAAATAAAACATGTTTCGTTGGCCGACTTCAAAACAATATTTCTGTAAAGAGAAAGGAAGGAGGGAGGTGACGTGTAGAAGAGACCCCAAAATCACTGGATGCAAATTAGTGGATTTTAGCAGATGCAGTACAGAAGGACGCTTTTTCAAAGGTGGCTTGTTTTAAAATGATTGTACTGTCAGTTTTGTTTTTCAGACTTAAAATGACTTAAAATGAGATCAGTTTTATAAAACATTTTGTATCCTAATCAGGTAGGCTATGAAAGCTAAAACAATGGAGTTCAAGATCAAACCCAGCTCCTGTGTTATTTATTCAGTGGCTGGCTGGCAGGATTTTAAAAAGGTATATTAACAATGTTATCTTGCATTTTACATAACATCTTTCTTCTTAAAGACCCTCCATGCAAATACTTGCTTTATTTCACAAGTGACCGTATTATTTATGGTTGCCTGAAGTTCCCCCTCTCCCATTTTCCCATGGATAGATCTCCTTGTTAATCGACATCTATTTATTCCTATCTGTTTCTTCAGATCTCAGGAAAAATAGTCTCAGTGTTTTATATGTCATGTCAAATTAAAATAATTTGCTATCTCATCTGAACTGTGAGGTAGGACTCAATCATTGTATATTCAAATCAATTTTTGTCTGATATTTGTTATTGCTTCAACTATTGCCAGTTTTATTCCTCGTCCTCTCATTTTAGAAAGATATTTCCCTTTCTTTCGCTTAGGTACATTTTCTTCCCTTCAATCCCCAATATTTATGCAACACAAAAAGAATATCCCTACATGATGTTTATTTAAGAAGAAGATAGAAGTTAAACGGTAGATTCACATTATGAGTTCTTATGTAAGGCAAGCTCAAATGGTGGGAATCAGACTTTGAGCTTGAATCAGACATGGAACCAGAGGGGTTAATGCAAACTCTTGTTTTTTTATTAGCTGTCACCTCATCTCTTGTTACTTGTTTTTCTTTCATTTTGGGCTTATTTTTTAATTTGTAGCATATTGCATCTTGGCATTAGCAACTGAAATAATACTATCGTCTTGATTACTGCACAGTTGGCAACAATGTCGGCTAGTTTGATTTCAGTTAAAAAAAAGAACAGACAAAATGTCTCTCTTTGTAAAACAACTGATATTTTTAGAAACAACTGTAACTGTGTTATTTTCCACTGAAGATTTTTTTAGAACATACCCTTTATTTTGCAAGACACATCGAAAAACAACCCCTCAATTTACAACTGTACCAAATTTGCTTCTGCGAATTTACCGTAAATGCCTCCACATAGATGAAAGGCAGATGAAGTTGCAGGGAACAGGCAGATGAAGATGCAGGGAACATCAAATTTAAATTTCAGGGTCTTCCTTTGATAAAGATATATTATTGCCCTAATTAGTGGCTATGGTGGCTTAGTGGTTAAGATGCTGAACTTGATGACTGGAAGGTTGGCATGCCAGCAGTTTGAGACCTGAGTACCGCATGACAGAGTAAGCTCCCGTCTCAGCCCCAGCTCCTGCCAACCTAGCAGTTTGAAAGCAAGAAATTGCAAGTAAATAAATAGGTACCACTTTGGTGAGAAGGTAAACAGCATTCCATGCACTCTGGTGCCTAGTCATGCCTGCCACATGTCCACAGAAACATCTGCAAAATGCAATCAGCACTGGCTCTTTGGCTATAAACAGAGATATGACTGGCTTGTAAGCTAGTGTGACCTATAGTACATTAACTTGATAATAAGCCTATGTTTTCAACAATGCCAGGCCAATAAAGACCTGGGAATTGAATAAGCTGTCAAAAAGATATATATTTTAGTCCAAGTCTTGTGTTGTAATCTAAGTTTGAGAATTCAAGACTACAAACCCCAATCTGGTTTAAATTCTATTTCTATTTTTAAACTCTTTGATAATCTGCTATAGTAAAGTTAGTAGAGGTTTTTTTATATCTTTAAAAGGACCATGCCCTGAAGCTGAATGGCATTTAGAGCTGCAACAGTCAGTTTCCTAGTTCACTAAGGAGCTGCAAGCCATAAAATAGGCAGAATGTTGACTGGAACACAGCTATTACCAGCCTTATAGCCACTGTGACTGATGAAAGTGAGGATGTATTAACCTTGCTTTGCCACTGCCACTCCATGCCTTGAGTAAACATCCTGCAGAGCTTTCTAATATGGTAAATGGGATATTACCATTAGTCTGTGCTGAAGAAGTGGGAAAGCCCTCAGTATCCCACTGTTACAAGTTTGCTCAGTACATTTGAGTGTAAAACCACTCACATTCACGCAGCAGAACATCCTGCTGGTTGGTGCTTTATGTCCTGGTTTGCATCAGAACAAGTGTTACCCCCGCACTGTGAGATAATATCTTACACATCTATTTATTGATTAATAAAAATATTTAAAACTGTTTGCAGTCTAACAATTTCTTTTTCTTTCTTTCTTTCTCCCTTTCCTTAAGTCATTGTTAAGTTGCTTTAATAATATGCAGGCCTTTTGACATGTTTATTTGTTCCATAAGTTTTATCAAATTATCTCTTTTACTTTCTGAGACTGAAGAAATTCATTACTGTTCAGCCTAAATGGTTTCTTTGCTCAAAGAATTTTTGATAATGAAAATATAATTTTCATTCAGGTGACCGATGACTACCAGGCCTATTTAAAATACGGGTACAAGTTGATTCTGTGCAATATTGAGCTACAGTTGTATAGCAAATAACCAAGTCTAAGTTATAACCATGTTGCCATCTTCCATTATTAAAAGATGGAGGAAGTTTGGTATCAAGAATACGGGCTAGTTGTGATGTATCCACACATTTTAGCAAAGCTTCTTTGTTATCAGTGGCTGAAAACCTGTTGCTCAGCATAAATCTCAACTAGCATAGTTCAATTGAATCCATGGGATTTGGTGAGCCACTCCATCTGTAAATTCTATTGATTCAATAGGCCTATTATAGTTGTGTCTTAATCTAGTGTAACAAGTCACAATTAGAGTAGGATCATTCAGATCAATGTAACCTGTGAAGTAATTGACTGACCCAATCCCCACCAGTTGAATGGCCCTTCTATGGCATAACTGGTTACGGCAAGCAATTGGATTTCAGCTGGCAGTGCATGTCCCCAGTCATTGCTGTGACAATTGAAGTCTCTAATTATAAATTTTATTTTTTGCTTATGAAAATTATCTGGTAAATGGTGCATTTTGTGGCTTATAAATGTAACACACTGTGCAATTACTTAGCTCCACTCTTATTACCTATAGTGTATATTATCATGTTCTGTGGCAGCAGGTCAGGTTCTCAGCTGCAAATCTTGTGCTAAATATTTTGGAGCATTGCTGGTGACTGTCTATGCATTTGCTAAATACAAAGTATACAACTGGTAAAGACAGTCCGTTCCCCTACCCCCAAGAATATCAGGATTTAATGTGCCTTGGGACATTCTGTTCCAAATTATCATGGGAAGCTACTATGTTAAGCAGTGGCATGCATTTCTTTTCTTTTTCTGAAAATAACCGCTACATCCACCTCTGTTTCAAGTAAATCCAATTCAACAGCAAAGCCCTTAGATCTTTCTTCCACTTATCCTAAGATTAGTCAATCAATCAATCAATCAATCCCTTTATTACAGTCCATGACCAGCACAGAACCTAAGATTAGCCAAATCTTTTGGGGAACAAATTCTCTGTGACAAAAAAAAAATTAAAAGCCAAGTCAAATATTTTGGTCCAGTGCTTTAAAAACTGCAAAGGAGAAAGAAAATTAATTTATAAGTTAATTTTTACTCTAACTGTATAATAAGGGAAACCAAAATGGGGGTATGATCACATCCTGAATGGTATATAGAGACAGGACATGTCATTATACATTTCATCTTCTTAATAATGCACACCTTACCCTGATACAAAATTTGGGCATTTCTGTGAGAAGTCACAATTTTCCATGGTGCAAATATCCCAGCAACACCTGTAGTTAGAATGGAGCAGGGATTCTTTCTCAGCCTTTTTGAAACATCTTTCTCTCTCAGTCAAAGAATGTAACAGGATAGCAATGGATGTACAGTCACATGGTTCAGGGGGCTGGTCACTATGGCCCATGGGCTGGATCTGGCCCCTGATGCCAATTCATCTGGCCCACGACGCCCTCCTCCTAGGCGTGTTTTACTTCCACTTCTGGGAGCAACAAGGGCATCATGGGCAGGATGAATTGGTATTGGGGCCATATCTGGCCCACTGACCATAGTATTCACTGAAGAAGACAGAGGCCACATGCCCAAAACAGAGCCTATCTTCGTAGGGAGGGAAACCGAAGAATTAAGCCAGATAGAAATAACCAGGGAGGAGGTCCTTGCATGTCTTGTTAAACTAAACACTAACAAATCACCAGGACCAGATGGCATCCATCCACGAGTTCTCAGGGAACTTAAAGATGAAATTGCTGATCTCCTAGCCAAAATATATAATCTTTCCCTCAAATCAGGCTTTGTGCCTGATGACTCGAAGGTAGCGAATGTAACACCAATTTTCAAAAAAGGATCCAGGGGTGATCCAGGGAATTACCGACCTGTCAGTTTGACATGTGTCCCAGGTAAAGTGATGGAAACCATCCTAAAAGATAGAATTAATAGGCACATAGAAGAGAAGGCGCTGCTAAAGGAGAGCCAACATGGCTTTTGCAAGGGCAAATCATGCCTCACTAATCTGTTGGAATTTTTTGAGAGTGTCAACAAGCATGTGGATAAGGGGGATCCAGTTGACATTGTTTATCTGGACTTTCAGAAGGCTTTTGACAAGGTCCCACACCAAAGGCTCTTGAATAAACTTACCAGTCATGGAATAAAGGGACAGGTCTTGTCCTGGATCAGCAACTGGCTAAGGGACAGGAAACAGAGGGTAGCACTAAATGGACACTTCTCCAAGTGGAGGGAAGTAAAGAGTGGGGTCCCCCAAGGTTCAGTGCTGGGACCCCTGCTTTTCAACCTCTTCATAAATGATCTAGAGGTAGGAGTAAAAAGCAAGGTAGCCAAATTTGCTGACGACACTAAATTATACAGGGTAGTGAAAACTGTGAGAGATTGTGAGGAGCTCCAGAGGGATCTCTCGACACTGGGGGAGTGGGCAAAACAGTGGCAAATGAGTTTCAACATTAGTAAGTGCAGAGTGATGCATGTTGGGGCAAAGAACCCCAATTACATTTATAAACTGATGGGGTCTGAACTCTCTGCGACAAACCAGGAAAGGGACCTTGGTGTCCTGGTGGACAACTCAATGAAGGTGTCAACCCAGTGTGCCTCAGCAGTGAAAAAAGCAAACTCAATGCTAGGGATCATTAGGAAGGGTATAGAAAACAAGTCAGCAAGTGTCATTTTGCCTCTTTATAAATCTATGGTGAGGCCCCATCTGGAATACTGTGTACAGTTCTGGTCGCCATACCTCCAGAAGGATATTATGGAGCTGGAAAAAGTGCAGAGGAGGGCAACCAGAATGATTAGGGGACTGGAACACCTTCCTTACCATCTGAGGCTGCAACGGTTGGACCTCTTCACTCTTGAACGACGACGTCTAAGAGGTGACCTGATTGAAGTTTATAAAATCATGCACGGTGTGGACAAAGTAGATAAGGAAAAACTGTTTTCCCTATCGCATAACACTAGAACTAGGGGACACTCCATAAAACTTTTGGGTACTAGTTCTCAAACAAATAAGAGAAAGTACTTTTTCACCCAGAGGATTACTGGTCTATGGAACTCCCTGCCAGAAGAAGTGGTGACAGCTGTCAGTCTTGACAGCTTTAAGAAAGGATTAGACAAGTTCATGGAGGACAAGAGTATCAATGGCTATAATTATGGATACTTAAGGACAACCTCCGGGTTGGAGAGATAGGCAGGATATCTCTCAATGCCATTTCCAGGGAATCCTAAGCAGGTGAAGGCATCTGCTTGGGAATACCCTGAAGGAAATGGTGAGCCACTGTGTGAGACAGAATGCTGGACTGGATGGGCTGTGGCCTGTTCCAGCAAGGCTGTTCTTATGTTCTTATGTTCTTATGGATACCCCTGCTTTAGATATTTATTTTATTGAATACATAAGGGTTAGCACAAACTCAAGTACAGCTGATGTTTTAACATGAGTATGTGGTATAATTTGAATGGCCAGCAGGGCTTGATTTTTTTTAAAAACAACAACAACAGTTTTTCCACTTGAATATTTTGTTTTGCTTTTGGCTTTTATGACCACATGTATCAGCCCTCTAGGATGTTTGTTGGGCACATCTACTATAACATCTCTGATAGAGCAAACAGAGAGACGCTTCCTTTTGTCGGTCTTCTGCTCTCACGTGTAAGGACTACAACTCCAAAGCAATTTAGACTTTTTATTTTTAAAGATTTATTTTTATTTTAAAGATTTATTTTTATTTATTTATTTTTAAATGTTTTCTCCAGATTTACATGATAAACATGTCTTGTCTGTTCAGCCCTCTTTTGTTTCCTAAGTGTTTATTAAAAAAAAGGAAAGGTATTTGAATGTCAGCAAAAGAGATGGATAATAGGGTAGTGATGATGGTAGAAAATGGGGGTAATGGGATTTGTGATGTGTGGTTTCTGTGGGAGCAATTTAAATACCAGGGTGGGATAGAGAGACAGTCACATCAAGCTGGGATAAACCTCTGTTTGGGTGCACCCCTGCTCAGACTATAAGATTAGTATTGGAGGACCTCCTCTCAGTACCGATGCAAGATCTTGACTAAGAGAGCAGAAGGAACAGACCCTTTGTATTGGTAATAGCATGTCTCAGAAAAATGCTTACAGTCAGAGGTGTGGTGGAGTTGTTGTTGTTCAGTCGCACAGTTAATTCCGACCCTTTGCGACCCTATGGACCATTGTCCTCTAGGCGCCTCTGTCCTCCACCATCCTCCTCAGCCCTCCCAGTTCTGTGCCCATTGCGTCTACAATACCATCTAGCCATCTCATCTTTGGCCTCCCCCTACTTCTTTTGCGCTCCACCTTTCCCAGCATCAAGGCCTTCTCAAGTGAATCCTCCCTTCTCATTTGATGTCCAAATGACATCAGCTTCATCTTTACTATTTGACCTTCTAATGAGCAATCAGGGTTGACTTCTTATAAGATTGACCTATTTGTTCTCCTCGCTGTCCAGGGGACTCTCAAAACATGTAATTGATTGTTATTTAACACAACTGATGCAGCACTGCAATAGCTTAGTGGTTAAGACTCTGAGCTTGGAGACTGGAAGGTCAGGGTTTGATACCCAAGTGTTGCATGACGGATCTTGGGGACCTGAAAGAAGCCTCATTTGAGCGTCCCCTGAGCGTAGTTTCTCCAGCAAAAATCCTTTCAACCCAAAGTAATTTCTGACATGAAATTTATTTATAACACAACTGATTTTTTGCATTTTATTTTATTTTAATTACATTGTAGGGATTATCTGGTTTGATACTTAAATAATGGATACAAATCATTTTCATCATGCTAAGATATTTTTCCTAACACTTGGGAAATGCTTACATGACTAGGTAAAGGTAAAGGTTTCCCTTGCTCGAAAGCCAGTCGTATCCGACTCTAGGATTCAGTGCTCATCTCTGTTTCAAAGTCGAAGAGCCAGCATTGTCTGCTTCTGCAGACATTTCCGTGGTCATGTGGAAGGCAAAACTAGACACCGGAGTACACGGAATGCTGTTACCTTCCCACCAAAGTGGTCCCTATTTATCTACTTGCAATTTCTTGCTTTCCAACTGCTAGGTTGGCAGGAGCTGGGACAAAGATGGGAGCTCATTCCATTCTGTAGTACTCGGGAATCAAACTGCTGACCTTCCGCCTCCCAGTCAGCGTCTTAGCCACTTGAGCCACTGCAGTCCCATACATTACTTGGAATTTTAAAAAACAAATAGTCTGGTAGCAAATTTGCTGAAAGGTTTTATTTCAAAGGACATGCCCACACACTTATTTGTCTATATGTGTTAAACAGGGAAACGTATCCTGAATATATGCTCTGCTGTAGCTATTTGTTCACACCCAGTTCAAATACAGGTACAGTCTGTACATTGTTTTAAAGCATAATATTCCTGCTCAACCTGCAGTAAATTTCACTAGATGGAGCTCTAAGGTACCAGGTAACTGTCTCTGGAGACAGACAGGGATGTTATGCTTGATATAGGTATTTACAAAGAGAGATCTTATTAATAAGCTCACAATTTTTTCTTTCTGGATTTCTGCAAAACAAGAAAACTGAAAGAAATAATACAGATTCAAATGTAAAGAAGTATTGAGATTTGAGAAAATAGTCTAAATGTTAATAATGTATATATTCAAATACGTTGATAAAGCATAACATAAATCAACACAAAAGGTGGAAAATAAAAATTACTTTATAAAAATATCAAATTAGCCATCGTAAACTATCTGGAAGATGGATTTCTGATTATTTTTGTTAAAATTAAAACAGAATGATAACTTTAAAACTATTAAAATAGTTTTATTCTGACATTTATATTGGATTATATTATCTTCCATCAGTGTGTGTGCATATCTATCTGTCTGTCTGTCTGTCTATCTATCTCACTCCTTGCAGGTACTATTTTGAGTAAAGGAACCAATATGCAAAGTAGATTGAACAACACTCTGTATCCCTTTTCTTCAATTATATTTTAAAATGGAAGGCTATATGAATGAAAGTTTGGCATCACAAACTTTTTTGTTTTTTACACAGACTTTTTAAAAACTTTATCCAGTAAAAGTTAACTTCAGAAAATTTTCTGGAAGTAAAAAGACAGTTATTTTATTTTTAAGTAGAGATTAAAATCGATCTAGGAAAAAATGAAGATCTACAAGTGTTTTCACTTTGATATTATTATTACTTTCTACATTGGAAGAAAAGTATTGGTTTCAGTCTTCCCTTGCTTCTGAAATAGAACTAGATTTTATTGAATATGTTGATAATTCCTTGTTAAAATCAACAAGAACATTGTCACTTGACATTGCAGGGAATTCAACTACCCAATGTTGGAAGTGGGGGTGGTCTTTTAAGCTCTGTTCAAACGTTATGGAAATCTAGTGGCTGGTATTAATGGTAATGACCTGAAGCAAGTGGAAAAGGCAGCACTAAGGGTTAGATGAGCCTGAAGGAAAGGCAAAAAAAAAAAGATGCATACAAAAAAGTTTTCTTTTAGTCTGTACCATGAAAGGAGGAGGGGGATCCCTCTTACTGGTTGTCAAGGAGATCTGCTGTTGGGTTTGCTAGACTGTGGGGCTTCAAAGCCTCCTGCCTTGAGCTTGAGTGGAGCCATTTCTTTGCAAATCAGGCAGTCACCGAAACCCTTGAGGGGGAGAACAGAGGCTGAGGAGTTTTGAAAATGTTGAAAGCTGAAAGCCTCAACACAGTGATTAGGAAGTGAGTCCCAGTGAATGCAATAAACTAATGTAGACGGTATATGGATAGAGATTGGCTCTACTTGGCTGGGGAAGGAATGATGGGGAGCAGCAAATGTGGTCAAACTGTTGGCCTGAAAATCGTGTTGCTAGAGGTGATATACAGTCTCTGGCAAAGCAAGTGAAGAACAGGGGATCTTTAAGAATCCTGAATGAGCTTCTAAATAAGGTTGGGGCTATGAGGAATCCAGAGCTCTCCAGCTAGTGCACCCCTACCATATTATGAAGGAAATAAAACTTGAATGGATGGGCAGGAGAAAGGCCTACATTATTTGCTAAATCTTCACAAAAATGCAATGCCTTTATAGAAAGTATGGCTCAGTGGTTAAGAAGCTCGCCTTGTTATCTGGAAGGCTGGCAAGTCAGCAGTTCGAGACCCAGGTACTGCATGACAGATTGAGCCCCGTCTCTGTCCCAGCTCTTGGGGACACAAAAGGAGCCGCATTCCCTGAGTGGAGTTTCTTCCTCAAAAACCCTTTCAACTCAGAATAATTTCTGACATGAAATTATTATTATTATTATTATTATTATTATTATTATTATTATTATTATTATTATTATTATTATTATTATTATTATTATTATTATTATTATTATTATTATTATTATTTTTTCAGTTATCCAAAGTGAGGATTTGAGTTTGGCCAATGACAAAGCCAAGAAAGGTGACTTCATTTTGGCAGTGTAAAGTCTGACCTAGACACGAAAGAATCAGTTATCCAAAGTACTGTACTGTACTTCATGTGCAAATACGGTAGGTTTAAAACCTCTTTTCTTAGTGTCTTTAGCAGCAGCCTGATACAGTATCCAGAAATGTTGCAAGGGGAAGTTTCTATGCCAAGCAAGCAAGCAAGCATCCCGCTGGCTGCAAATGAAAAGCCCTGGAGTCGAGGGCAGATGAAAAAGCCCAGCAGCATCATTGAGACACATTATCTCAACAACCAGCTCTAAGGCATCCCTGTGTAGGGGAATCTGCTATCATCATCTTTGCATTACAGGTCAAAGGTTGGTACAAGAGGATATTGAGAGGGAAAACAACTTGATCCAAAGTTAACCAGGGAGTCTTCCCTCATTTTAGTCCAGGGATTCTCAACCTGTGGCCTGAGGGCTGAATGCAGCCCACAGCACCATTTCATGTGGCCTCCCACCGCCTGCACCATACCAGGAAGTGTCATGTGGTGGAGGAAGGGCAAAAATGGCTGTCCAGCCCCTGAAGCTGTCTGAGGGTGCTTGACCCGGCCCCTGGCTTAAAAAGGTTGAGAACTCCTGTTTTAGTCAGTGGCTTACCCTTAAGCAAATATAGTGGTACCTCGTACGACGATTTTAATCCATTCCATGGGGCTCATTGTTGTATGAAAAAATTACTATATGATGCATGCACCGTATAACGATTTTCCCTATGGGATGCATCGTACCATGAATATCCGTATGGGAAAAACCGTACAACAACAAAAATTCATTGCACGGTTTTTCCCATAGAGGTGCATTGCACCGTTTAACAATTTTATACGATGTACGGGCGCGTTTTACTTCCGCTTTCGGGAGCAATGAGGGCTTCGTGGGCCAGATGAATTGGTGTCGGGAGTCGGGAGAAAATAGTCTAAATGGGCCATGGGCCATAGTGCCCAGCCCCCTGAAAGTGAGGAGCTGTTGCCAGATTTTCCAATATATACGCATGGGTCTTTCGTGCATCCTGCCGAGATTCCTACATGCATGTTCATTTTCATTTTCATTTTACTTCCACTTCCAGGAGCGACAAGGGCTTTGCGGCCTGGATGAATTGGCGTCAGGGGGGCAGGGTCCGGCCCACGGGCCATAGTGACCAGCCGCCTGAACCACATGACCGGCCCATGGTTTGAAAGGTTAGGCATGTGGAGGGTATGTGGAGGTTAACAGATGTGGAGGGTATGTGTTTAAATAAGGAGGAAAAAGAGTTATTAGAAATTATGTTAACCACGGGTAGACAATGTATTGCCAGAAATTGGAAAAATGATGTCACTATACAATTGGGGGAGTGGTATAAGGAAATGTGGAATTTAGCATTGAATGATAAATTGACATGGGAGATAAAAGTAAAAAGAGATAAACTGAAGGCAAATAGATTTTGGAATATCTGGAAGCCCTTTGTTGATCACTCCCTCATGGGTATGGAATATAGCAGACCTGTACCATCTCAGAGTAGTTTTTGGAGATAACATTGAGTCCGAACTCTCCGGGGCATTGTAAATAAACACTGGGTGATGTGTAGTTGAAAATTAAAATTGATAGTTGCAAATAAGTTATAGTATTGCGGGAAGGTTTTATGAATTGGCTATTGGCGCTGTGTTAATTTTTAATGTGTTTATTAAATGGTATGTGTATTATGCAATTATCATTTATGCAATTATTTTTTATGAAGCTTATGTATTTTTGTTATGTCATATTATATATATGTTTGTATTTTTTTGGGGAAATTAATCAATAAAATTTTTATAAAAAAAGAAAAAGAAAGGTTAGGCACCCCTGAGGTAAACACTAAGAGGAGAAGGAAACAATTTGCTTATACTGTATAGCTAGCTATGCAGAGAGAGGCAAAAAGCCCTCTCTCTCTCTCTCTCTCTGCCTGCCGCCTCAGGAGCTGTGAGGCTTTCAATCTCCCCAGCGGGCGGCCCCTCCCTTTGGTCTCCCCCCCCCCCCCCACACACACACACACACACACGGAGCCCGACGAGCGATTGGCATTCCTCCCTCTCTGTCCCGCCCACCCTGCGGGTCCCTCCGCGAATCAGCGGGCTGCTGTCAGCGCGTCAGTTTCTGTGGCTGCCCTCTGCCAGCCCGGAGCGCGTCTTCTCATCAAAGGAACACTTACTTCCCAACTTGCGTCGGATCCTTATCATGGGGACTGTTTATTTTGCGTGGCACTTGTGTTGGGCTCTCGCTTTCTTCAGCCCGGGCAGATTTGCAGGAGGCAATGGAGTCTCAGGTAAGAGAAAGCAGAGGTTTCTTTCTCTCTCTCTTTTTTTCCCTCCCCTTCTTCTTCTTTCCTTTCCCAACTTCTTCTCCCTCTCCTTTCTTCTGCACGATTGTCCTTCTTGGGATGAATTCTCTGCTGTGACAGAACTAGCTCTCTTTCTACATCAAGGTATCATGGAAAAGGTGCGCCTTTTCTTTTCCTCCTCCTCCTCCTTCTCCATCCAGGCATCTGGAAAAGTCGCACTCGCATTTTGGGTGAAGGTCCAACCTAGCAGTTCGAGAGCAAAGAAAATTGCAAGTAGATAAACCGGGACCACTTCGGTGGGAAGGTAACAGCGCTCCGTGCGCTCCGGTGTCTAGGCATGCCTGCCACATGACCACCGGAAACGTCTGCAGCGGCAGGCAGCGCTGGCTCTTCGGCTTTGAAACAGAGATGAGCACTACACCCTAGAGTCGGATACGACTGGCTTTCGAGCAAGGGGAACCTTTACCTTTAAACCGGGACCACTTCGGTGGGACGGTAAACAGCGCTCCGGTGTCTAGTCATGCCTGCCACATGACCACGGAAACGTCTGCAGCGGCAGGCAGCGCTGGCTCTTCGGCTTTGAAACAGAGATGAGCACTGCACCCTAGAGTTGGATACGACTGGCTTTCGAGCAAGGGGAACCTTTACCTTTACCTTTAAATCGGGATCACTTCGGTGGGAAGGTAAACAGCATCCGGTGTGCTCCAGTGTCTAGTCATGCCTGCCACATGACCACGGAAACGTCTGCAGAGGCAGGCAGCACTGGCTCTTCGGCTTTGAAACAGAGATGAGCACTGAACCCTAGAGTCGGATACGACTGGCTTTCGAGCAAGGGAAACCTTTACCTTTACCACACGGCTTTGTCTAACGCCCCTCGGTCCTCTATCACAAAAATGTCTTAAAAGTTGTTGTTGTTTTTTTAGCAAGTCCTTCTAGAAAGGTGAGATGCAATTTAGTCATGTATAGGTCAGCCTGTCTAGACAGAAAAGTTATATCCGTTATTGTGCAGTAGTACAAAAAGGTTAATTATAGGATTCATTAACTTCAACTTGTTTTCTCTTTCTCCCTTGTTTCTCAACCAGCCTTCTGTTGCAACCAGATTTTCACAGGGCTGTTCCCTTGTACTTAAGTTAGTATATGCTTTGCGCTGCTTGGTACCTGTTTGTGGTATCGTGCATGGGGGTATGGAGTGACACATGAGAAGAGAAACCTGTATGACCTATTCGCTGTCATTATATAAAAATGTTAGGGTATTTTAGTAGCTCTGTCCACATTATCTGAAATTAGTCAGTTTTTATAGATTCATACAATCTATGGTCGCCAGTATATAAAGTCATTTACATGGCCTAGGTATCTTTATCCTGTTGGTCGGTCCTAAAATAGCATTTTCCAAACTGCAGTTGCCATGCTTTGTTTGCTGCAAGAAATAATAGAAAGCTGCCAAACTTGCACAGAAGCTGCCCACAGGGTCTCTTTCCCACTGTGTGATTCATTCCAGAGGCAGGTAATTCTGTCCTTTTCCTCCACTGTTTTGGAGCCAAAGATGCAGCAAAATTATTGGACTACAGAGAATGGCAGAGCCAGGATACAGACTTGTCACTGTAGCCAATTCTTCTTGTTACAAGTTCTGCAAAAGTAAACCTTTCCGGGGGAGTGCAAGAATAAAGTATGCCTTTCAGTTTGCTTAAGAAAGAAAGAAACCACCCTACCACAGCTATCAGAAGCCTGGGAAAAACTAACATGGCTCTAGGAATCTAGTAATACTTCTCTCTTTACCTATAAGCAGACTCTGCTCCAAGAAATGGCAAGAGGTCAGGGATTAAAAATATAATGTCCAGGCAGCCTAGCGGGAGCCCTGCAATAGAGGAAGTTTTCACCGTTGGATTTGCCCTTTCCCATTTGACTCATTGGCATTCACACGCCTGACTCTCAGGCATCCTAGGGTTGCCGAGAAATGTCCCCTTTGGGCTCAATGCGGTTTGAGTATTTTGACGGCATTAGAAAGGAGCCCAGCTGTCACTTCTGCTGAGCTTGACGGGAGAGCTGGTTGCGCCTTTTAATGAGTCAAAAGTATGAACTTAGGCATTAGAAACAAAAGTGCCGCCTCCTGCTTTATCCCTTGCCTGATTGAATATATACTGACATGTGTATGTGATCTGAACTGCACTCTCCAAATCCCTAAGCAAACTTGCCACCTTCCTTTTCCCCATTTTAAAATTGCAGCTCGTTCTGAACTGGCCGTGCAGTTAAAATAAATCACAAGAAAGAAACTAATTAAAGGCACCTTTCTACCCCAATCCATTTTTCAGTGGAAGAAAAGAGGGCAACTTTCTTTGCCTCTCTCATTTCTGAAAAGCAAAGTTTCTTCAAAGTTGTTTGTGTGTATTCATAATTTTAGTTTTAAGATTCTGAGAATTAGGCATCCAAAAAATAATACACACTCACCCTCCTTTATATTCTGTTCCTTTTCAAAGATCTCTGATGAGTGCTTGGCCACAATATCTGATTATTCCTACCCCCACCCCCCCACCCCCTCGTCTTCCCTCCTTGGCGACTTTGAAGAATCCTTGCTTTATCACTGGAGATGGTTGAGTGAGCATTTCTGAAACAATTAGCGTTAGGATTTCAGCCTAACAATCAAAGTGTTTTTCATTTTGATGCACCTTTTCTTCAGATCTGTTAATCTAATTGGCATAAAACACAACTGCACATGGAAGGCTTTCATCTCTTTCCGATCTTCCCTTTTCCCATTCAATGTATCTGTGCTATAAATCTTTGTCTTTCTTGGGTCCTATTTTTAGGAAGTTAATTGTTAGCTGCATTATTATTCATGACAATAAGATACCCAATGAGCTAAGGAGCCCCAGATGGGCCTCTGGCATTAAATTACAAGGAAATCAATTTAAAGCCTGTTCTTGCTATAAGGTAAATTTGCCTGATTGACATTTAGGCAGTAATCAATAGCCTTGGGCACTTGCTTCCTTGACCACTGAAGCCTGGTACTCATAGACAAATGTTTTTTTTTAAGGATCAGCTGATTCCCAGACCTGCAGTGCAATGATTGCTATTTCTCTTGACAGTCCCTTTCTTTTCATGTAAATGCTATAAAACAACATGGAAGGAGAATGAATGAATTTACTCTCTAGTCCAGGAATGCCCAAACTATGGCCCAGGGGCTGGATCCACACACACACCCCGATGCCAATTCATCTGACCCGCGAAGCCCTCATTGCTCCTGGAAGCAGAAGTAAAACGCACCTGTTGTGTTTAGCTTTTTCTTTCATTAGTTTTCTCAACAGTATGGGTACAGCACACTGGAGTTTCCCCTATCCCTAAACTTTGAGAAAGGATGTTCAGTTGAAATAATCTTCTGATGAAAATATGCTTTTTGCACCTGTCACTTTGAACTTTTTATCCCTGTCCATTTTACTCCTTCATCTGAGAAAACTTTGTTTATTTCTTTTACCTTCAGAGCTAGCAAGACATTCAGTTTGATTAAACTTTCAGAGGTTACAATTCATGATTTAATACTTTGTGAGGAGTTCCAAATGCTCATGCAATCATTTGTCCACAATATCCAGCTGTTAGAAAAGCTGGTGGTTCCTCTCCACTGAGATTTGTTTATTTGCATCCTATCCTATATTGGGCCTAAAAGAACTATACTGTTTCAAGCTCATAAATGCAAGAGGTCAGCAGTTCGATTCCCGAGTACTGCATGAAGGAATGAGCTCCCGTCTTTGTCTCAGCTCCTGCCAACCTAGCAGTTCGAAAGCAAGAAATTGCAAGTAGATAAATAGGGACCACTTTGGTGGGAAGGTAAACAGCGTTCCGTGCGCTCCGGTGTCTAGTCATGCCTGCCACATGACCACGGAAATGTCTGCAGAAGCGCTGGCTCTTTGGCTTTGAAACAGAGATGAGCGCTGAACCCTAGAGTTGGATACAACTGGCTTTCGAGCAAGGGAAACCTTTACCTTTAAAATAAAATTTATTTCTTCTTTTAAATCTAGCAGATCCAGAAGACAGATTCCAATATCAAAGAGGGAAAAACAGAAAATGGATTAATCACATTAGTACCATAGTTAAAAACTATCACTTTTCAACTGCTTTGCTGATAGTTTTGTAGTCACCAAAATGTCAGTGAAGTAATCACCTAGAGAGGGAGTTCTTAAGGAAGGGAGCCATCACTGAGAAAGCCATATTTCTTACGACTAGCTGCCTAGTTTCTGATTTATATTTGCTTGCACTGGTTGTCTGCATTCCTATATAACCTGTCACTATGCATGAAGGCAAAAATGATGAAACTGAAGTTGCCCTACTTTGGATATACCTGTACTGTATTGTGAGAAGACAAGATTTTCTGAAGAAGGCAATAATGCTGGGAAAGACTGAAGGTAGCAAGAAAAGAGGAAGACCCAATATGAAATGGTTTGATTCCCTAAAGGAAGACGCTGGCTTGTGTTTGCAAAGCTGAGCAGAGCTATTGAAGACAGGACATTTTGGAGATCTCACATTCAGAGGGTCTCCATAAGTCAGAGGTGACTTAGTGGCACATAAAAACAAGTGCAAGTAGCTAACTGAACATTTAGTTTGTTTTATTAACAACTTGGATGAGGAGGTGCAAGAAATGCTTATCCAATTTGTGGGTGACATATTTCAATGGGGTAGTTAATACTATGGATGGAAGGCAGAAACAAAATTCAAAATGATCTTGATAGGCTCAATCACGGACCTGAAACAACAGAATGAAACTTAACAGGGATAAAGTACTGTACAAAGTTTTGCATCTACTGGGGGCACCAAAAGCACCATTACAAGATGGGGAATACTTGCGTCAGTAATACTACATGTGAGAAGGATTTTGGTTGAATATCAGGAAAAATTCCTAATTTTTAGAGTAGTACAGCAGTGGGGTGGTGAGGGTTCCAATCACGAGGAAATTAAGCAACCATTCAGATATACTTTGATTTGGATTTCTGCATTGGGCAGAAGGTTGGATTCAATGGCATTCTTAGTCCCTTCAAACTCCATTATAATATACCTGTAATTCTATGATTCATTCCTTTCTCTTTTACCATGGGGAAAGCTATTCTGTAGCATCTTTCCCCCCCTCCCCCCTCTTCACTTTTGAAAATATTAAGAATCTGGGGAAACTAAGAATAGTAGATGAGGAACAACTGTCTGGAAGCTTTTCATGTGGTTACAGCTGGTATATGGTAGGCCCAATACAGAATACTGTAGCACTTAAGAAAACATGTACCTGTATGTTTACTACAATGTGCCTTTGGATATAATACTGTAATTATACAGGTGAAACTCGGAAAATTAGAATATCATGCAAATGTTCATCCATTTCAGTAATGCAACTGAAAAGGTGAAATAAATATATGAGATAGACTCATTACATGCAAAGCGAGATAGTTCAAGCCTTACTTTGTTATAATATTGATGCTTATGGCTTACAGTTTATGAAAACCCAACCCCCCCAATCTCATGTACCCCACAGTTTCCCTTACTCGAAAGTATCCGACTCTAGTGTTCAGTGCTCATCTCTGTTTCAAAGCCGAAGAGCCAGCGCTGTCTGCTTCTGCAGACATTTCTGTGGTCTTGTGGCAGGCATGACTAGATACCGGAGCACACGGAACACTGTTACCTTCCCACCGAAGTGGACCCTATTTATCTACTTGCAATTTCTTGCTTTTGAACTGCTAGGTTGGCAGGAGCTGGGACAAAGATGGGAGCTCATTCCATCCTGCAGTACTCGGGAATCGAACTGCTGACCTTCGGCCTCCCAATCAGCACCCATAATCATCACATAATCTCATGTATGCTGTATGCCATGATCATCATAATTATGATGAATTAAGGCATGACATATCTCACTTTGCATGTATATCTCATATATTTGTTTCACCTTTTAAGTGAAATGAATGAACATTTGCACGATATTCTAATTTTCCGAGTTTCACCTTTACATAATGCTGTAGAGAAGAATGTACTGTAAACACAAGTTAAGTTGCTGATGTCATGATTATTATGAACTTGTATGTACTGTGTGGGCAGATTCTGCTTGTGGGAATCTGAAAATAGGAGTTTATTTTTATTTATTTTTAAATTTAATTCTGGAGTGTTTTCAAATAATCTTGTTCTTTGGCAATCAGAGTATAATGCAGGCAGTTGGCTTGCTGATTAGGCATGCTCATCTGCTTATCTGGTAGATTTACATTGAGGTGGTTATTATGTTGATCAGTACAAGTTAGCATGCACTGTCAATAGCAAAGACTAGGGAAACAACCTGCATCGTAAACCAGGAAGGGAAGGCATATATAGAAGGGATAGGAGACTGTCTTTGTGTTCCTCCATGGCAGTGGGTCTATCTCAAAGGAGATTCTCAGCTTTTCACATGCATCTGTTTCAAAGAAACAATGAAAAGACAGAACGGATGGGGTGTGGATGTCGTTTGAACTTGGCTGTTTATATCTGATTTGACAAAAACATTGAAAAATGCAGCTTCAGATTTATCTAATGGATAAGGGCAATAGTCTTCTGGTAAAGTACATGTATTTAAGATGGACTTCCCCAACTTGGTGCTTTCCAAATGTTCTAAGCCAGGGGTCAGCAAACCTGGCTCTCTGGATGTTCTTGGACTTCAGTTACCAGAAACCAAGTCAGTACACTTGCTGATCAGGGCTTCTGGGAATTGAAGTCCAATAACATCTAGAGAGCCAAGTTTGCTGACCCCTATTCTAAGCTATAGCTCTTCTTACTCCTAATCATAGGACATGTTGTCTGAGGCTAAAAACAGTTGCTGTTCTAAACACCTTGAAGGCACCAACTGAGGAAGAGTATTCTGTGCTTTAAACCTAACTGAGTGTTTGTCCTTGATCTAGGGGGCTGTGGTGGCTCAGTGGTTAAGAAGCTTGCCTTGTTAGCTGGAAAGCTAGCAAGTGGGCAGTTCGAGACCCGGGTACTGTGTGATGGTTTGAACACCCATCTCTGTCCCTTCTCCTGCCAACCTAGCAGTTCAAAAGCAAGAAATTGCAAGTAGATAAATAGGGACCACTTCAGTGGGAAAAGATCTTGGGGACATGAAAGGAGCCTCCTTCGGGCATCCCCTGAGCGGAGTTTCTCCAGGAAAAATCATTTCAACCCAGAATAATTTCTGACATGAAATTGTTGTTATGTAGTCATGTAGTAGATGATTACCTGCATGTTACAGCTCAAGGTGTTCAGTGAATATCTATTTACTATGGGCATCAGAAGATAGCAGCCTAGTTCAAGAGAAGTCTAGGTAAAGGTAAAGGTTTCCCTTGCTCGAAAGCCAGTCGTATCCTACTCTAGCATCCAGTGCTCATCTCTATTTCAAAGCTGAAGAGCCAGCGCTGTCTGCTTCTGCAGACATTTCCGTGGTCATGTGGCAGGCATGACTAGACACCGGAGTGCATGGAACACTGTTACCTTCCCACCGAAGTGATTCCTATTTATCTACTTGGAATTTCTTGCTTTCGAACTGCTAGGTTGGCAGGAGCTGGGACAGAGACTGGAGCTCATTCCGTCCTGCAGCACTCGGGATTTTAACTGCTGACCTTCCGCCTCCCAGCCAGCGTCCTAGCCACTTGAGCCACTGCAGTCTAGATGGCCTTTTATTACATGCATGGAAGTCTGCTTTAGTAAACAGATCTTCCTCGTTGAATCAAACCATTTCTGCCTGCATAGGGCATATATATTGCTGCTATTACATTGTTGTGTTTTTGCCTTTCGGCATACCTGGAACAAATTCAGCTAAACAGCTTCTCCTGGTAGAAACTTTCAAAGGTTTTCATGTGATCTTTTTTTACTTTCCCCCTTTTTAATGCTGCATGGTGGCACAGATGCTGATGAATGTACAGAAGGGACAGATGACTGCCATATCGATGCGCTTTGTCAAAATACACCTAAGTCGTACAAATGCATTTGCAAGCCAGGTTATAAAGGAGAAGGAAAACAATGTGAAGGTAAGGTTAGCTGCTCTCCCTTCTTTATTTACTCTGCAAGTGCTTCAATAAATAATGGCATCCCTGAAACAATTAATGCAGATTTACAGCTGCTTATCTTCCAATCTTGGTGCTTATTGGAAAGAAGCCCCTGCTGCTTCTGTTAATTGTTTTGTGCCTAAACTGGATGTACTGCATTCTGAGAACTACTTCTGGAAACAAGCAGTTTTAGTTTTAAAAACCTTGTGTGAGTTCTTGGGAATTTGAGAATTCTGTGTATGTAATCTGTGTCTCTACCTCAGCCACATGCTTGTCTTGTCTTGTGTGGTACAGCCTCTTAGAGATAGTGACCAAAAAATCTACATGGATGAAGTGGCCTATGTTGTTTCTATATGTTTGCTAGTGTCAGTCCAGGGTCTGGGTGCTCAGAATGGGCTGTACATTGAAATAAATGCTTTGGATTTGCCTGTGATAGCAAGAGTATTATGAAAGCCTTTTGTGCACTCTAGAATTGAGGTAAACAGTAGCACCATTCAGACTAAACCCAGTACTGTGAACATACTAGGGGGAGCACTTAACCCATCACCTTTATATTTTTCATGCTTTCTGTACTAAGTCTGAAGATCAAAGGTTCTTATTGTATGTACTTTATACACATGAGCGATATCTCTGGGAAATCTGGGTTCTTGCACTTGTGTTTAGCCTACAGGTACAGTACCACCTTTTAGATTCAGCACTGAAAGCAGGAGAAGCATTGGAACTGGCAAGGGCTAAGTACTCCTTTCTAAGCATTTCGCAGTGCAGGCTGTGACACCTTTGGCTCGGCATATAGAAGTAGCCAATGATGAGGAATTCAGAGTATTACAATCCAGCAATATTTGGAGAGCACTCAGGAATTATATCAAAGGATGAGCTTAAAATAACATTCTTCCAGTTGTATACATTTAGAGATAGTCAAGACTAAGTGGACATTGATGAGAATAAACTAAGTATGTTGTGTTATATAATAAAAATATTCATCCTGTAAGGGGAAGTGCTAGAACAGGGATTATCAAACTGTGGCCCGTGGGCTGGATGCGGCCCACAGTGCCATTTCATATTTCCCTCACAACCTCCAACACACCAGGAAGTACCATGTGGTAGAGGAAGGGCAAAATGGCCATCTGGCCCCCGAAGCTGTCTTAGGGAGTGTGACCTGCCTCCGGCTTTAAAAAGTTGAGAACTCCTGCACTAGAGTTTCTATTCTTTTGTGCTGGAGGCTAATAGTAAGCATGTGTATTTATTTATTTTAAAATTACATTGTAAAAATAACAAGTGCAAATTCATCTTGATTTGCCATTAGAACAGTCATTCTGTGTTTGGTTTCAAACGGTTATTAGAAATGGCCTGTCAGGAAAGCAAACTCGATCATTGAAAACATAAAATTACTATTATCTATCTATCTATCTATCTATCTATCTATCTATCTATCTATCTATCTATCTATCTATCTATCTATCTATCTATCTATCTATCTATCTATCCAATTTGTCTAGCTAGCCCAATCGACGTGCGATTCTGGGTGGTGTACATAAAATCCCCAACGTTTAAACTATAGAGACCCTTAAAATTCCTAAAAACACTGAAAAACTACCTCCCATTTGCACCAATTAAAAATGTAGTTAAACACTATTAAAAGCATGAGTGATCCTCCTCTAAATGAGCCGGGGGGGGGGGGTGCTCCCTCTCCACCTCCCCACCCCTGCCCTGCCAGACAGGTTTTCAGCTCTTTTCTGAAGGGCAGCAGCTCTGTCTGGAGACACAGTTCAACTGGCAGGAGGTTCCATAGGGCCGGAGTGGACGCCAAAAAGGTACTATGCCTGAATTTTTCAAATACTGTACCTAGATTGTATACCTCTCTGTGTACTTCAATAATTCAGTACAGTGATAATTCCCTGACTTGGGTCAGGAATGCTAATTATGTTGTTGAAACAATACATAAAAGCAATTAAGTTTCCCACAGTTTGCATTTGTAGACTTAAGTGTAATTTAAATATATTTTTAAATTCCGGTTTTAATAGATTGGTGTCTAGTTCTTTGCAGTCCTCTTGTGCTCTTCTGAGAGTCCTCCTTAGACCTCGTTAATCAGTTCTCAAAAATTCTCATTACTTGTACTGCATTTTAAACAAACAACTGCTTAAAAGTCAGAACTAAAGAAATAGATAGTAATAAGTATGTGCTGTCAAATCAATTCTGGGACTGTGCAGCTTCCCCAAGGCTAGAAAAGCTGGCTCTTCTGGGATGTGCAATAAGGAATTGAACTCTCAAACTCCGGCTCCACCACCAGATACCTAACAAAGATAATATGTACTTCAAATACCTAATAAAATTCAAAAGTGGTCTGAAATTAAGATCAGCCTACTGTCTATCAGCCAAGAGAGATTATGCAGTTCTAGCTACAGTGAGTTTATAGAGCAATTCACTCCCCTGTCAGCAAACTGGTGCATTCTGATAATGGAGAATTTTAGTCACTTCATACATTGTTTCTCATTGTTACTCTTAAAAGTGTAAAAAGTATGTTTGCAAGTCTGTTTATCAAACAGGTTTAATGAAGGAGCTAAAATTGGTTATTGGTTCCTGTTGAGCATTCACTTGTGTGCAAATCCAAGTTTGTTAGTGCAAAGTGTTAAAGCATCTACAGTATATGTGCAAATTAACTTCTGTTCTAAAGAGTTGTCCATTGTCGAAGCACACATTTTGGTTCACAAACAGATTGTGTTGATGAGGGAAAGCATGTTCTGTAACTCCTAATCTGATTCCTAATTCTTGAGGATAGTGATACAGTACTAGAACATGGCAGAATGTTCTTTCCAAAACCCTTCATGGTACAGTATCTATTTCCAAAATTATGGTTGTTTTTCAGGAAAAGGTTGGAGAAATGTCAAGGATCTTTTTGCTGTCAAACTCTATAAAATACAGTTTAAAAGAGTAAATGTGTACAACACTTTTTAATCTTTGCTTAAACTTGGCTTGATGCTGGTGCCAAAGACTCCATAGATTCCAGAGTTTTTGGCACAGTACTGTTGACTCTGATATTTGCAGAAGTCCAGAGAACGTTGCTTCTGTTATCTGCAGAGGTAGAAACATGAAGAAGGTTGTTTAAAACTGTGTTTTATCTCCCAGAGTGGAAAATTTCCCAAATGGGTGGTATAGAAATGTGATAAATAAATAAATATTTGTTTGTGCATGTGTAGCACTGGTGTAAGAGCAGGTAGTTTCTACCTCTAAACCAGAAGCCTGTGTTATGTAAATGTAGCCTGATGATGATGATGATGAAATCAGCCATGGTGATAATGAGCTAATGTGATCTTTCAAAGTGCACCAAGGCCAATCTATACCTATAAATCCAGACGTTAACTGTTGGATTTTGGCATACGCTTCCGCACCCATCCACACTATCCTGTACTGAGCCTCCTGCACTCGCCCAAACCCGGCCCACAGAGCCCTGCATGGTTGCCAAAGCCAGCAGTGGGGCAAGAGCCCCATGAACGTGAACAAAGGGAAACAACCTCAAATCCCAACATCCTCTGCACCGCGCCTCAGCCAATCAGGCTGACAGGCGTGACCAAAAAGAATGGCACACCCAATTGAAATCGAGCCACAGGAAAAAACCGCTGCACGAATGCAAACAAAACAAACAAAACTCCAAGTCCCAGCGTCCTACATGCCATGAGCACTTCAGCCAATCAGGCTGAAGGGCACGAGTGCGCATAACACTGAAAAAGCCAACATGTGAAAAATAAAATGAAAAAACGCCGGCTTCCCGCAACGGGAGTGCAAGTCCACCGCAGGAGGACGTAGCACCACACGGCCTCGCAAAACAAAAACCCACGGCAAGACTACCGCCGGCCTTCTTTCCCAGAGCAACAGGAAGAAGAGGGACCCCCTCTCCTCTCCGCTACCCCACCGAAGACATGGCCTCAAGGTACATTGAGCAGGGGTGGGGGAAAACAGGCAGCAGTTTATCAGGGGAAGCACACTCCCTGGCGAATGACTGGCTGCTGCCTTTGTACTTCCGACACCACTGTTTCGAGAACTAGCACAAAACAGTGGTGGAGGTAATACAAAAGCAGCAGCCAGCAATCTGGTTAGGTAAGCCAGGAGAAAAAGGAGACAGAGAGGAGAGAACCATCGTCAGGCAGATAGCTCTTCTCTGCCTCCTTTTCACCCTACCTACCTAACTAACCTTACCGGATGAAGAGCGGGCTGACTGCTGGCTCCTCATTTTCCCCATTGCTGCATCAAAATCAAATTTCAAACCAGCAATGGGGGAAAGAGGAACTGACAGACAGGCTGTTCGTCACACACAAAAACACAACAACAAAATCAAAAATATACGCAAAACGCCAATCACCAAAATTAATAAAACACAAATAAACAAATAATTAAAAAACACATTAACCAACAAAAAATAAACAACAAAATCCACAAACAAAAACACCCACAATACTATAAAAGCACAGAAAAAACACCTAACTACAACATGAAAATACCTAACTCTAACAACAAAAATTCCACAAATTCCACAAATAAACACGAACAAAATCACAAAAATAAAAAAACAACCAGAAACAAACAAACCAATTAAACACATCTAAAACCCAACAAAACCACAAAAGAACAAACACAAACACCTCCCAGCCCACCACCATAAAAACAAAACAAAGAAAAAAAACAGAAGAAAGAAAACCAGAGAACTCACCAGCACATCCTCCCTCCACGAGACCGGAACAGAACTGAAGAAACAAAAACTACTTACCGGAAGAAGCCCCACCTAGACTTGCTTCTTTTAAGTTGTATTTTTTCCCACTGCTGTTATACTTTGTGATTTAAAAAAATGTATTTCTATCCCTCCTTTCTTCTAGAGTGCTCAAAGTATCATTCATCCCATTCTTTCCTCTACTTGGTCCTCACAATAACCTTATGAAGGTGGTCAGGCTGAAAGGTTCTGAATGGCTCAAAGCCACCCAGTGAATATCATGACTGAGTGGAAATTTGAACCCTAGTCTCTTAAGACTTTGTGCAACTCTCTAGCCTCTAACATGTTTCAAAAATATTTCCTGAAATAATACAATTGCAACAATATAAATATCACTGTTACTGTGAGGGTGGTCATCTTAGCAACAAAGTGGTGAGGAATCAGTCCACCAGCCTGAGCCAGAATTTAACGATATATTGACACATAGGCATAAAAATGTGTTCAGCCCTCTGGTTTAAGAGAGCTAAAACTATAACAGAAAGCTGTACCAGAGAGCTAAAACTGTACCAGAGATGAAAGTGTGCATGCAATTCCCAGTCAGAATCTAAACATCTGTATGCTATAGACTAATGATGGTGAACCTTTTAAAGACTGAGTGCCCAAGGAGGACGAGGAGGCAGCACGTGAGCAGGCACCACAAGGGCCTACACACTCATGTGATGTCACTGGCATGCCTCTGGTGAAGTCACATGGGTGTGTGCATGTGCCCACCTCACCCAGCCACAGCCTCCAGGCTAGTATTTCAACCTCCCGTCTTGACTCCCCTTTGGCAGAGGGAGAGGGGTGGTGAGGAAGTGGTGCCAGCCAGGCAGGGCAAGGCAGGGCTTCCCCTCAGCTCCCTGCATGTCAGAAGAAAGGACTCTGTGTGCCACTTCTGGCACACGTGCCATAGGTTTACCACCAGGGCTATTGGCCATTTGTTAGACCATCACACCTTTAGTCCTCCAGAGCATTCCTGTTGACTTTAAAGGTGCCATTAAATGTTGATTTATTATTTTGCTTATATAGACATCCTTAACTGAAATTATTCTCAGCATCAGCATATCAGTTAGGCCAGGCATTCTCAGCCTATGGCCTGTGGGCCAAACCCAGCTCCTGACGCGAATTCATCTGGCCCCCAACATCCTCACTGATCCCGGAAGTTGAATTAAAATGTGTTCTGTGCATGCACAGAACGTTCTGTGCATGCACAGAACGTTCTGTGCATGTGTGGCGTGCATTTTACTTCCACTTCCAGATGGGAGGAACCACGTGAATGGCCCAATCAGCAGTCCAGACTGTCCAGGAGCTGTGGTCAGGTTCGTGACCCAAAATCCTTGAGAAAGCCTAAGTTAGGCCTCACTGCGGAGACAGCAGAGGGAAGATCCCTTTGCAGGGGAGGAACAGGTGTTTATGACATTTCAGCTGCTGCTGAAGAATCAATGTGACCTAGATATCCAGCACTGTGTTTTGAACAGGCCATAAGCATTGTCAATAAGGTTTATTGTTATTACCCCCCACTTGAAACAAGTAATTTTTTAAAATTGTTGGCAAGGATTAGGATTATTACTGTGCAATAACCTTCAGAATTAACTGAATTTTAAGAAGGATTTGATTTCTCATTTCAGCTATGAAGCCAGTTTCAAAGGTTTTCTCTACCTATTTCTCTTCCTGAATGCTGAAGTATTCCTTTCCAACCAAACTTTAAATGGCCTGTCAAAATCACTAGACTGTAAGTGAAATATTGCTGCCTTTGGCAGGTCACTTCAACATTAGAAACGCTCCACAGAGGTGGACACAGAGGCAAAATGGGTATGTGGTTAATGGGACATTAGATTTACATCCTTGGGTAGACTTCTCCTCCTATTCCTCCATGTCTAGAGTTAGTGTTTCTATTTACAGTACTCCAACTGAAAAAAAAAAAACTGAAATCCTGCAGGTTTTTTTTAAAAAATGAAAGAATTCTGATATTCCAAAATTCTTGATATTCCCATGGGATCTTCTTTATTGTGGGGAAGCTATTGGGGCTTTTAGGATTAAGGGGAGTCTCTAATTTTTGAGAATTGCTGTTACCAGTCTTCCCCATCACACAACATACCCCCTCCTCTATTTTGGAGGGGGGGTATTGGGAGGTTTTTATGTCCCAAAAGCACTGTAGCTGACAGTATAGGCTTAACACAGCTCCACTAATAGCTTTTAGCTAGAATTTGTGTGTGTGTTCACATTTGATAAACATAAAGATAAACTACAATAGGCGATAGATTAGAAATCCATTATCTGGGCCAGATAAAGATATTAGCATTGATGGGCTCCACATTAATTATTAATTCAGATTTTATATGTGTGTGATGCTAATTTACAGATGTATTTTTATCACCAATACCTCTCCTTTTTACCATTGTTACTATCAAAGCTATCACAGTAAATTAGGCATGGGCCTTTCTTCGCTTGTATATAGCAGGTAGCATTTCTGTAAAGACAACCCCCCCCAATCACAGGCTGTAACTCATTTGAAATGTTTAACACAGTAAAATGCAGATCCTTTTTAAACGATTGAAAATCTGAAGATTGCTTTGCTAACATCCAAAGTTTTTTTTTTTTAAGGTAATGGGAAAGGAATTTCATATCTCCAAGGGCATTGAAAATGTTTGGTCCAAAATGTTTGGCCTCATAAAGATTTTTATTTATTTATTTGGTCAACACAGAGTATTTTTGTCTCGGGTTCATATTCGATAGCAATTACATTTTTGAAAGTACAGTACTTTCTTCAGTGTTGTTGTGTCTTTAAACCTCGGTGCCTGGGAAGGCAGCCCTCCTCTCTTGCAAAGGAAGAGACAAAGATAGAATATTCACACAGTCTTAGTTTGCTTGCTTCCCCCTCCCTTTCTGCCCCTTTCAGGAGTTAATTCTGCACTCACTCTGGGAAAACCTATTTAAAGCTGTAGTTACATGAGGCAGTATCCTCAGCATTGAGTCTTGTAGCTGGGCCAGCTCACCACATCAGAAGTGTCCCTGCGTCTTAAACTACTCATATTTTAGATGTTGATTTCTCTTTAATGGTAGACCTGGCTGAAATCCATGCTTATTTAATACATAACTTGCTTTCTGTCCCAACATACCTTGGCTCACTCAAAATAAGAGGGCTCTGTGAGGAATTAAAATAAGAGCTTACCCTGCACAGATTCATGTATGAAATGGAATTTGCATGATTGAATTTAAACTTTGACATACGATGGAATTTAACATCTAATTGCGAATAGGTGAGAGAAGTAGCACAGATCTGGATTGCTTTGTAAATGTTCAGAGCCTGCTATGTGTTATGATGTGTATGATATATGGCTATGTTTTGTATTCATTATTAATGGAAAATTATGTTGCCAGCTGTGTTATATGTGGTTTTCAGGTAGTTTGGTTGGTTCCACTTCAATAGTAGCCATTGTAGAAGCTGTGACTGCCCGTTGATTTCAGTATCAGGGACAGTTCTGTGTAATCCTGTGTTTGTATCTTGAGTCCTCTCTAATGATGATAACCTTGAGTTGTGATTGTCTCCTGAACAAGAAAGACTACAATTTCTTTTCAGGATAAAGTGAAAGAGTGTATTTATGTTTGGTGGGAGGTTGATTCTCAGCAAGGTCAGTGCTACATTCTTGGATTCAAGGCTGATTTTTTGTGGGGGCGTGATAGGGAAAAGTCTCCTTAACCACACCACATAGTATTTAATTTTTAAATAGCCAAGGAATAATTCCCCTGCCTTTATAAATATGGTAACACTGATCTTTCTGATGTACGTTCTGAGCGCAACTCCTTGTTCACTTACCTTGGGTCAGAGGGCTAGAGGGAGTAGTGGGGAGAGGCAGGGGGAAAGATGTACTAGACTGTGAATCTGGAGCTTGCAGTTCAGTCTTTTCGATTAAGAAACACAACTGTTATCAGCCTACTTTGCCAGCCAGACCTGATTGCTATCTTAGATATCCTTATTGGAAAAGACAAGGAGCACAGTTAGAGGTGATTTAACAGCACCAATAAGGCATAGGTCATGCTAGCATACTGCCCTTTAAATTCTCTTCACTACCATAAAGAAGGAGCTCTGGCAGTCAGGAGACCTTGCTTGGGAGGCATAAAAGGGTTCAGAATATTTCTGCCTTTGGCAAACTCGTGAAGTCTGTGGGCTGTTCTGACCCCTAAAATACATGACTTTAAGTCTTTCACTGCAACCCTGAAACTGAGTCTTATTGCTGTTTCCTCCCTCGTGTTTGTTTCACATCAGTTTGTTTCATATCACTTTTCGCAATTTTTATATAGTAAATCCAGCTTACTTGGAGTAATAGAAACCATGTAGAACCATAGAGTAAGCAGCCTGGGTGTAGATGGCTTAAATTGGGGTGCCCAATCTTTTCAGGCCATGGGCCAGTCACGTGGCTGAGTGTGCTGGTCATGTGGTTCCTCCCACCAGAAGCAGAAGTAAAACATGCATGTGCATATGCAGAACACACCCGTGCAAGTGCAAAAGGCTGCCATAAATGACCCGTGGCTGTCAAACATGTTTACGACAGCCACGGGTCATTTACGGCAGTGTTCTGCACATGCATGGACACATTCTGCACATGCACATTTTACTTCTGCTTCTGGCAGCAGTGAGGGCAGTGTGGGCCAGATTAATTGGCACCATGGGCCAAATCCGGCTCACAGGCCATAGTTTGGGGCCCCCTGGCTTAAATGGTCATCTTCCTTATTCAGAACATACTGTATTTTATATCACCATGTATATCATTGAGAATTCTCTGGTGGTGTACATGAAGCACTAGCAGAGAATTTAAAGTACTTCACTAAACTTGAAATCTTGTATACCATAGAATGGAACCATGGCAGATAAAATGCCATAACTCTGTAAAATAAAAAGTGTTTTTAGAATGTTCCCACTATAACCTAGGTAGCAAGCACTGAGATTTTAAAAGAAAAGTGTGACAATATGATACCAGACACACTTCATTAGTTTAATTACCAAGCTAAGACCCCTTTCCTCAGTAAGAATATGTTCAGTCCCTTGATAGTCTTCATTGCCCACTTCTGCATCTCTTTCTGCTGTTTCATGTCCTTTTTGAGATGAAATAACTAAAATCGCATTCATTGAAACCTTGTTGCTTACCTTTGTAAGTTGCAACTAGATTAGGTTTATTTAATATATCAATTTACGGGGCAGTTGATGCACCACATCGCTGCTGGCTCAATAAAAGGCAATCACATTTATATACCACCCCATAGTGTTTGGTGAACTCTCTGGGTGTTAATTAGCATTTTTCCCCCAACATGCTGGGTACTCATTTTACCTACCACAGAAGGATGGAAGGCTGAGTCAGCCTTGATTCTTAGTTAGGATCAAACTCACAACCTTTTGGTTGCAGGAAAGCAGCTTAACCACTGCACCTCCAGGGCTCCTTTTCTTGCTAAAAAGAAAATACTAAATAGGTCTTTTCTAGTTGCTTACTTACACATTTTCCATCATGAACAATTAGAGATAATGTAAAAAAATGATTTGGCTGTTTTTCATTTTTATTTATTTATCGTTCTAGGGCATTTTTAACGTGATGATTACTGTATGATTTGAGAAACATGGCATTATCACAAACACCATCATGTTAACTTGAATTGGTATCAGAACAATAGTCCTACCTTAATTTACAAGGCCTCTGTAAATTTCACTGAGGTAGTTGTGTGACATTTGATACATATACGAGAATAGGAAGGCATAATCTGATGTTTTTCCTTTTGTGTTGACAAAGAACTACAGATTATATTAATTTGGGTACAGCTCAAACCTTTTCCCCATACTTAGAGTTAGTTCTCCTTCAGTTCAGTGGGATCTACTTGGAGTGCAGCCTCAAATTGAAAAATGCATGTTATAATGGATACTCTCAGATTGGATAAGGACTCCTTGCTTACGGTCACACATGCTCTGGTCACCTCCAGACTTGACTATTGCAATGCACTCTACGTGGGGCTGCCCTTGACGACCATTCGGAGGCTGCAGCTGGTCCAGAATGCGGTGGCCTGGGTGGTGATGGGGTGTGGGCATTATGCCCATGCCTTGCCACTGCTCCGGGAGCTGCACTGGTTTCCAGTTTGCCTCCGAGTGCAATTCAAGGTGCTGGTTATGACCTTTAAAGCCCTATATTGTAGTGGGCCAGGATACCTAAGAGACTGCATTGCCCTAAGAACATCTGTCCGTCCAATCACAGTGGACTAGGGGGGGCTCCCTAGTTGTTCCATCATCTAGGGGAGCTTACCTCTCTGGAACAAGAAAAAGGACCTTTTCCGTGTCCGCACCAGCCGTTTGGAACCTCCAGCCAGTAGAGCTACAGCTGCAGATGGAGCTACTGCCATTCAGGAAAGGACTTAAGACCTGGCTGGCGGGGATGGTGTGGGGCACTGAGGGCAGTGTGGCTCCTGCCCATTGGCTTTTTCCATAAGAGGCACCTTCTCTCTCCTGCATGGGGTGGGATTTTAATGGGGGTGGGGATTTTAACTGTTTTTATTATGTGGGGTTTAAAATTATGTAAGCCGCCCTGAGTCGGGCTTGCCTGAGTGGGTAGCGAACAAGCCGAAAAATTAAATTAAATCAAATTAAAATTTTGAATTGTTTTCACAGATTCTCTCATGAGTGGCTGAGTCCTGTTGCACCCATTTAAAAAAATGAATATGTGTCGGGAAGCAAAGAGAGAAGGTTAAGGCAAGCTGGCAGCAACAGAATGCCTTTTCTGCTCAACAAGAAAAGACTAATCTTGCGGCCAGGAGGTTGAATTTACAAAACTGCAGACACAAACAGCATAGTAGTACTGTATTGATTTCCACTTAATAGCATACTTCAAGGCACAGATTCTTAAGGATTATTTTGTAAGTTGTGGTTATGCTTCTGAAAGCAAAAAGGAATTAATTTGGAAAGCTATTCCAAGCAGATATCTAAATGCTGGTAAACCAGAAATGAATTATTCTGTCCAGTTGAAAGAGTTGTATTCCAAATGGTTTTTTATTTGTTGCCCATTTCCCATCTAACCTATGAAAATACAATATGCTATAACAGGCCAAAGGAGAATGTACAATTACCTGTGATGTCTACTTTGAGCCCTGTGTAACGTTTAAAGCAAGGATTCTCAACCTGCAGCCCGTGGGCCGGATGTGGCCTATGGCACCATTTCATGTGCCCCCCAACTGCCTCCACCACACCAGAAAGTGTCATGTGGTGTAGGAAGGGCAAAATGGCCATCTGGCCCCCGAAGCTATCTGAGGGAGTGTGACCCGGCCCGCAGCTTTAAAAGGTTGAGAACTAGTTTAAAGCGTATATAGCAATACATTTTTTTCTTGTGGTGAGACAATTCTCTCCACATAATAAAACAAGAAACATATAGTAGAAGTCCCTCCTCCCTTTCCATTCAAATTTCAAACTACTGTATATATTGGCCAAAACCCTGTTCCATAAATTATGCTTGCATAATTGTGATGATGTCACAGGGAGGGGAAGACAGCCAATCATAAAAGAGTCCCTGCTTTTATGCTAGGGCTCACCCAACTCATGCTTAGTAAAACTGACCATATATGTGAGTTAGGCAAGCAGGAACTCTTTTATTGCCACCAGTCCCCTCATGCCAGTGATATCACCTTTCACACAGGAAGAATTTGCAGGATGGAATTTTGCCCATTGGGATGAACTCTGATCAGAAATGACATTTTTATTGAATAGGCTTCTCTATATCTGTTAACACCAGACAAATGACTGTTACTTGGACTGCCCACTCTTCCCCCTCCCCCAGGTGCCATACCACATGTATAATGAAATGGACACTGAAAGAAGAAGATTCAAATAATGACAACAGGGGAAAAATAAAGAATCCTCTTTTGTTAAATGTGGTGATTTTTTTTAATGTTAATGGTGTTAAACTAGTCTTGACAAAAACTGTGGCAGTGACTTTTACAGCTTATTATCTGTGACATGGTGGATGAATACCTGAGCACAGCCTCTCTGTCTATCATTCACTTACCCTTAGTTGCTCTAATCATCAGGGTTTCTTGTTGCCATTGGCTTAGCCCCTCTGATTGTAAATAAGGGCAGGGCGTGCATAAGATGCTCCATCAATCCATTCTGCCCTTGGTGAACCTCTCTTAATTCTTCTTATCAAGTCCTTTCAGTTGATGTCCAACATATGTCCCTATGAAGTATTTAGAGATATGCTTGATGCTCAAGGAATGAATCCCATGGACAAACATTCATTTTAAATGAATATTTGTTGAGAAACTTGTGGGACTCAACCCATAACTGCACTGCCTCTCTGCCTAACAAAACTAGTGTTAATGTTAACAATTGCTCATACTTTTAAGTAGGAAATAAAAGTGGTACCTCGCTTAAAGAGCATAATGCGTTCCACTGGAATGCTCTTTAAGTGAGTTGCTCTTTAAGCGAAACACTTGGAAAAAGCACTGCCATTGTAAGCAACGAATTATGACTACTGGCGGCGGGGGGGGGGAATGTGAACCCCGATTTAGTTGTTAAGCGAGTTTTTGGTTGTTTTTAGTTGTTAAGTGAGGGTGACCATTCAGAGAAAATTCTGCTCTTTAAGCGAGTTAGTCTCTAAGCCAGGTGCTCTTTATGTGAGGTTTTACTGTATTATGTTCCAGACAGGAGTGAACTGGTAGGAGTAGATGAGTTTTATCCTTCCATCACACCTACAAGGGTTTTAGGAGGTGCTAAATATACTTTACATCTTTGTGTCTACAAGAGTGGTTGTTGGTTCTGCAATTTTTTGGAATAACCCTCCCAATAATACATGTTAATCATTAACATGTATTAATGACATTGTGTTATCATTTTGTCCTACGAGAGGTACTTTTAATGATAACAGCTTTCCATAAAAGTTCACATTTAAATACAGGAGTTTGTCTTTAAGGTGCCACAACTTTTAATGTTGGGTTGTTGTTGCCCCTCTCCCCCCATTTTGTTTACTCTCTGATAAACTTTTCCTTTGTGATTGTATCTTGTATATTTGAGCAGGAATGGGTTACCTCTAGGGGCAGAGTTTTCTCCTTGAACCTGTCTGGGGCCACACTGTCTGGGGCCACACCTTTGCTAAGACAATAAGAAAAATGGGCGAGGATATTCATTATGTATCCTGATCAAGATAATTTCATGGATATGGCTAGGAATTTTGTTTGGATGGTACTTGTTTTTCCTTCATCTTGAATTTAAATTTGTTTTGTGTATTGATCAGCTTTGCTCGGTCACTATAGTTCTGTTCCAATAATAATAATAATAATAATAATAATAATAATAATAATAATAATAATAATTTCATGTCAGAGATTACTCGGGGTTGAAAGGATATTTGCTAGAGAAACTCTGTTCAGAGGACGCCCGAATGACGCTCCTTTCATGTCCCCAAGTGCAGCCCTCGGATATCAAATCCCAACCTTCCAGTCTCTAAGCTCAATGTCTTAACCTCTAAGCCACCAAGGGAGCTGCTCTGTAGATAGAAAATTCCTATACAGTACTCCCTTTGGATCGTATATAGCGGGTTTGAGTTACTTCTTCCTGCACAAGGTTAACACTTTCTAGCTGTAGCCTGATGATGGACTTATGACACTTCTTGACACAAGTTGCACTGAGAATATTCCCATGCTTGCTAAAATTGATGTTGGACTTTTTTCAGATGGCTGTCCTTCTCCCAAGCATGTGGGGATGGATGTGATGTGATTGAGCATCATAAGACTAATCATAGATTTATGGACTTGGCTAATAAGTCAAAGCTCATAATCCACCTTCCCACTATGAAGAGAGATCAGAGGTCTGCTTTAATTGTTTAAAGTGAAGACAGATTGATGAAAATACACACACTTTGTCTTTGCCCATAGTGTGAGCACTAAGGCAACTAGTGCAGCAGATTTCCCATGCTTTAGAAAATATAATTCCTTCTTTGATACTGTTCACAGCTGTGATGAGCATCTATTGGATAGCATCTGTGATATTAGAAACACATACTGGACTCCACTGTAAAGTCTGATGTAGTCTTCCTGCATAGTTGAAGAGGGAGGGTAAGATGACAGATGAACATGTGTTTGCATTAATACCTTTTGGTGTGTTCATTATTTTTAGAGGCTGTCTTGAACTATAAGGAGATGAACAAGTTTGGTGGCCAATTTCAAGCAAACCTTCCAGGTGTACATTCTTGCATTTCTGTTAAAAGACTGGGTTTGTGCAAATTTTCTCAATCTTTGTGACAGCTGAAAAATGCTATATCGCTTAAGTCAGGGGTTCCCAATCTAAGGCTAATGGGTCAGATTCGGCCTGAGGTGCCATTTCATGTGTCCCCCCACCCCTCCAAAGGCATTCAAGAAAGAAAATGGCCACCCCTTTGAAGCTGTTGGGACAAAATGGCCACCCTCATCGTGCAAGCAGGGCAAAATGGCCATCTGGCCCTTGAAACTGACTGGGAGAGTATGACCCGGCCCCTGGCTTGAAAAGGTTGGGAACTCCTCGTTTAAGTCATAATTATGTAGCAAGTTGTAATTACTCTGGCATTTGAAAAGTCATAATGACTTCAAGTAGGCATCTATACTGTATGTCAATTTTGAATATTAGTGATTATGCAGAATTCTAAGAAGGAGGCATTTTGATTTCTGAGATTTGTATCCCAGCTCTGATTCAGTTACTGTTGGATGCAGGCCACATTAGAATCTGGTTCCATCCTAAAGGCATTTATTTTAGATGAAATCCCCCTTTTCTGAAAAACTTTGTTCATACTGGACTCTAAATCCAGCTTTGTTCTTGAATAATCAGTAATGCTTTTGATCAGCTTCATTTGGTATGGCAAACACACCTGTCTTGGGAGAAGGAATATATGGCTACTGTCAGATGAATTCTGATCACATCTTACTATATTCTAACTGGGTTTTATTGCATTTTTACTCTGTTTTTATATGAGTTGTCCTATGGTACTTTTTAGAGCTGGAAAATTAGATGCAACTACTTCAACAAGCAAGCCAGCCAGCAAATAATAATATTTAGACTACAAAGTACTTTTTGTGGATTTACTTTTTAAAGGCATCAGGAATAAGTCTCAAGACAATGGCTGAAGTCTCGGAGAACTGACATGATTTTCCATGCCTCCAAGCAGAAAGACAAACATTGGGAAAAGTGATACAGTACTGGAGGAGGAATAACTTGGAGTGTGTGTGTGCCTTTAAAAGTAGGGGTGCCCAAACTATGGCCCAGGGGCCGGCTCCAGCCCCTGATACCAATTCATTTGGGCCTTACTGCTCTTGATGTATCTGGAAGCCGAAGTAAAAACATGCCTGTGAAAGAACATAATTATAAAATGTTATGGAGGTGGTACCTGACCCCAGTTAGGTTACTTTTAGGACCCTTCTGTAAATGCAGGGTTTTAGGACCAATACGGGTAAAGGATATCTAATGCTGAATGATTTAATGGCTATAATTATGGATACTTAAGGACAACCTCCGGGTTGGAGAGATAGGCAGGATATCTCTCAATGCCATTTCCAGGGAATCCTAAGCAGGTGAAGGCATCTCCTTGGGAATACCCTGAAGGAAATGGTGAGCCACTGTGTGAGACAGAATGATGGACTGGATGGGCTGTGGCCTGTTCCAGCAAGGCTGTTCTTATGTTCTTATAATGACTTTGTAAAGCTAATAGTTTTTTGTTTTGCTCTTAAACTAACCATTTACACTAGGTTATTAAACTGCAGGCAGGGGTTTCAGGGTAAAAGACACAAACTCAAGGATGGAGGTAAGTAGTAGCTCTCTTTGGTATGATTACATCTCTCTTCAAGTTGATGTTCTGCTGAACATCTAGTTTACAAATATGCTAGTCTTTGGTGAAGCATTAAATGCAACCCTGTTATTAACAAGGAAACAGAAACTTGTTTGAAACATGTGTCTTCTGGTCTGAATTAGTTCTTGACATATCCTTCCCTGCTATTACATTATTTGAGGTGGGAGAGAGCTTTAAGTGCCTGAACCATTTAACCTTAATAGCTTTGTTTTTAATAGAAGCTTGCTAACTAAAAGAACCAAATTATTGCTTGAATTAGACTGTTTTAATCTTAATTAAAAGCTTACCTTTATAATAAGAAACAGCCTGCATTTTTTAAAACACACCCGGTGAGCCTTTTTTAAATGGCTTGTTTGAAAGGTTGAATACCTTTAGATAATAATTTAGTCTCTGTGCAGCTAGTCATTATTGTGGATGTATTGCAGTTAATTAAAAATTTAAAAAGTCTTCTCCATGTGGTTTTACCCGACTTTATGCTTATGGAATTGGTAGTTTAGAGATTCTATGAGCCACAGATTTTGAAAAGAGATTGTAGTTTGTTTTCCTACAGTGCTGAGTTATAGAAAATTTCTAAATCAACGTGTGAAATGCACAGATGATAGCTTTTTACGTATAAGTAGTCCAAAACTATTCTATATTTAATGGGGGGGGGAGAGAATGTTCAGGTGAATTTCTGGAATTTGTACAGAGATCCTTAAATATGCTTCCAATTCATTTATGAAAAATGAAAAGAAGTCATTATTATGGCAAAACTTTGAATGACCTAGAGATGGTTCATACTATATTAGTAATTGTATTCTGATTGGATTTAGGCAGATCCTAATTTTTTTAGGATTAGTAAATTTTTTACTGATTTCTCAACTGTATTCAGTAAACTAGAGTGGTTTGTTAGGGTTACACAATACTGCTCCATAGCCCCTCCATACACTTTTTTTCCCTTTATATCTCCTTTACCTATTTCTTCACTTCCTTCTGAACTGTGGTTCAAAGATAAGCTTGCCTCTGTGCCTGAGCTGCATGTTGTCAGAGGCAACCTTTAAAGGATGATAAATTTTTAAAAGTCATATTGTGTTACGTTAGATTACATTGCAGTTTGATTGCACATACAGTCATACCTCATACAACGATTTTAATCCGTTCCACAGGGCACGTTGTTGTACAAACCAATTGCTATATGATACATGGATCATATAGCAATTTTCCCTATGGGATGCATTGTACAATTATGTGTATGTATGTATGTATGTATGTATGTATGTATGTATGTATGTGTATACACACACACACACACACAAACACACACACACACGGGGCAATTGTTGTACAGTTCCACTGTACTTAGGTTTTGAGTACTCTAAGCTCTTATGTCTTTGTTTCACATTCCAAATGCCCACACACACCACACACCAGCAGGTGCTTAGCATCACAATCGCTTGCCAAGTGTTCAAGGACACTTTGATCAGAATCTAAGGCAATGGGTTATCTCTTAGAGATAACCCAAGATAAGAACATCTGGCTAGATGCAGGTGCCTCAGACATCTGTTAAATGCAGGTGTTTCAATAGTCAAAACAACTAAGGTTTTGGAATATTTCCACATTCCAAGGGTGGGTGTTGAGGGGGCAAAATCATATAAAAAGTCCAGGTTTTTGGACTTTGACAGCGGTCTTTCCTGATGCCAGGGGAACTCCATCACATTTTTCTCAAGATGCCTTGAATACCGCAGACACAAACTCAAGAGTCCATGGGGGCACAGATGCCCACTTTAGTTCAGGTTTTCTAAAATGTTGATTTTTATTCTTTACTTTTGTATCCAGTATCTTACTCAGTGTAGACTAGAAGACTTTTTAGATGAATTATTCCACATACTCTGTTTACTTATTTTGCTACAATAGATGCTACTAACTTGAAGAAGCCGCGTAGCGTTTTTCCTTCCACTGGAAGAGGGGAGGAAAATAACAGGGATGAGTTAAGGACTTACAAAAAGGGAGCCTTCTTCTCAAGTTTAACTTGCGGGGGTGTAACAGGAGGAGTGAAGAAGTTCCTGAAGGTTTCATTTCCAGACTGAGGATCCTTATCAACTCAACCTTGGGTTTCACTTCTAAGGTACCAATATAATATCCCTGAAGGCCAACCAGGTCGCTGCCAAGTTACGGATCAGGGAGGTGGCATAGGACGGGTCCCTGCCATTTGACACCTGTTTTATTAAGGGGTTGTCATTTTATGAACCAGTTTATTCTGAGCACCGGGAAGTCCGTGAAGGCAGCATAGCCAGCCTCAGTGGAAAAAAGCCTCCTTAGCCGCGCTAACCAAAATCCAGGCCTGCCATAAATCTAAAGGCCTCAAAAAGGTGCCCCGTCTGTGTCACCCTGCCTGAGACACATGTAAGTAAGGCAATGTCACCTGTGAAAACCAGATTGAACCTGTGCCTTCCACAGATTGCCAAAGTCTATGTTCTTCATCGCTTTTTTCCTAGTATAATCCATGATGAGTGTTCTCATTTAGTTGATGTTAAACCCCACTGAGTTTAGCAAGATTTCTGAAGAGATGTAGCGATAGCAATTACACTTAGAGTATATACTGCCTCATAGCACTTAGTGCATTTTCTGGGTTGTTCACAAGGTAATTATCATTTTGCCCCCAACGTGCTAGGTTTTACTGACCTCGGAAGGATGGAAGATGAGTTAGCCTTGATCAAACTTATGATGTAAGCAATTTTGGCTGCAATACAGCCCTTTAACCACTGTGCCACAAGGTCACAGCTTAAACCAGTTTCCCAACCTTTGGTTTTTGGACTTCAGAAGCCTAAGTCAGTTCCCCAAAGCACTGATCAGCTAGGGTTGCCATATGTCCCAGTTTTCCAGGATTTTCCCGGATTCAAGCTATCCCTGCTGGTTCAAGAAAAAACATATAAAAGTCCTGGATTTTTCAATTTGAACAAATGAAGCAAGATCACCCATTACCAAAGGATTTTTGTAAAGAGTTAATTCACTGCCTCTCTGCCTTTCTTTCAATTATCCTGCTTGAAAGCACCGAAGGCAAAACAGCACCCTGAGAAGCCCACCCGAGCTTGCAAGTAAGATAATTGCAACACTTGCAAGTAAGATAATTAAAAGAAAGGCACGGAGGCAGTGAAATAACTCTTTGCAAAAATCCCTTGGCTCACCTTGAAGTTTAGGAGACCAAGAGTCAGCCCTTTTCCTCAAAAGCCAGGAGGGAGCAAGAAATACCCATATTTAAGAAGCCAAACTTCCACCATACACTGGGATGGAGGATTCCTTCTTCACGTGACTGCAAAGGATTAATTGCATAGGGTTGGTGTTCCTAGAGAGGAAGGGAACAGGGTGGACAGAAAGTGAGGAGTCCTACATCGTAAAGGTCCTCCTCCAAAATAAGTCTCTTCCTGTCTCCTGCTTTTCTTCTTTCGGAGGGAAACAGAGGTGCCATGGACAGCATTGCCATTCCGGGCCCCTCTTTAGAACTTTCTTCCAAGGGATCGTTGTGTGGGGTTTGAGGGTGAGTCTATTTCAGTGGTGTGTGTGTGTGAAAGGGAGAGTGGGGTGACCTCAGGGGGAGGAAGGGTGGTTTCAAGAGTGGCCCGAGAAATTTTATTTAAAAAAAATAAAAATAGAACCGTCAAGAACAGTCTTTTGCAAGAAGAATCACACAGGAAAAAACCTTTTGACTACAGTTTATTTTAAACTGACGAAGGCTGTCTGACCTGGACGGAGATTCTGCGGGGTCTTAGAGCCGTGGTCTCCCTGACAGTCCCATCCGATCCATGCACAATTTGAAGAATGCAATGATGTCACGTGGCTGTCCCGGATTAGCAGGAGAGAATTATGGCAACCCTATGGTCAGCCAATGTACTGACTTAGGCTTCTGGGAATAGAAGTCCCCCTGTGGGGTGTGGGCCCCACATTGGGAACAATTGGCTAAAACCATGTCTGCACTTGGCACCAGTTGAAACAAATCTGGATTATAATATTTTAAATCTCTATTTTGTGCATTTTTAAAATTCCCAGTGGTCTTTGATGATACAAAAATAAATGGTATTATGTAGTTTCAATAAATTATAATTACTGTATATAGTTAGTGGTAGTTTAATATCAGAATTGTCTTTAGGCACTTGTCAGTAAAAAGCTAATTTCCGCGTGCAGTCTAGTTAGGCTTTGCTTCTGCAGTTGCCTTCTTCTTTCATAAAATAGGGCTTGCCTGGAACTATGCTTAGTAGGTGTTTTCTTTTTAAAGCTGGAGTTCATTCTGAAAGAGGAAGAAACAATTTATATTTTGCGTTTGTGGGGGGGCATAACTTCAAATGATATAACAAAGCTGAGGTCAGCATATGTTAAAAATTTGAACACTAGTTAAATAATTGTGAATACTCTGAGAATTTTCTCATTTTATTACATCAACATCTGGTTTACTGCTGCTTCCTTTGGGCAGAGCTTTGGAAAGTTACTTTCTTGGAGAACAACGGCTACCTTCTGACTAGGGTAGTTTGACTGACTTTGTCCCTATAGAAACTTATCTGATCTTTTTCTCTAGAAACTTAGTGTTCAAACTGTTATGATTTTGAAGAATGCTTTGCCTGTTCAGACACACTTTGGGGTCTGTTTCAGGACACTGCATGCATATTAAAATGATTTTGTGGCATGTTCTAAGAGTGAGACTGTAACATATTAGTGCATGCAAGGTTTCAGTCAGGTCTCATGATTGCCCTGCATGAAGTGGGGATTGAACTGTTCAAACACATCACTTTATATCTTTGTTCATCCTCTTTCATTATTGTTTCATGAAGGAGATTGCTAGTTGGTCTTGCATACTGTTCTTCACTTCTATTTTTATAAGAGAAGCTTGGTAGCAACAAAGTTTTTTCCATTCAAACTTCCCCACAGTTATTGAGGTGTCCACTGCATATAATTGAGACCATCTGCCAGGGACAGTCCTTATTTGGGAGAATTTCTCATAGATCCATTTCTGTTGTCTCTAGAGTGATGGTAAATCATAGTCAAAGCAGTAGTATTCCCGGTGGCAATGTATGGTTGTGAGAGCTGGACCATTAGGAAAGTTGAGTGCAGAAGAATAGAGGCCTTTGAGATGTAATGTTGGAGGAGAGTTTTGAAAGTACCTTGGACAGCTGTTGGGGCCAACGGGCTACAACTGAATCCCGGCAAGACTGAGAGGCTATGGGTTAGGGGCCCTGCGTAATCCCAGGAGCTACCATCTTTGGTTCTGGATGGGGCTACTCTGCCCCAAACAGACCCGGTGCATAATCTGGGGTCCTCCTGGACTCACGTCTACTGCTCAAAGAGCAGGTGGCAGTCGTGGCTAGGAGGGCTTTTGCACAACTTCGTGTCATACGCCAGTTATGCCCGCTCCTAGATCAGGACTCCTTGCTTATGGTCATGCATGCTCTAGTCACCTCCAGACTAGACAACTGCAATACGCTGTACATGGGGCTGCCCTTGATGACCATTCGGAGGCTGCAACTGGTCCAGAATGCGGATGCTCAGGTGGTGATGCGGTGCAGGCGGTATGCCCGTGCCTCACCATTGCTTTGGGAGCTGCACTGGTTGCTGGTATGCCTCGGGGTGCAATTCAAGGTGCTGGTTACAACCTTTAAAGCCCTAAATGGTAGTGGGCCAGGATACTTAAGAGACTGCACCACCCCAAGAACATCTGTCCATTCCACCAGATCAGACCGGAGAGGCTCTCTGAAGATACTATCAGCTAGAGAGGCTCGTTTCTCTAGCACCAGAAGAAGGGCCTTCTCAGTGTCCGCTCCTGCCCTATGAAACCTCCTGCCAATTGAGCTGCATCTCCAGACGGAGTTGCTGCCCTTCAGTAAAGGCTTAAAACATGGTGGGCAAAGCAGGTGTGGGGCACTGGCGATGCTGTGGCCCCGGCCTGCAGGCTGATTTAAGAGCATTCTCTCCCTCTTTTTAAAATTGGTGGGAGGGTAGGGGAATTTTTTTTGTGGTAGTTTTTAATGGGGTTTTAATTGGGATTCTTAAAAAAATTGTGATGGTTTAATATCTGTACGCCACCCAGAGTCTTTGGAATTGGGCAGCAATACAAATCCACAAATAAATAAATAAATAAATACAATAGGTCAATCTTAGAAGAAATCAACCCTGACTGCTTATAAGGTCAAATAGTAGTACTTTGGACATCAAATGAGAAGGGAGGATTCACTTGAGAAAGCGGCCAAAATGAGATGGCTAGATGCTATTGTAGATGCAATGGGCATAGAGCTTGGCGGGTTGAGGAGGATGGTGGAGGACAGGAGTGCCTGGAGGGCAATGGTCCATAGGGTTGGAATCAACAGTTCGACTGAACAACAACAACAAAAATGTGATAGTTCATTCTGATGAATATGCGTGCAGACAGAGGTGAGAAACATTGGTCAGTCCAGAGCCAATGTTCTGCTCCCATGTTTGTCTGGAAAAACCACCGTCTGCATTAGTATCTCTGTTTTCAATAAAACAGTAAAATGTCGACTAGTATGTCTCTCAGAGGGACTGCTGTGGCTTAGTGGTTAAGACGCTGAACTTGTTGACGAGAAGGTTGGCAGGTCAACAGTTCGAGACCTGAGTGCTGCATGGCGTAGTCTCTGTCTCAGCTCCTGCCAAAAAGTAGTTCAAAAGCAAGAAATTGCAAGTACAGTGATACCTCATACAATGTCCAAACTTGGTTCCACAAGTTTGGACTTTATACGGATTTGGACTTTGTATGAGGCATGCAAAATCCTAGCCACGATGCCTCATACAACATACAAATCCTTGCCATGATGCCTCATACAACGTCATTTCCATAGAGATACATTGTACTGTAACAGCACAGATTTCAGGGCAAAGTCAAGGAAACAGACAGGGAACCAACTCTGATTTTAGGGGACAAACCATACAACAAGTTTTTAACTTTTGAAAACTATGAAATGCAGGTTTAAAAATTAACGTGTCCCATCATGCAGCACAGTGTTAATTTGCAGCCATGTGGCCGATCATCCATTTTGTACAAGCTACTGTAAACAATTACTGGATGGAAGCAAGGACAAAATGGATGCCAACATGTCCCATCATGCAGCACAGTGTTAATCATCCAAACAACAGCAAACACCAAATAATCACCCACCCCACCAAACAGTGATCCCCCAAAAAAGGAAAAAGGTGTTTTCCTTTTTCCTGTGTCTATACACCCCAGCCGTTTTCCTTTTATCCCCCCCAAAAAAGACCAACATAAGAAAAATTATGGAGCATGCAATCTGTTTTTAAAAAACCACAGCAGCAAACACCAAACAATTGCCCACCCCACAAAAAAATTGCCCTCCCCATCCACCTCCCCACCTTACCTACCTTTCCACTGTGCCAAAGAATGGTCCAAGAACCTGAAGAATGCAAAAATCCCAGGAATGCTTCCAAAAATTCTGTTGGAAAAAAAATCCAAAATTGTGCTCAAAATAACTCCTAAACACTCTTCGCTTCATGAAAAACCCACAAGAGCAATGCACGCATGTCTCCTGCCTTTTATACTGCCCAGGCACAATGCAACCTGGGAAAAACCCCAATGCCTCATACAAAGTCGCAGCGACTTTGTATGAGGCAACTTTTCCCAAGGAATTAGGCGATGTTGTATGAATGCGATGATGTACGAAGCGGACTTTGTATGAGGTATTACTGTAGATAAATAGGTATCACTTGGATGGGAAGGTAAACAGTGTTCTTTACACTCTAGTGTCTAGTCAAGTCTGCAAAAATGCAGACAGTGCTTGCTCTTTGGTTATAAATGGAGATGAGCACCGAATGCTAGGGTTGGATAGAACTGCTGTCATATGGCTTCCTAACATTGGTGACAACTTGGAGTGGTAGGAGGACCCCACATGAGCAGGTGTTTCATGTGCAGTCTTTGACATTTACAGAGTGTTTGTAAATAAGCATTAAGTATGGGGGCAGTGTATACTGTACTTCATTTGACTGATATACAGAGACTTGACAATCAAAACAAAATGAAAGGAAGAGATTACAGCTATCAGATAAACTTTAAAAATATTGTGGCAGGCACAGGCTGGTGCCCAATTAATATTATTAGAATCTAGAAGATAGAACTTGGGAATAATTTATTAGATGCAATTCATTAATGCTAAAATGGAGGTAGCTAATCTTTCAGAAATGAAGTTTTTGAAAGTAACTTACATATAATGTACCAGTTTGCTCTGTCTTCTGTTTAGTACAGGGGTGGCCAACCTTTTTCCATTGCTGGCCTGACCACACACCCGGACAGCATTATGGGCCAGACCATGCCCCCCAGAAGCAGAAGTGGGCACATTTACGGCTGATGTAAATGCATCCACTTCCACGTTTATGCCAGCTGTGGGTGTGTCTGCGCATGCGTGGGTGCATTTTATGGATGACATAAACGTGCCCACTTCCCCTTCTGGGTGTGGTGGAGGTAGAATGGTCTGGATGGGATGGCGTCGTAGGACAGGGCCAGCCCATGGGCCGTAGGTTGGGAACCTCTGGTTTAGTAGGAAGACAAGATATTGAAATTGGATAACATGAAGCAATCCAAACCCAACTGGATAGATAAGCTACATCTTAGAAGTCTTCAAGACTTCTGTAGTCTGTGTCTCTATGCCAACAGGGTATGTGCTCAAACCTGGCCCAATGTTTGTTCAGTGTGCATATTGGGGGGGAGGGGGAGATGATATTCCCCACAAAAAATGGCATATGTTCCCAAGCTGCTTCTTCACAAGGAGGTTTCTCCTGGAACCTTTTGCTGTCATTGGGTTAGAACGCAGAAGGCGGCTGGGATGTGATAGGGATAACCGAGAAAAACACTCCCAAAAAGAATCACGATAATGGCAAAAATTTAATGTGCTAAAATAGTGCTAATAAACACTCTACTGATTATTGACTGAAATACTGATTGAGAGTCTAACAATATCAATGCATGTACAGCAGGCGCACTTGAGTATACAATATAATTACACGCAGCAATGCTCAATATAAGTACATGAAAAAATGCTCTCCCTCTCCCATGTGGCCCTGTGTGGAATAAAACATATATATATATTCCCCAAGCAATGTCTATGTTCGTGAGGCCAGCACAATGTTCCGTAAGTGTGATGTAATTGATACGTCGAGTATCCAAAAGGTAAGTTCTGCTGTAAGTTGGCCAAACGTAAGTCAATTAGAGACGGTGCCACAAAAATCCAACGCAGGAATAGGAGAGGAGCGGTGTTCAAGGATTTCCGATGTCCCTCCGGTAAGCGGACATTTTGAAAGACTTTCTCAAGAGTTTATTAATGCTGAATATCGCACGCAGAAACCTCCATAGTGAATTCCTATTGTGTTCTCACGTTAATTATATTGTATACTCAAGTGCGCCTGCTGTACATGCATTGATATTGTTAGACTCTCAAGCAGTATTTCAGTCAATAATCAGTAGAGTGTTTATTAGCACTATTTTAGCACATTAAATTTTTGCCATTATCGTGATTCTTTTTGGGAGTGTTTTTCTCGGTTATCGTCATTGGGTTAGAGTCTGACACTATTTTTTCTGATACATATGTTCCTAACTATGAAGACTTTTATAACCTCTCTGCTCTAGTTATCTTATTCTGTTTGTAGTCCAACAATTTTCTTTATAACTACATCAAGGAGTGAAAGTGAATAGGTTAACAACCTCATGCCTTCTGGGATTCCTATTAGTCCTTCCAGCTGAGGCGGTATGTGTCTCTAAGCTGGCTTATGCTAAGTGGAATGAGACCCTTCCTTGCTCTGACATTTGGCCTTTTACTCAACAAGCCCTAGACCAGCCCATTTCAATTTTCACCATGATCATTGAATCTAGTGCACTTGTTTGTTCTTATTTTGATTTTAATTATGTTAGCATTTTTTTAAAAAAATCAACACATTCTGTCTTTCTTTGATTATTGCAGTGATTTCATGTTGCTTTGTTGTCAGCTGGCTCGAGGGTTTTTAGCAATTAGGAGCTTGCTCAATTGCTGCAATCATAAGGGCAAAGTAAAAGAGCCCCCCCCACACACACACACACACACCAGTAGCATCGTTGTGCTTTGTATGAGTACAGTAGTAGTTATTAACATTAGTGGGGAAATGTATGTATTGCTCCTGAGGGCATCATTATAATGAGGATAAGATCTGTCTCCCATGGCTGATTCAATATGCTTAGTTTGCTCCATGCACAGTACTTACCCATTATCAAAGATGGGTACTTTGTTAGATTTTAATATTGGTGAGTTGGGTTTAAAATATTGTCCGATTGCCATACCCATAGGAAAAAAGTATATACCGTATTAGCTAGCATATAAGACACGTAGGAGTATAAGACACACGCCATTATTATCAAAATAGCACACTCTAGGCCACTATATACAATACAAGATGCATCCCATTTTCCAATGTATTTTAAGAGGAAATAAGTGGGTCTTATACACCAGCAAATAGGATATACAGTGGTACCTCATACAACAATTGTAATCCATTCCATGGGGCTCGTTGTTGTACAAAACAATTGCTATATGATACATGCATCGTGTAACGATTTTCCCTATGGGATGCATCGTACAACGTTTTTCCCCCTAAGTGTTTCCCTAAAATTGTACAATTTTTCCATAGGGAAAAGTGTAATGCAGAACACCATTTCCCTCCAAAACCTAATTGTTATGCGATTTCGTTGCTATATGGGGCAATTGTTATATGAGGTTCCACTGTACTGTATGGAGAAATACCAAAACCATAAGACTTGTGGTATTTTAAAAAGGCTAACAAATCTTAACCTATAAAACCAAGTGTTCACCGTTGGAATGGGCTATGGGCTGCTATACGTCGCCTTACTTACCCGTTCCCTCCCTTCGAGAGCACGGGCTAAGTGCCTACGCAGGTCAACGAATGGTTTAAAAAATCGCGATTGGGGCATCAGCCCCACTAACGGCAAGAAACGTAAAGAACTTCACGTCCCGAAAGTCCTTGCGCCGCGCCGCGCCAGAGCCAATCAGGCTGAGAGGCTCTCGCACGGAGCAGCGTTCGAACACGCGCCGCAGCCAATCAAAAGAAAAGGATTTTAAAAAAACGCAGCACAAACACAAAGCACCAACACATTACTACAAGCCCCAGCGTCCTGCGCGCAATGTGCGAGCAGAACGAGGAGGCAGCCGGCGCGCAAAAACAAAACTAAAAAAACCCCGCCTCCGCAACCATTCAACCCCACGGGCGAGCCAGCATGGCCCGTGGGGGGGGGGGGGAAAAGAACCCGCCGCCGCTACTCTTCCGTTCGAAGGGCCGGCGCACGAAAAATAACAGTTAAAAAAAAGCCCACCGCCGAGCCAGCATGGCCCGTGGGGGAAACCCCCCCCCCACCGCCACCATGGCCCTTCCGATCGAAGGGCCAGCCGGCGGGCCAAAAAAACGAGAAACAAACAAAAAAATAATGCACCCCCGGCCGCCGCTGCCCTTCCCTTCGAAGGGCCAGCCACAGCACCAAAACTTAAAGCAAAAAACCCACCCACCCACCCCCCGCAACTGCCCTTCTTTCCCACCGGGCCAGCCAGTATGGCCCGCGGGAAAAAAGAATGAACACCCCACTGCCTCTGCCCTTCCTTCCCATGGGCCAGCAAGTATGGCCCGTGGGAAAGAAAGCCTCCCCGCAAATGCCTATCCTTCCCACGGGCCATCCAGCATGGCCCATGGGGAAAAAAAAATCCCCGCAATTGGCCTTCCTTCCCACGGGCCATCCAGCATGGCCTGCGAGAAAGAAAGCCACCCCCCCACACACACACACTTGAAAAAACACAAACAATCTCAAAACAAAACCATTCAAAAACACACCAAAACCAAAACAATAAACACACAAACAGCCAAATATGAAGAAGATAAACACACACATACACCCCCCAAAAAGAATCAACCCCCAACCCCTCCCCCCCAAAAAACCCCCACATACCTTACAAAAAGACGTCTTCCTACTACGAGAACCGGAACACAAATGAGAAAGAGGAAACTTACGGGAAGCGACACCAAGAGGACAGAAGGCTCAAAAGCTCAACACCACCACCCAGTGGCCAAAACAGAAACAACATTCTACAATATTTGAAACATAATAATTCTACATTTAATCACATAATTTATACAAACATTCAAAAAAAAAAACCACACTAATCTCAAAAATTACCAAAATAAAGCCACTTTTCACTATGAAAAACCAAAACAAAAAAAAGAACATTTTAAAAAACAAAATTAAATTTAAAAATAAATAATATTATTCTAAAAAAAATACACCACCATTTAAAACAGCAAATCACCATTGCTTCAACAAATAAACGAAAGCCTTTAGTATCCAACACGATTTTAAAAAGCCCGGCAACGCCGGGCAAACTATGCTAGTATGTTATAAGGTATCCTTTTATTGGCTACAGTACACTTTTTTTGATAAATCACTTCAACTGGCAAATGTGTTTTGTGTAGTTGTGTGTGCATGCGCTCCTCCATGCATCTGTATTTAGAGTGCCAGGGGGGAGTAACCATTTACAACTGTAATTTTGGATAAATTAGTTATTCCAGTCTTGCTATTAACAATATTAACAATAATTAACAAGGTCTCCTGCTGCTTATTCTTTTCCCTTTTTAAGCAGGCTTTCATCCTAGCAATCCACAACCAGAAGGTGCTGCACTTGAACCTTTACTCTTGCTCTAATGAACAGTCAGGTTTTTCCTCCTCTGTCTCTCCTGTTCCCTTTGTTCACCCTTGACCTTGTCTCCAGAAACAGTCCTTGGGCTTTTAATTTTTTTTACAGTTTCCTCAGGCACTAGCATCTTGAAAACATCATGACAACTGGAAAGCAATAAAAAAACAAAAGAGGCATGTGGAGTGTCTTTAATTGATTTTTTTAAAATCATGTCGATTGCAAGGCCATAATGTTCTGAGGTAAAATGCATTTTCATCTTAACAAAGGGAATGTTTTATATATGAGCCTCTGTTTTCAGCACTGGGAAGAAGGGAAGCGAATGGGTTTATGGCTGGGTTTCTTTGTTATATGGGAAATCAGATAGACCTTGCTATTAAGCAGATACCTTGTTTGTGTCAGAGATGGAGAGGATCTCAAATCTAAAGCATGACTAAGGATAAAGGTGGGGCTGCGATGCCTCAAGTGGTTAAGAGGCTGAATTCAGCGACTGGAAGGTCGGAATTTGATTCCCAAGTACTGCATGATGGAGTGAATGCCTGTCTCTGTCTCAGCTCCTACCAACCTAGCAGTTCAAAAGGAAGAAATTGCAAGTAGATAAATAGGGACCACTTCAGTGGGAAGGTAGAAAGCATTCTGTGCACTCTGGTGTTGAGGCATGCTTGCCATGTGTCCATGGATATGTCTGCAGATGCAAACAGCGCTGGCTCTTTGGCTATAAACAAAGAAGAGCACTGAACCCTAGAGTTGGATATGACTAGCTTTAGAGCAAGGGTGACCTTTGCCTTTACTAAGGATGATTGTCTTTCATCAAGTTCACATTGTAATTCAAAGTGAATCCTCAGTGCTTCCCTGTTACATTACCTGTCATAGATGATCAGGAAACGTTCTCTGTGACTGTACTGTACAGTTCATATTTGTAGTTAAGGCAGTATCGGCTTATAACAACTCAAAATGGTTCAGAGGATAAAGGTGCAGAGGTTTTATCTTTCCAGATTTCTGGAGAAGGCCAGAAGTAGGGTGTCCCTTTCCAAGATTGCTCACATGTTAAGATAGAAGTATCGGAAACAATCAGATAAGCAACAGAAACATTTCGGCTTCTTTCACTTCAGAGCAAAGTGCAGCTATTTAAATTATGTGACATTAATTTGGATCAACAATGCTGCTAAATGTTGGCAACCTGGGAGAAGTCCTCTACTACATGGTCTTAAAAGGAGTATGTCCCCTGAGGGTACTTCTACTTTCATATCTAGGTCAAACTTTAAACTGCCAAAACGGAGCCACCTTCTTGGTCTGTTAGCAGCCAGTCTTGTAAGTAAATATTCTTCAAATATGTTTTTAGACCAGCAGTTCTCAATCTCTTAAAGCCGGGGGCTGTTCAAGCTCTTACACACTATTCTGGGGGCTGGACTATTTTTTTGAATAGAATATTTATTTATAATTTCCCACTCTGGGTGGTGTACACACATTCTATACCTATAAGAAAGTGGTTGAGTCGTGCGTGTCCAGCATACACGGCCAAACCCGGCCCAACCATCCTGTACTGAGCCGCCTAGACTTCCCTTAACATCATGTGAGCATTGCTGCAAGGGTACAAATGCTGAGAGTGGAGCAACCGCCCCATGAACACTAACAAAAAAATAAAACTACAACGCCCAGTGTCCTCTGTGCCACGCCACCCCTCAGCCAATCAGGCTGAAGGGCATGAGCGTGGAAGAGGTGGGGCAGCCGGCGCATGTGTAAAAAAACCACTGGCATGCCGGCTAAACCACTTCCCCATGGCCCCGGCGACAGGCCAGTGCCGGCCTCACTGCAGCTTCGGTGTGGTTGCGGGGAGGAGGGGGAGCCCCTCTTCTCCCCACGGCCCCAGCAACGAAGGCCAGTGCTGGCCTCGCCGTGACTTCAGCAAGGTAGCAGAGAGAAGAGGCGGATCACATCTTCTCCCCACACACCTGCCGCTACTTCCCTTAGGGAGACGAAGGCCGAGAACGGCGCTCTGTTCTCTGTCTTCGCCTCCCAGAGGGAAGCCATCGCTTTCCACGGGGGCGGGGGGCAAAGGCACTGGTGCCTTTGTCCCCCTCCCACTGAGGAAAGCGAACCGCTTCCCCGGGAAGCAAAGGCAGCGAACGGTACAATGTTCACTGCCTTCGCCTACCAGAGGAAAGCCATAATTTCCACAGGGGGGAGAGGCACTGGTGCCTTCCTCTCCCTCCCACCGAGGAAAGTGAACCACTTCCCCAGGAAGCAAAGGCAGCAAACGGCTCTCCATTCACTGCCTTCACTTCTCGGAGGGAAGCGAGCCCCTTCCACATTTGGCCCTTGCCTGTCAGAGAAGGGGCTTGCTTTCTCCGACAGACAAGGGCTGAATGCGGAACACCACTAACCCCTCCTCTCTCTCTCACACACTCACACACACACACACACACACACACCGGGAACCCCTGCCTTGCCGGGCAGTTATTATCTGTGTGTTGGTGGTTTGGGGGGGGGTGCGCGCGCACCCCAAAACCACCCCAACCACCCACTCAACCACCCCAAACACCACCCAACCACCCCAACCACCCACCCCAAAAATGCTAGTATCAGATAATACAAAACCCCCACAACAAATCAAAAACAAAACAACCAAACAAATACTCTTCCCCCTTCCCCCCTACATATGTAAACAAAAGAAAATGACACTCGCACAAAGCAACAACACAATGAATTCAACACTGCTGCCTCCATTTTTGAATGCAAAGCTTTCTGGTGCTTTGCAAAAATGGAGTGCACTCACCAGAAAGTTTCGTGCACCTTAACAAATAACTCCCTTATTTAAAAAATACTCTCCCCCTGCAACACACACACAGGTAAACAAAAGGAGCCTTCCTACCTTGCCTGCCTCAGCTTGCCTTTGCCTCTAATTTTTTTTTTAGTATATAAAATTGGTTTTCAATACATTCCTATGGGAAATCACTCTTTGCGCCCTCTAGTGACCATCTCTGGTAATGACAAAAAAAGCTGTTCCTCCCCACCCACACCTTGGAATTGCCATAGACTGCGAGGGCCAGAGGGAATGGTATCGGGGGCTGCGACTGGCCCATGGGCCATAGGTTGTGAATGCCTGTTTCAGACCTTGGATAAATTACATCAGAGACCATGCAGGATGGGAAATGATTATTATTTTTTAGTAAAATGCAAGAAATTAGCCTACAGCCTTGTGCTTCTCTGTAAATTGAGTTTTTAAATCACTGCTCCATCTGCACATAACACTGAAGACAGAGAATCTTACACAAGATGTATAACAAGCTGAAATAAAACTTTCCAGAAAAATAAATCTATTGGATCAATTTAAATTGCATTATGTGAAAGGTTTCTTCTTCTTTTTCATTTTTTACTCACATATTCCCTTTTAGAAATGACTTAATTTCAGTAGGGCTGTAGCCTATGCTGAACAATTTCTAAGGATTAACCCAATTGCTTGTGCTTCCTAGGTGAGGCTTTCCCTCCTATATTGGTTCAGGTGTCTTTCTAATTCCAGGATGTAGAAATTGACTTATAACAGTATGCAGTGACACTTATGTTTTTAATAGTAACTTACCATGCATTTCTTACAGTACTTTAGGAAAGCGTTCACACAGATGATGCCACCACATGCAGTGTAATTTGATTTTAATAAATTAATCCCTTAATTGGCTTAAGTGTTTGATAAATAAAAAAATATTTAATTGAACTTAGCATAGTAATTATATAAAATACAGTGGAACCTCATACAACAATTGCCCCGTATAGCAACGAAATTGCCTAACAATTGGTTTTTTTGGGGGAAATGGTGTCCCACATAACAATTTTCCCTATGGAAAAAACCGTACAACAATTTTTCAATGGGAAAAACCACTTAGCAAAAAAAAAAGTTGTACGATGCATCCCATAGGGAAAATCGTTATACGATGCATGTATCGTACAGCAATTGTTTTGTACAACAACGAGCCCCGTGGAACAGATTAAAATTGTTGTGTGAGGTACCACTGTAGTGGGGAAATGTTTGTATAAAGATAGGCTTGATTCGTTAAATGCACATGAATTGTGTACTGTGAAAAATGCACATTCCAGTGCAGTGTGAAACAGGAGGTGTAGATTTGCACAAAGTATGGGGGGAAATATACAGATTTCCTGGCCTCTAAATCTTTGGAACTTAAATTTGCAAAGATGGGCAAACAAAGGCCCTGCACAACCAAACTTCCTCACCAAAAACAAAGCAAAACAAACTTCCAATACAATGGACCCCGCATAACAAACGCTTTGTATAACGAAAAAGCCATATAACAAAGCATTTTTGAGCTATTGGCAATACCCCGCGTAATGATTTTTTCATTATATGGGATATACCCCGCGTTACGGATTTTTTTCTGTTATATGGGGTATTCCCCGCATAACAATTTTTTTTCTTTCATTATGCAGGGTATCGCCAATAGTGATTCGCATTCGGAGATCTAAGCAATCTTAAGCCTTTAGCCGCTCCAAGTTTGATCATTCAATAGTAAATTATTTAAAGAAAGGATATTAGATCTTATTTGGTCTGCATGCTCGCATTCACCACTCCTTTTTCCGTTCTTCATGGCTCACCCTTCAGCAAGTAACAGGAAACCTGTCTTCCTACTCCACCATGATGCCACGCCCCCCAACACAATTTTTTTTCTTTCATTATGCAGGGTATCGCCAATAGTGATTCGCATAACAACAAAATTCATATTAATATTAATATTAATATTAATATTAATATTAATAATAATAATAATAATAATAATAATAATAATAATAATAATAATAATAATAATAATAATAATAATAATAATAATAATAATAACTAAGTGCTCCGTGGAATGAAGCTTTTCCATTGTATGGGGTTCTACTGTACTTGAAAATCACCAGAAGCTAGGGGTGCTATACGTCCCAGAAAACCAGGATTGTCCTGATTTCAAGGTCAAAAAAATTGTCCCGTCCAGTTCAATAAAAATCATGTTACGTCCCGGATTTGTATGCTCACATTAAAATACAGCAGTTAGTCTTTAAAGTGCCACAAAGGAGGGGGGTTGTCTTTTTGTTTTGTTTACTCTCTGTTATCCCCTCCCTTGTTTCCTTTCTATGATGGGATCACCGCCCATGCGTGGGCTCTCAGCCAGGCAATAGTTGTTGGCATGAAGTGGGCAGGAAGGCTGGTGGGGTGGATGGGATCAGCCTTGTGGGGGATCTCCTTCTAATGGCATAAAGTCGTCCGTTCTTTGCCATCCCATGGAGACCTTCCCACCTCAGTACCGGCAATGGTCAGCATGCTCATGCTGGAGGGGGACAAACTGGTGCTTCAGATGAGGGCTCAGAGAGCCACCACCTTATTTCACTCCCACCCCGTGAGCAAAATAAACCCATTCAGGGACTGTGGTTGAGACACATGGCAGGGGTCGATAGGTGGTTGGGTGGAAAGATGCATGGATGGTGCCCGCAGAACAATCTTTCTGTGTCTTTCCATAGGCTTCATGCTTCCCCTCCCTTTATTAAGAACAAGATTAATTTGCTTTCTTCCCCCACCCCCCCACCCCCAGGTAGATAACCCACCCATTTTTGTCAAGTATACTTTTGTCCCGGTTTTGTGGGAGAGAATTATGGCTACTCTACCAGAAGCTGTGAATCATTTTTGAAATGGATCTCATAGTTTCTCTCCACATAAATGCCAGCAACTACCAATCTCTGTCTCTTCCACTCCCTCTTTTGGTAGGTTGCTGAGGTGGCATCATGACCCCAGCAACAACAAAAACCTTGGCCAGACCTTCTATAGTTCCTCATCTCTGTTATAAACCCTTTCCAATATAGGTACTATGTAGGTAATAATTCAACATGTCTAAAGGGTAATCATGTAAGGAAAGCTGATGTATAGATATGCAATCGGAATTTTGTTACAACCATCATTGCTTAACTGATCTGAATGTTTTACTTCTTAACCAACTTAATTAATACTGAAAACTTGATTATCAGAGCAGTGTTGACCACATATTTTTGAAGAGCCATGGGGTCATGTCTAAATAGCAGTTTAAAACATTTCTCGTTTGTTCAGATTAAATGTACCCTGATAACACTGATTTTTATTTGATTTTAATAACCTGCATCATGAGTGCCTAAACGTAAATTACATGTGAGAGAGTCCTGTGTTCAAATGTGTTCCAGCCATGAGCTCATTGAATGGCTTTAATCAAGCCACTGTTCTCATAATTCTGCCCCTCCCCCCAATTCTGCAGTCATTAATTCTGTAACTCGTTTTACAGAGTTATTATAAAATCTAGCTGCAGTGCTATGTATGCGCTTACTTAGATTTACTCCTGCTGAACTCAGTTGCACTTATATCTGATAAACATGTTTATCTTTGCAGTGACCCCAAATTAAAATAGGTAGAACACACTGGACACTTGAAACATGTTAGTACTATTAGCATGCTTATTTCAGCATAGGTAGATAATCTATTACATATATTCTAGACTCAACGATATTTAGCTGATTTATTGGTTATAAACTTTTTGATATGATTTAATGGGCCTAGGTGATTGAGCAGCAAATTTGGAAAGCAATTTTGATAATTTTTAACATAGGTATTTACAAAAATAGAGGTATCTAGGAGGCATTCCCCTTTCTGTATTACAAGGAACAAAATGTCTGCTCTAAAACTGTAGCTATTCTGACTCATGCATGCATCACCTTTAAGATGAAATGTTCTTTTTCCTTTGAATGAATATGTTTATTTATATGTACAGTAATATTGAATCAATTAACCAGTCAAAATGGATAGCATTAATTGACTCAACTACATGAATAGAATGACAGCCCTAATTAACTCTTAGACAGAAAACCCATCCAGATGTGTTCTGAGATGAGTATCAGAAATGTAGGTTATGGATTTTTATATATGCATTAATATAACTTGTTCATTACATTTCCATGTCTTTAGGCAAAGATTGTTTTATTTCCTGCCCAGTGCTCTTTACTGACACATCGTATATTTCAAGTTGTATTCTTTCAACATTGTAGGGGAGTATCTATTCCCTTCAGATGTCTGAATAAATACTTAAATAGCCAACTACTGACATATCCACAATGAAAACATTACATTTCAAGCCAGTTTAATACCCAAACTCTGCAGTCTGTGATTTCCCCAAGTGCTATGTTTTGCAATTGGATAGCTGATTTAGATGGGAAAAAATGTTTAAGATTTATGCAGGCAGACAGCTTCCTGATGGCTACATTTCTACAAAGGTTCAAGAGCATAAATTATTGAAAGTCAATTGCAATTTATGCTTCCTAAATTAGTTCCAGATCTAATTGTAAAAGGGCATAGTATGAAAGAAAAGCATACATTCTGACCAAATAAGGCTCAAATTTGAAGGTCTGTCTTCAGGCAAGCTTAGAGACAATGCTTGGGGTTGGGGAGTCTAGACTGTAGGTACAGGTAAAGGTCACCCGTGCTCAAAAGCCAGTCATATCTGACTCTAAGGTTCAGTGCTCATCTCTGTTTATAGTCGAAGAGGCAGAGCTGTCTGTGTTTGCATGTGGCAGGCATGCTGTTGAGTCCGGTGCTTAAGAAGTATTCTGCCCAGCAGGATCAGGTCAAACACATAAGAACATAAGAACATAAGAAAAGCCTTGCTGGAACAGGCCACAGCCCATCCAGTCCAGCATTCTGTCTCACACAGTGGCTCACCATTTCCTTCAGGGTATTCCCAAGCAGATGCCTGTTTAGGATTCCCTGGAAATGATATTGAGAGATATCCTGCCTATCTCTCCAACCCGGAGGTTGTCCTTAAGTATCCATAATTATAGCCATTAATACTCTTGTCCTCCATGAACTTGTCTAATCCTTTCTTAAAGCTGTCAAGACTGACAGCTGTCACCACTTCTTCTGGCAGGGAGTTCCATAGACCAGTAATCCTCTGGGTGAAAAAGTACTTTCTCTTATTTGTTTGAGAACTAGTACCCAAAAGTTTCATGGAGTGTCCCCTAGTTCTAGTGTTATGCGATAGGGAAAACAGTTTTTCCTTATCTACTTTGTCCACACCGTGCATGATTTTATAAACTTCAATCAGGTCACCTCTTAGACGTCGTCGTTCAAGAGTGAAGAGGCCCAACCGTTGCAGCTCAGATGGTAAGGAAGGTGTTCCAGTCCCCTAATCATTCTGGTTGCCCTCCTCTGCACTTTTTCCAGCTCCATAATATCCTTCTGGAGGTATGGCGACCAGAACTGTACACAGTATTCCAGATGGGGCCTCACCATAGATTTATAAAGAGGCAAAATGACACTTGCTGACTTATTTTCTATACCCTTCCTAATGATCCCTAGCATTGAGTTTGCTTTTTTCACTGCTGAGGCACACTGGGTTGACACCTTCATTGAGTTGTCCACCAGGACACCAAGGTCCCTTTCCTGGTTTGTCGCAGAGAGTTCAGACCCCATCAGTTTATAAATGTAATTGGGGTTCTTTGCCCCAACATGCATCACTCTGCACTTACTAATGTTGAAACTCATTTGCCACTGTTTTGCCCACTCCCCCAGTGTCGAGAGATCCCTCTGGAGCTCCTCACAATCTCTCACAGTTTTCACTACCCTGTATAATTTAGTGTCGTCAGCAAATTTGGCTACCTTGCTTTTTACTCCTACCTCTAGATCATTTATGAAGAGGTTGAAAAGCAGGGGTCCCAGTACTGAACCTTGGGGGACCCCACTCTTTACTTCCCTCCACTTGGAGAAGTGTCCATTTAGTGCTACCCTCTGTTTCCTGTCCCTTAGCCAGTTGCTGATCCAGGACAAGACCTGTCCCTTTATTCCATGACTGGCAAGTTTATTCAAGAGCCTTTGGTGTGGGACCTTGTCAAAAGCCTTCTGAAAGTCACAGTGATTTATTATTCAGCTCATAGTACCAGACTGGGAAACATGTACAAGGTGGCCAGCTTATATACAGTGGGAATGGCAGTTACACTAGTTGATACATTTCGATGGGCTTCCGAAGAAGCAGGAAAGTTTGTTCTGACGATTCAGCTATTTTGACAAACATTTGAAAATGGAGCCTTTGCAAAAGGCATGCGATGCCGCCGTAGACTTTATGGTTATAACAAATAACGCTTGGACACAACACATGTCTAGACACCAAAGTGCATGGAATGCTGTTTACCTTCCCACCAAAGTGGTCCCTGCTTATCTACTTGAAATTTCTTGCTTTCAAACTGCTGGTTTGACAGGAGCTGGGACAGAGACAGGTGCTCATTCCATCATGCAGTACTCGGGTTTTGAACTGCTGACCTTCCACCTCCCAGTCAGCATCTTAACCACTAGTTTAACATTATTGCTTGTTGCTGTTCATCTGGATTGCTTTGGCTGTTGCCTGTAGAGCTTCTTTTACAGGTGTATATTGTAGTATATACAAACAAATTAAATTATTGTAAACTCTCCTAGAATGTGTCTTTGCACAGTATGCTTATTAAGGAAAATTATTACTTGCTATAATAGAGGCATTTTGGTTTCTTTTACCCCACCCATTCTGATGAGTGGTTAGAGAGTATTTGATTAGGATCCAAATCCTACTCATTGTTGCAGTTGATTGCATGATCTTGCAACAGTCACACACACTCAATTTGACCTACGTAATAAACTTGTCATGGGGTTGAGATTGAAAGGACAGCCATATGTGTTGCCTTCAAGCTTGGAGTACTTGGCAGATGGTAATAAAAATGTAATTTTTTAAAAAAAATTCTCTAAAGGCTTCAGTAATTTTAAAGTAATTTCATGAAAACAGTGCTGTAATTTTTTAAAAATGGTTTTACACATAAAATACAGATCTTCTTTTTCAGTACTGCATTGTGCGCTGTCCACATTCTTCTTTCTTGCAGATTATATTTAGAACTTCTATCAAAATGCATATGTGATGTCATTGTTTTCTTTCACCAAGATTCCAGTGTATACTTTTGTGTCCAATACCAGTGGAATTTATACTTGGTACCCCTTCTCCTCTTGCTGTAGTCCTCCATGGATCCAGAAATCCTGGTTCAGATTCAGAGGGTTTCTCAGTCTTTCAAAGTGGTCTTTATGGTGGATTGGATGGAATGGGGTGAGAGTTGGGGAAGAATCCAGTAGGAGTACACTGTTGGATTGGAGCCTTCTTTTTTGCATATTGTTACTCAAATTTTATCTCTACCATCTATACCTATAAAGAAGGGATGTGGCGGAATGCGTGTCCACACATGTCCAGCCTATCCCATAATGCGCTGGCCACAGTTACCTTTTGTCCCTGAGATCATCGCCGCAAGGGTCTGTAAGTTGAGAGTGGGGCCAACGCCCCATGAATGCTGACAAAAAAACTACGAGACTCAGCGTCCTCCGTGCTGCAGGACGCCTCAGTCAATCAGGCAGGAGGACACGAGCACGGAGGAGGCAGGACAGCCGGCGTGAGCTAAAAAACAGCCAAAGTGCACAGGAGAAAGCCCGTTGGTGCTCCATTTGGCCTCCCTGGGAGGCCAGGGCCAAAAGCGGCGCTCTGTCCTGCCCTCACCTCCTGGGGGGAAATGCCCTCACCTCCAGGGGCCAGGGGCTGAAAGCATGGTTGCCTTTGGCCCCTGCCTACTGGGGGAAGGGACCCAAGACAACAGGTGGGTGTCCAACAGGGAAGGCACCTTCCCTGCCGGGCACCCGCCTGTCTCCCTCACTTGCCCCTCCTCTGCGCTGATTCCAAGCTGGCCTCGAACCAGCATGGAAGAAAAACCAAGGCAACAGGTGGGTGTCCAACAGGGAATTACGATGATGTATTACGATGATGCCCTTCCTTACCCCTCCTCCATGCTGGTTTGAAGCTGGCCTCGAACTAGCGCGGAGGAGAACCAAAGGCGGCAGGCAGGTGTCTGCCAGGGAAGGCATCTTCCCTGGCAGACAAATGCCTGACATCCATCCTTGCCAGTTCCCCTCTTCCCCATTGCTGTGTCGAGAGCAGCTCTCAAAACAGTAATGGAAAAAGGGAAGCTGACAGTCAGGCCACTCTTCGTCCAGGGAACGTGCGTCCCCCGGGGGAAAGCAGCATGGCAGTCACCTTCTGTTGTGTTCTCAATAATATGCCCTTAACATATATATCATGTATTCTCAATACTATGCTTTGTGTTCTCAATACTGTGCCTTTAACATATATCAATGTAACCCGTTACAATCAGGACGCGAGCTAATGACCACCTGGTGGCAATAGTGAGCGCCCAGCTCACAGGTCCCAATTCCCCAAGGAACCACAGCGCGGGAAGATTCCCGCCACTACCTCACCTGGACAAGAAGGGCGTGAGCAGAAATGACGTCACGCCAACGGTAGCCAATGGGTTATCGTGGAGCCACATTCAAATGTATAATCACCGTATATATTGAGCTGCTCGTCCGCCATTACCTCATGTTCCCCCTGACCACCATGCAATAAAGATGTGTTAAGCCAATCCTTCGGCTGTTCTTTTGTCTTGGTTCTCATACACTAAATTGGCGACGAGGATGGGATATGGCTTCCCACGAGACCAAGACACATGCCGGTTTCGACATCAACAAGCCGGAAGACTGGGAGCTCTTCGAAATGGACTTCCAAGATACGCTGGTGGTGTCCGACATTACGGATGAGGGAAAGAAGAGGGCCATCCTCACTCGGATGCTGGGAAATGCCACCAAACGAGTATTGGTGGACCTAGTAGCACCGAAGAAAGTGAGCGAGCTAACGGCCAAACAACTCCTGAAGGTGATGCGCGACCATTTCCAGCCCACGGTCTCGATGTTTTCGGCTCAAGACGCCTTCTGGAAGAGAGTTCAAGCGCCTGGTGAGTCCATCGCCGCTTTTGCAGCGGCCCTGCGGTTGGCCGCCGGCCCTTGCAAGTGGGAAAATCTGGAAATCACCCTCAGGGACCGTTTGCTGTGCGGCCTGTGGGACAAAGAGGTGCAGCGGAAACTGATGAACCAGGAGCCGCCCCCGACGCTACGCGAGGTCGTGAAGGCGGCCCAGGCCGCGGAGGCCACTAGGGCCGGAGTCAAAGGGTTCAGAGAAAGGCCCCCACAGCCCGACAAGGCAGCGGGCTCGGTGCAGGCGGCCAGGCGCACGCCAAAGTCGTCCACGGAGAGTAGCGACGATGAGGACGTCCGGAAGGTGCGGAAGGACGGCCGACGCTGCAACGGCTGTGGAGCAGCCCACGACCGCATCAAGTGCCCGTTCCGGAAGGCCGAGTGCCACAACTGCGGACGCCGGGGACACATCGCCAAGGTCTGCAGACGGCGGCGCAGAGACCAGAAAGGCCCGTCAGACCGGCCGCCGAAGACCAAGGAGGGCGCCCGGCCCGCGAGGAAGCAGGACGGCGTAGGCCACATCTCCGACGACAGCAGCGACGAGGCCCCCGTGTACAGCGTGTCCTTGGGACACCCACGTTACTTTGTCGAGGTACTGGTGCAAGGGGCCCCTGTTAGGATGGAGATAGACTCGGGTTCTTCCTACTCAATTATGTCCCAGCGGGAGTTCTTGGGAATTTCCCCCCACGTGCGCCCTAAGCTCAAAGCGTTGAGGTCCATGCTGCGGGACGTGCAGGGAAATAGCATTCCGGTGTTGGGGGTTGGAAAATTCAAGGTCCAATACAAGCAACACGCCGCGGAACTTCCCCTGGTTGTTCTAAAGGGGGGAAGTTGCAGCCTCCTCGGGACTCAATGGTTTAAGCCCCTGGGTTTGTTCATTGGGGGGGTGCATGCCGTCGGGACTGACCCAATACAGGAGGTGTGTGACGCGCACCCCGAAGTTTTCAAGAAAGGACTCGGAAAATTCAAGGGACCCCCAGTAGCGTTCGACCTGGACCCGGAGGTCCGCCCTATCAGACTCAAGCCGCGCAGAGTGCCTTTCGCACTAAAGGACAAGATAGAGGCGGAACTGGACAAATTGGTGGGCCAGGGGATTCTTGTTCCTGTTGATTCCGCGGAGTGGGAAACTCCGATTGTAACTGCCCTAAAGGCCAACGGGGAGGTTCGCATTTGCGCTGATTGTAAGTGCACCATTAATAAGGCGATCCGCCCAAATGCGTATCCGGTGCCGGTAGTCAGCCACCTGTTGGCCAGGTTACATGGGGGAAAGTGTTTCGCCAAACTTGACCTAGCGCAAGCCTATCAGCAACTCTCAGTAACCCCAACTGCAGCTGCTGCGCAAATGATAGTCACTCATTAGGGGGCGTTCCAGGTGACGCGCCTACAGTTCGGCGTGAACTCGGCGCCGGGTATTTTCCAGTCGCTCGTGGAACGCCTCTTAAAGGGTCTGGAGGGGGTCTTGCCATACTTTGATGACGTGTTGATAACGGGGGGGAGCGAGGAGGAGTTGGCTGAAAGGTTAGACAAAGTGCTGGTGGTGTTCGAAAAGGCGGGGCTGAGGTTGCGGAGAGACAAATGCGTTTTCTTCGCCAAAGAGGATGAGTTCTTAGGTTTCCGGGTGACCCCCGAGGGAATCAAACCCTCCAAATCAAAGGTAGCCGCCATTCGAAATGCCCCTCGCCCCACCTCCAAGCCCGAATTGCAGTCGTTCCTAGGGCTCTTAAACTTTTACCATTCCTTCCTGCCGCGGAAGGCATCGGTAGCAGAGCCACTCCACAAGCTACTTAAGAAGGATGAGGCGTGGACATGGGGCGAGAGCCAGGAGAAGGCATTCAGTGACCTGAAACAACAACTAACGTCTGACGCCATTCTCACCCATTTTGACCCAAAGAGGCCAGTGGTTCTGATATGTGATGCATCCCCAGTGGGGGTGGGAGCGGTGCTGTGCCACATGTTGGAAAACGGGAGAGAGGCCCCGGTAGCATTCTACTCCAGATCCCTGTCCCAAGCGGAACGAAACTACGCCCAAACAGACAGGGAAGCGCTAGCAATCATCGCGGGGACCAAAAAGTTCCACGATTTCCTCTATGGCCGCCCTTTCACCATAGTGACCGACCACAAGCCCCTGCTCGGCATTTTCACTGCAGACAAACCCACCCCTCAGATCCTGTCCCCTAGGATGTTAAGGTGGGCCATCTTCTTGAACGCGTATCAGCACGCGTTAGTGTACCGACCGGGAAAACAGATAAGCCACGCGGACGCCCTGTCGAGGTCTCCCCTCCCCAACGCTAGCAGCGTCGTGGGCGAGGAAGAGCGAGACTGCCCGGTGCTCCTGATAGAGGTCTTAGATTCGCCCCCCATTGTACCCGCAGACATCGCCAAGGCGACTGGCAGGGACAAAACGCTTGCTCTAGTCAGCTCCTGGGTGCAGAAAGGGTGGCCAGCGTCCTCCCCGGCGGCAGAGTTCGCCCCCTTTTTCAGGAAGAGGTTAGAGTTGTCCATAGAGAGGGGGTGCCTTCTGTGGGGCCAGCGGGTGGTAGTCCCCGAGTCCCTGAGGCCTAGGGTGCTCAAACTGCTGCACGTCAGCCATCCTGGGATTGTGCGCTCCAAGGCTCTGGCCAGGAGCTATTTCTGGTGGCCCCAGTTGGATGCCGACATCGAGCACATGGTGGGCGTTTGCGAGAGGTGTCAATGCTCCCGACCCGAAGAGGCGCGTCTGCCGCACAGGGAATGGGACGCGGCAAAGGGGCCATGGTCGCGGGTGCACATCGACTTTGCGGGGCCATTTAGGGGGACACTTTTTCTCCTCGTGGTGGATGCTTACTCCAAGTGGTTGGAGGTAATCCCAGTTACGAGCACCTCTTCAGCAACGACGGTGAAGCATTTGCGGAGGGTCTTTAGCACGTTCGGTATACCCGACACCCTAATTAGCGATAACGCTAGCTGCTTCACGTCCGCTGAGTTCAGGGCGTTCACAGAGATCAACGCCATTCGGCACATCACCTCCGCCCCTTTCCACCCGGCAACGAATGGCCAGGTTGAGCGCCTCGTGCGCACCACCAAGGACGCGCTGAGGCGCATGGGCCCCGGGGATCTCAACCTACAGGTGTGTCAGTTCCTGCTAGGGTACAGGGTGACCCCCCTAGCTTCAGGGTACTCGCCCGCAGAGCTCTTAATGCGTAGGAAGCTGACCACAATCCTGACCAGACTAGACCCGACGAGGGTGGAGGACACAGGGAGAAACATCGGGTTAGAGGTCACGAAGAGTTTCGAAGTGGGTGCCCCGGTGCATTGCAGGAACTACGCTAGCGTGGGGCCTGCCTGGGTCCCGGGCGTCATCGTGGGGCAGACGGGTCCCGTGTCATATTGTGTGGAGACCAGTGAGGGTCTACTATGGAGGCGGCACGCGGACCAGCTCTGGCGCCGGGTCCCGGCTGAACGTCGTGCGGACGGCGCAAATAAGGATTCAACGTTAGGGTTCTCCCCCACCCGTTTAGCCCAAGGGGGGAGGGGGGCGGTGGTCCCCGCCTAGGGGGGAGGGAAAGGAGGCCGAATCTGTCCTCATAAATATCCTGCGGGATCCTTCTAATGACCCCCTAGGGGATGCTTCTGATTTTCATTTACAAAACTGGGGGGGTTTTCCGGAGTGGTCCCCCACCCATCCAAGCGAGAAGCGGGGTTTTCCGTTAGTCCCTAGTGCCCCCGGTTTTTCCGTCCCTTCCCCACAAGCCGCAGAGCCGCAGCAAGTCACTAACGAGTCTTCCTCTCCCGTTGCAGGACAAGGAGCCGGGACAAGCCAGCCAGCAGCACGCCCAAAGCGCGTTTGCAATAAGCCATCTTGGATGAGAGACTTCGTCTCATCCTAGGGGGGAGGGATGTTGTGTTCTCAATAATATGCCCTTAACATATATATCATGTATTCTCAATACTATGCTTTGTGTTCTCAATACTGTGCCTTTAACATATATCAATGTAACCCGTTACAATCAGGACGCGAGCTAATGACCACCTGGTGGCAATAGCGAGCGCCCAGCTCACAGGTCCCAATTCCCCAAGGAACCACAGCGCGGGAAGATTCCCGCCACTACCTCACCTGGACAAGAAGGGCGTGACCAGAAATTACGTCACGCCAACGGTAGCCAATGGGTTATCGTGGAGCCACATTCAAATGTATAATCACCGTATATATTGAGCTGCTCGTCCGCCATTACCTCATGTTCCCCCTGACCACCATGCAATAAAGATGTGTTAAGCCAATCCTTCGGCTGTTCTTTTGTCTTGGTTCTCATACACTAAACCTTCCCTCTCTGCAGGGCCCCAGTGACCTGACTGGTGAAGCCGGGTAGCCCATGCTAGTGTACCTATAGCAGTCTTCAGTCCTTTTGCTTAGCTGTGATGATGATGTCACTGTCAGTGGCAATATGTGCTGGCTGGTTACTCTGTTTGGTGGTTTTTAGATATGTAGAACTTTGTCCCATTGTTTACTAGTAATATGAAACCTGAAATTGCCCTTAATTAATTTCTGTATTACGATGATTGATGTGATGACTAACAAAGCTCACCTGCACTGGCTCTCTGTATGCTTCCCTGCCAAATTCAAGGTGTTGAATATAAAGCCCTGAATGGCTTGGGACCGTGATACCTCTCAACACATCTCTCCCAAAAGATGTCTGTAAGTGTCACCCATTCCTCCCAAGCAGTGGCCATGACAAATGAGGCACAGAAGACATCAACAAGAACCTGGGGTTTCTCAGTAATGGCCAAATCCCTTTGTAACTAACTACTTCCATAAATTAACGAAGACAGAACTCTGCAAGGAGCCCCAGAGGCACAGGGGTTAAACTTTTGTAAAGCAACCAAAAGGTTGTGAGTTCGAACCTTGACTCAGCCTTTCATCCTTCCAAGGTCGGTAAAATGAGGACCCAGCATGTTGGGGGTGAAATGCTAATTAACTTGTGAACCACCCATAGAGTGCACTACTGTAATCACTATGGGGCGGTATAGAAGTGTGATTGCTTTGCTTTTTTCATCATCTTTCCCTTGTCCAACCCATGTGTTTTTATTGAATTCAACAATTGCTATTTGTTTTATTGCTTTATCTTTTTCTGGTATTTTAAAGATTTGAATTGTAAGTTTTGTGTGTGGTTGATAGAGAGGGGGCATTTTCTGCTTCCTCTCCCCCACCCCCTCTTTTTCCTGTGTGTTGTTAAACCACCCAGGATAATGACTTATCATTAAATGGGTGTTATAGAAATTTGAGATATGCAAATGATATTACCCTAATAGCAGAAAGTGAGGAAGACCTAAAGAAGCTCCTGATTAGGTTGAAAGAAGAGAGTGCAAAAGCTGGCTTAAGACTCAACATCAAGAAAACTAAGGTAATAGCAACAGGCCCTATCAGCCTCTGGAAAAACGATGGGAAAGAAGTAGAAGCAGTGACAGATTTTACTTACTTAGGATCTAAAATCACTGCAGATTGAGATTGCAACCATGAAATAAAAAGGCTACGGATTCATGAGAGACAAGCTATGAGAAACCTGGGGAACATAGTGATAAGTAGAGACATCACATTGCAAACAAAAATTCATATAGCCAAAGCAATGGTATTCCTGGTGGTAATTTATGGTTGTGGGAGCTGGACCATTAGGAAAGCTACACGCAGAAGAATAGATGCCTTTGAAATGTGGTGTTGGAGGAGAATTTTGAGAGTGCCCTGGACAACGAGGAGAACAAACAGGTCAGTCTTAGAAGAAATTAACCCTGACTGCTCATTAGAAGGTCAAATAGTAAAGATGAAGCTAAAGTACTTTGGACATCAAATGAGAAGAGAGGATTCACTTGAGAAATCCTTGATGCTGGGAAAGTTGGAGGGCAAAGAAGAAGGGGGTGGTCAAAGATGAGATGGCTACATGGTATTGTAGACACAATGGGCACAGAACTGGGTGGGTTGAGGAGGATGGTGGAGGACAGGGGTGGCTGCAGTGCTATGGTCCATGGGGTCGCAAAGGGCTTGGAATCGACTGTGCGACTGAACAACAACAAAAGGAATCAATAAGTAGGAACCGGGATTATGGGGGAAATTTGAAGAGATTGTTTCAGTAAAGAGTATGGCTCTGCATGTGAAAAGGGATTGGCTGAAACAAGGTGAGTGGGGAGAAATGCTGGAAGATGATGTGATATGAAAAGTTGGATGAGAGGTGGAATTAAAGAGTTGAATGAAAATCAGGAATCAGAGTGAGAGTAAGAGTCCAGAAAAGGAATCTACAGGATAGTAAAGGGTCCTGTGTTGGCTAGGACCAAGAAAAGGTAGTGAATAATACTGGCATTACTTATAATGTAGAACTAAAGAACTAAATATATGCATACAAAGGCTTATTAATATCTTACATGTTTGTTATGCTAAATTATTCATTAGTTTCTCTCAGTAAGATCTACTGTTTACTCACTGTGTATTAATGTTTATGTGTGCATATATGCTTGCTTATACAGTGGTACCTTGGTTTACTAATTTAATGCGTTCTCTGGGACATTTCATATTGCAAAATATTTGTATACAGAGATACTACTGTATTTTACATTGCAGACAGTGGCCTCTAGTGGCCAGGTCTAGTAATGCACTGTAGAAATGTGTAGCAGCACTTTGTATTGCAGGGTGGGTGGGAATATGTTAACTGAGGCATTATTTTAAATGGATTTTCATTTGTAAACTGAAAATTATGTTAACCGAGGTGTTCATAGACCGACGTATACTGTATTTGCCAGCGAAGGAGATGCATCATAGTATAGAACACACCCCATTATTACCAAAATAGCCCACTATAGGCCGCTATATACAGTACAAGATGCACTCCATTTTCCCAGTGTATTTTAAGGGGGGAAAGTGGTTCTTATACGCCAGCAAATACAGTACTTTGTCTTTTTTTATTAAGCTTTTATTAAGAACTGAAATAATACAAAAACAAATAATGAAAATAAAAGAAAAAATAAAACAGTAACAAATCTATACATTATAAAAAATACCTAAAGTAATAAAACAATATAACCCGACCACCTGTGCTCTGTCGGGGGATGTCGGCAGGGGTTTCTTGACCATTTACCTTCAATTCTGTTTCCAAAATTGGATCATGTCAGGGCTTGGGTTAAACTTGTTATCACCTAATAAAGCGAAGTTGACAAAGGAACCCCAAATCTCCCAAAATGGTGTCTTTATTGGTAACCCCTTTTTCTGGTGAACTTGGATAGTTAATTTCTCATTGAGAGCCAATTGCCAAACATCTGCGTACCATCTAACTTTATTAATATTATTTCCACTCTTCCATTCCTTGGCAATTAGCTGTCTGGCTACCATCAATAAAGATAACAATAATTCTTTTTTTATTATTTTCCAGATGTAAATCATCCACTTCACCTAGTAATACTATCTTTGGACTTAGCACTATTGTTATTTTTAATATTTTATTCAATTCTTCTTCTATAACATCCCAAAAATTCCTCATTTTATCACACAGCCACCACATATGAATGTAAATCCCTTTTCCTTTATTACATCTCCAGCATAAATCAGAGTTTTTATTATTTATTAAATGTAATTTGGCTGGAGTGAGATACCACCTCCAAAGTACTTTACAATTATGTTCTTTTTCCTTTATTGAAAGTGATTTCATACTTCTATGGGTCCATTTCTTTTTCCAATTCTCATCTTTTATTATAATTCCCAAATCCTCCTCCCAAGTTTTTTTAAGCCAGTGCTGAGTATCTTCACTAGAATTTAGCAACTGATAAATCTTACCCACTAAACCTTTTAAATTCTTTTTACCATTCCTTACTTCAAGAGTCAGATTTTCAAAGGGGGTTGATGCCCGATTTATTGTATTGTTTTCCCTCATCTTTCTATTCCATGCCTCCATCTATAGTTCTTGCAACCAGTTTAAGCCTAACTCCACATAAATACTTTTTCTTTGGAAGATGGTATTACAATTATCAATCCAATCCGTGATTAACAGAGCTTTTTTGCGTGTTAAAATTTCTCTTGTACTTATTGTTACCTCTAAAGGACAATTTTGTTGGTCTAAAATTTCCATTATGGGCGAAGAATTTGGAGATAATATTAGTTTTAATCCTTTCCATATTCTGAATATATTCTTTAAAGAAAAATTACAAAATTGGGGATTAGTTCTTATCTCACCTAAAAATAATTCGCCCTTCCAATTTCTAAACTCTATATAATCTAATTCATACTTTTGCGCACAATTTTGACTTAATAGTTTAATAATTCTCTTTAAATTGAAAGCTCTGTAATAGAGTTTAACATTCGGGATATTTAGTCCTCCCAACTTGTTTTTTAAATACCATAAACTTTTATTAATTCTTGGCTTTTTTCCGTTGTTACAGATTTCATTTATCAATTTCTGCCAGATTTTAAGCTCTGTTTCTTTTATTTGTATTGGTAAATTTTCAAATAAAAAGTTTAGTTTTGGCATAATTTTCATCCTGCACAAATTTATCATCCCAAACCATGATATTTTCAATGATTTCCATTGATCCTTAATTCTTTTTATTTCCTCTTTTAATTTATTAAAGTTGATCTTATACAAATCCTTAACTTCATCTGACACCATTGTTCCCAAATATCTCATTCTATCTCTTATTTTAAATTTATATTTCTCCATTACTTTCTTCTTTTCCCCCTCCGATAGATTACAAGTAATAGTGTCTGTTTTATTCCAATTTATTTTTAATCCTGTAACTTGCTCGAATAACTTCAAATGATGTTGAATTTTATTAATATTTAGAAGAGGGTCCTTGACCACTAGCAAAGTGTCATCTGCAAATAGACTAATTTTTTTGTTTTTAACACCTGTCAAACCTTCATCTTGTCAAATACTTCTTGCTAACAACTCCATTGCTAGAATGAAAAGTGACGGGGAGAGCGGGCAGCCTTGTCGGGTACCAGCCTTAATCTCGATTTCTCCACTTAACCTATTATTCATTTTTATTCTTGTCACTGAATCATTATATAATTGATCAATTGCATGTTTAAATTTAGAACCAAACTCTAATCTGCAACATGTTTCTTTAATAGTAGACCACTGAATAGAGTCAAATGCTTTGTAGCTATCTAGTGCCAAAATACAAACTTTTCCTTACTCTTTTTAACCAAATCTATAATATTAACTAACCTACTTATCAATCCCTCCATCTGTCTGCCCTTCAAAAAAACCAGCTTGATCCTCTTCTATATAAAAGCTTAAAAAGCTATTAAGTCTATTATTCAATAAAGAGGTGAATATCTTAGCGTCCTGATTTAATAAGGAGATAGGGCGATAGGCATCAATTTTTTCCCTATCTTTACCTGGTTTTGGGATCAATACCATAATTGAACGACTCCAGGATTTTGGCATATTTCCCTCCTCTAATATATAATTATACAATTTCTTTAATTTGGGAATCATTACTTCCTGACATTGTTTATATATTTCCGATGGAAAACCATCTTCACCTGGTGCTTTGTCATTTTTTAAGTTTTTAATCACTATTTCAATTTCTTTATCTTGAATTTCTTGCTCCATATAATCTGAATGTTCTTTTTTTAATTTTATATTTAAATTTTGATCTTAAAAAGTTCCTAAATTTGTCACATTAACAGACTTTTCTTTGTATAAATCCGCAAAGAACTTTTCTGCAATATGGAGTTTCCCCTCTAGTTTATGTACTATGAGACCATCCTCATCTGACAGAGCTTCTATTTGTCTCTTGATCTTCTTATTTTTTGCTCTTTTTGCTAAAGTTTTCATATCCTTACTATTAAATTCAAAGTCATTTCTCTTTATATATACCAAATCCTTTCTTGCTTTGTCAATTTCTAAACCTATTACCTCTTTTCTTAAAGACTGAAGTTTATTCCAATTCCTCTCATTACCATCCTCTGCATGTCTTCTTTCTAATTCTTTTAATTCTTGATCTCTTTTAACTATTTTCCTATTTAATTCTCTATCAATAATAATTTTTTCCTGAATGCAGTCTCCCCTTAATACCGCTTTCATGGCATCCCATAAAATATGTGGTGCCACTTCACCCGTATCATTGATCTCCCATTTTTCTACCCATTTGTCCATCAATCTTTTCTTTATCACTTCATTATTTAGGAGTTTTGTATCAAACCTCCATATATTACTTTTTGAAACATCCTTTCCTAAATTAATTTCCAAAGTGATTGGGGTATGATCTGACAACTTAAACGTGCCTATTTTAAATTCTTCAAAATTATGTGAAAGGTTCTCTGATACCATAAAATAATCTAATCTGGAATATGTTCTTGACACTGAGGAGAAGAAGGTAAATCCCTTTTCCTTTCCTTTCATATATCTCTAAGTATCTGTAAGATTTAGCTTCTTCATCCACCTGTCAAGTATATTGAATTGACCTTTCCGATAGTTGGAATAATTGGAAACATCAGTCACAGCTCTGTTAAATTAAAGTCTCCACCTACTATCAAATTTGGTGATCTTTCTTTTTTTATAATTGGTAAAATCTTATCTAAAAGGAAACCTTGATTTTTGTTTGGAGCATAAATGTTTACCAAGGTATATTCATCATCTTCGATCTTACCCTTAATTAGCTGAAACCTTCCCTCTTTATCACATATATTCTTGGACATTATAAACCCCAGTTTATTCGCTATTTTGGTAGCTATACCTCTAGAATTTGAGGTTCCCAAACATTTTTCATATATATCGGTTCCCTTTACATAAAGATTATTTTTATTTATATTTTTGGGTGAGTCTCTTGAAGAAATATAACATCTGCTTTCTCTCTGTTCAAAATTACCTCTAGTCTTTTTCTCTTAATTTGATTCCCCAGGCCCTTAGCATTGTATGATATAATTTTTAATCTCCTTGACATGAGGGAGTATTGGTCTTATTACCCTCACCGACAGTTCCCCAACATTGAAAGAAAAAAGAAAAATTGTGGAAAAAAATTAAAAAACTACAGAAAAAGTTCTCTTTCATCCATTTTAATTTACTTCTATCAACCTTTGAATTCCATGTGCAAAGAAAAAACTTAACAATAACAAAAATGAGAAAAAAATTCTCAATCCCCCCCCCCCCCACTTTCCGAGTTGGAAAGTAACCTTTGACATCCAAAGTTGGGGGGGGGGGGACGTTAAGCAAAAAAAATGACATTCTGACATACAACTGTTGCATGTTCAATATCTATTTTTACAAACTTAAAAATTAATATATTTTCAATAGACCATTTAATAAAATGAATGACCAAACCATTTAATTACCTCCCTCCGCCCCCAGCATTTCTTCGTCTTCCACCTCATCTTCCTGCTCCTTCATCTTTGAAGTTAGTGACTCCTTTAGAGATTGCCAGTCCTTTGAACCCTTCTCTATAATATTTGCACTTATAAGTATGTCCAACATTTGAGGAGTTTCCCTTAATGCAAAAAATTTCCCTTGATTCATGAATCTTAATTGTTTGGGTGGTCTCCAATTATATTTAATGCCCTTGTCTCTTAATATTTTAGTCACTGGTTTTAAACGTGACCTCCAGACCCGTTATTCCAATGATATGTCATTGTATACTTCTACTGTTATAGATTCCATTTTTAGGGCTTCTTGACCTAAAGATTTAATTCGATTCATCAATTTTAATTTTAAGCCCAAATTAACAAATTTCATTTGACTGCAAATACAGTACTTTGATATCCCTCACGCTCTTATGAGGGGAGAAGAATGGACCTGGAGGAAAAAAAGAGTCCCTTGGTCTAGCCTCTTAGAAGCATGTTTCTAACTGAAAAGGTTAAAGGCTTTTGCCCAAAGGGTTGAATGGGAAGAAAAACAATATGGTATGAGAATAATAACAGATAATAGTAAAAGACCCATTTCTACCTAGATACCTGGTCTTTGCTAAATTAAAGGAAGTTATATACATGGCAGTTCAGGGCTGATTACACAGTTATGTAAAGTTATTGTTTATATATTACTAGCCGATTACCTGGCCTTGCCCAGAGTGTGTGTGTATGTCACTCCTGCCTCCCTTCCTCCATCTCTCTCTTCCCTCACCCATCTCCTCTCACTTCCCTTACCCATCTTGCTTCTCCGTCAACAGTCCACCCTTATCCTTCCCATACATGTGTCCCCTTTGCGTCCCTACCTGGGACTGTGACAATAGCCAGCTCAATTACATCATGATGATGTCACAATTGGGTGACCTACCTGGGGCTATGACATGCCTACCTTGACCTTTGGAGAGGTACATTGGGACACACACACACCCTCCTGTTGAGTATACTTCCCTTTGCAGATGGGGCATACACCCCCCATGGGGCTTGTTCCCCTCCCTCAATGTACCTCTCCAAAGGCCAAGGAAGGCATGTGGCAAGTCCTGGCAACATCCGCTCAGAAGTGTGTGAGCCCATTGACGACATACAAGACCTCACCTCTGTTTTATATATATAAATAGTCATAAGTGTAGCTTCTGTTCACAGGATATAAAACACATGTCCCTATCCTGAGAAGCTTATAATTTCACTCCTAAAACAATTTATCAGAAGTGGTCTGGTAATTTATCCACCTATGGAAGCAGTCTTATGGACAGTATTTGTCTACTGGTGATTTGATCCTGATTTAGAATCTGTATAATACCTAAATAGGCTGAAGGTAAGGCAAAGGTTGCCCTTGCTCGAAGGCCAGTTGTATTCAACTCAAGGGTTCAGTGCTCATCTGTATATTCAGTTCAGTGCTCATCTGTATATTTTATATTGTGATTAATTTTATGTTTATTATCGAGCATTGATTATTTACTGAATATATTTTTTGTGCTCCTTTATTGTTCTATTATTATACTGTATGTTGTGGACATGTTGTAATTGCCACCTTGAGTCAACTTCAGCCGAGAAAGTGCAGGATATAAATTAAAATTTATTATTATTATTATTTATCTCCATTTACAGCCAAAGAGCCAGGGTTGTCTGCATTTGCAGATGCTTCCGTGGACATGTGACAGGCATGCCTCGACACTGGAGTGCATGGAACCTGTTTACCTTCCAACCAAAGTAGTGCCTATTTATCTACTTCAGTTTCTTGCTTTCAAACAGCTAGGTTGGCAGGAGCTGGGACAGAAACAGGAACTCACTCTGTGGTGCAGCACTCAGGTCTCGAATTGCTGACCTGCTGACCTTCCAGTCATCACCACTAAGCCACAGCAGTCCCACAGGCTGATGGTAGGCATGTCTAAATGTAAGAAAAACATGCTCTAGTAAGAGCTGCTGGCGGACAACAACATGCTGTGTGAATGTGAAGAAATACAGATTATGGCTCATATGTAGTACTGCTAATTACTACTGTAAACTGACGAGTTTGAGTTTTGGCCAATGACAAAGCCAAGAAAGGTGGTTTCATTTTGGCAGTTTGAAGAAATCTGTGTAATACACTCAAACCATAGTTCTCTGATTTTTCTTCATAATGTTTGTCTCATATTTATGGATCTTACGTCTTTGGTAAGACCACTCCGTGTAGATCATGGGTGCTCAAACTATGGCCTGTGGGCTGGATCTGGCCCCCAACACCAATTCATCCAGCCCACGAAGCCCTCGTTGCTTGTGGAAGCAAAATGCACCTGTACAGCCCCCTAAACCAAGTGACTGGCCCACGGCCTGAAAAGTTTGGGCACCTCTGATGTAGATTTTGGCAGGAAACCTGCTCCTACTGCTGTCATGTGCCCAATCCAAAAGTTATGTAAGAATTGTTCTGGTACCATGGATGGTGACCTACTTCAGGAATATACTTCATGTTGATATCTTTCTGAAGTAGCCAAAGTAGTTATAATTTCTAAGTCAGTTTCCATTATAAAAATGAATTTGGTGCTCTCTCATAAATGAAAATGAAAATGTTATCTAGTTGTAACCCAATACAATGAAATAGAACATGTGCTGTAGAACAATGTGCAATGTGTATAACATACCTGGCTGGCATTTGTATTTACTAGTTAAAATAATACTAGTTCCCCACCCTCCCTCTGTCTTTCTTATTCTTAGATATTGATGAGTGTGAAAATGACTTCTACAATGGAGGCTGTGTACATGAATGCATCAATATTCCAGGCAATTACAGATGCACGTGCTATGACGGATTCATGTTGGCTCATGATGGACACAACTGCCTTGGTGAGTCATTATGATGGGGGAAATGTCTTGAACATTTAATTTAATTACTTGTCTACTAGGTAGTACTCATCAGCAGGCAATACCTATAGTTATATATTTATAGTTTATTAAAAACAAAATCAAAGTAATTTTATTAAATTGACATTTTTCAGTCTTCTCCAGCGTCTTGGTCTTGTTAGTCAAGGTAACAAGGTGCTTTGGGCAAATATGACAACCCCTCCCTCCAAAAATCCATATTAAAGCAAAATCTATTATGAGTTAACTCAAGGTCACAAAGCTGGTGTGGGGACCAGATAAGTGTCTGATAATGGAATCTGCATTTAGTTGCAGTTTTAAAATGGAATGTGAGAGGTGACTCCATATTAGGCTCTGGCTGGTTCTGAGATAGTTTCAAGTTACACCTACATCTCTTTCAAGGTTGCTGGGTGCTAGGATGATGAAGAAGAGAAATCGTGCTCCATTCCCCCCATTTTGAAAATGTAAAACCAACTGTTACTTCAAACAATTTATGCCATTAGGTGAAGCATATCCCTTCACAGAAGCAGGAGACTAAACTGCTTTACTGAATGGTAATTTAGGTTTCACACCATCTAGTTTGTTTGTGTTGTGCAGTTCTGTAGCTTCCATTTGTGAATGATGCTCCAGAGGAGAGTGTATTGCAGAAAATAATGCAGAGGTTCTAGCCAGAGCTTGGAATATTATTTTATAGAATGAACTCATTGCTTTACTGTATTCATTATTTCTTAGCAATCACATTGTACTTACTGTTGATTCAATCCAACATGTAGTCCTTTGCACTACATATTATTAATGTGCTGTGTTGTCATTTCTAACATGCCATAAGATTCTCTCTGGTTCCCTCTAGTGACCATTTTTGATAGAATACCTTGCCATTTTAAAAATGATGCATAAAGAAAACCAAACAATACTTTTCTTGCCATCTAGCATTGATAAGAGAATAGTGTAAAAAAAAGTCTGAAAGATTCTGGTCAAACTAACATCTAAAGAAATGTATGTAAATGCCTTAAGATGTCTTTGAGCATAACTAGAAAATGTTATTTGTTACACCTAAAATTGACTTTCCCACTATTTGTTATATTACTATTACTGTAATTCTATTAAATGCTCATTACATTATTTGCTATCCAAAAACCAACCAGTTGCAGGAAATATTTCACTTGTCACCAGTTACTTTCAAGTCCTTATTCTAGTCCTTTTCTATAATGGAATCAAATTTGGTTGTCCAGTGGCATGTTGTTCAGTCGCACAGTCGACTCCGACCCTTTGCGACCCCATGGACCATTTTCCTCCAGGCGCCTCTGTCCTCTACCATCCCCCTCAGCCCTCCCAGCTCTGTGCCCATTGTGTCTATAATACCATCTAGCCATCTCATCCTTGGCCTCCCCCTTCTTCTTTTGCCCTCCACCTTTCCCAACATCAATGCCTTCTCAAGTGAATCCTCCCTTCTCATTTGATGTCCAAAGTATTTTAGCTTCATCTTTACTATTCGACCTTCCAATGAGCAGTCAGGGTTAATTTCTTCTAAGATTGACCTATTTGTTCTCCTCGCTGTCCAGGGGACTCTCAAAACCCTCCTCCAACACCACATTTCAAAGGCATCTATTCTTCTGCGTTCAGCCTTCCTAATTGTCCAGCTCTCACATCCATACATTACTACTGGGAAAACCATTGCTTTGACTATTCTAATTTTTGTTTGCAATGTAATGTCTCTGCTTTTCACTATGTTCCCCAGGTTTCTCATCGCTTGTCTCCCAAGAATCAGTCGCCTTTTTATTTCATGGCTGCAATCCCCATCTGCAGTGATCTTTGATCCTAAGAAAGTAGAATCTGTCACTGCTTCTACTTCTTCCCCGTCTATTTTCCAGGAACTGATGGGGGTCCAGTGGCATACACCCACTGGATCCCTCTCTTAGTTCCACCAAGCAACCTGTTCTTCTTGCTATAACCCTCTGTACACCCTAAAAACCTGCCCAGGGAAACTTTCCAAAACAATTTTATAGTGTTCAGGCTACAAAAGGGGGCAAGAAGGAATACCGAATTCCACTGGCCCAATGTACCATAGTGCATTGTTGGATCTTGGTCAGACATATAGGGGAAGGTATTGAATTCTGGTACATTATCATTGAGAAAGGTTGAGTTATAGTCAGAAGGATCATGTTGTTTTTAAAATTGGTGATAACAAATATATATACTGTTTTGGATAAAAAATACTGCTACAAATATAGAAGTTACTTTTGTTTATGTAGGATAGGTCTGACACGCTGATTTTTTTTTTATCATCCTGCCTTAAAAGATTCTCTGCAACATCCAGTGGGATCTTTGAATCCACTCTATAGGAATTTCCCATTGATGTCAGTCTGCACTCAGTTTGACTAGAGATGAAAAAGGGATTTCTGGAAGCAATTGTGTATAACTCTTTCAGCTTTGCACTGTCTCTTGCACTGACGTTCATTGCAGAATAATTGTTTAGACAGAGAGTGGAAACCATCCATTTGCTGCTTCTGACGTGGGCTTTTAGATAATAGAGACAAGTAGAATAGTTTAGATTGTTCTTTGAAATGTACTGCATGGCATTCATTTTTCCAAAACAAGCAGAACCAGAATGAGAAGAAATGAGATTGATCATTCAGATACCTGCACCAATATCAAACTGGTCCCTTCCCCTCTTTCCCAATGTTTTTAAATTGCCTGATATTGGAGCTGAGATGTTACAATGCAGATTGTATTGTATATTGTATTTTATTGTTCGACTTATATGCCGCCCCACTTGCAAAGCGTCTCAGGGCGGCTCACAAAGAAACAATAGATCAAATTCCGAAATATCACATTACAAAATATCATATCACAAAAAACAATTCGAAAACATTTCAATAAATCTCCAATCACAATTACAAAATATCACATCACAAAATATACTTCACTGCAAATAATAAACCAATAGATCTAGTATCTCCACTAAAACATCTCATTATTACATTGAGTTTAGATCAGGGGTTCGCAACCTATGGCCCGTGGCACCATTTCATGTGGCCCACCACCCTCGCTCCTGCTGCTGCCACCTGAAATGGCAAAACAACCAAAAACGCACTGTAAATGCCCCCGCGGCTGTCATAAATGTGTTTACGACAGCTGCAGATGCATTTTACAGCAATGTTTAGCCATGCCTGCCACATGTCCACGGAAACGTCTGCAAACACAGACAACGCTGTCTCTTTGGCTATAAACAGAGATGAGTACTGAACCCTAGAGTCGGATATGACTGGCTTTTGAGCAAGGGTGACCTTTACCTTATGTTGGGGGGAACCACATGTCCGGCCTGCTCAGCTGTCTGAGGGGACATGGTCGGGCCCACGGAAAGAAAACGTTTAGAACCCCTGGTGTAGCTGGACTACTATTCAGCACTGATATAATTTAAAACTGTTTATATTGAAATGCTTCTGATCATGGTCTAAAAGCATGTCTAAGGCTAATGGGTTAAGTCAATGTATAGGCTTCTGCACGTAAGCAATCAGAAACAAGCTCTCCTAGTGCTACTTCCCACAACGGGCCTTCCATCTGTCTGATATATGCGACAGTTGTATGAGATTGTGGCAGTCCCTCTGGTCTCTGTATCATAGGAGCAGTTCCTGGACCTCTGTCTAATATCGAGGGTAGGAAGGATGGGGAGATGAGGGTGAGGAAATCCAATCTAGTGAATGCTATTTTAAAAGAATAACATAGGATTCATTAAAATATGCGTACAGTACAAATATGCGTACAGTACAGTGGACCTCCACCTAATGACGCGTTTGACTAACAACATTTTTGACTAGTGATGCATTGTTAGTGGCAAAGTCACCATTCGCACAATGACGTTTTTAGTGTTTAATCGAGGTTTTCCCATAGGAAGCCACTTTTTAGCATCATTGTGCTGAAACTCGCTATTAACGACGATTCACGACTAACGACGCTACTCATGGAACTAAGCTTTGTCGTTAATCAAGGGTCTACTGTACAGTATTTATATTTTGCCACCTGAGTGGCAAGCCCACGGTGGGTATATTGAAAATCTTTTAGCTGTCTCCAGGAGGAACTTCCAAACTCTTTGTGAAATACCTGTGAGGAAAATGTGGTGAGTGCCTTGAAGATGTGCCCATTGCTTTTGCTCTCACGTGGACATGCACACCACTTTATGCCAGTTTTACTGAAATTCCCTCAAAATACCTCAGAAGCTCAATATGAAAAGGAAACACAGTTTGCTCTGCATTTCAGTAGCAATGGATGCAACTGGGATGCCTCCAGACGGAGCTGCTCCCCTTTAGAAAACAACTGAAAACATTGCTATGCCAGCGGGCATGGGGCATGGATGAATCAACTTCTCAGGCCCGCTGACCTATCTAGCCCATATGGGTATTTTGTCCTGACAGCTTTTTAACTGTTGTGGGAGTGTAGGAATATTTTTAGAGGGTTTTAAAAGAGGGCTTTTAATTAGTTTATAGATGGGGGGTTAGTTAATGTGTTTATGTGTTGTTTTAATCATGTTGTGAACCGCTTTGGGTCGCTCTCGAGTGAGGGAAGCGAGATAGAAATATTTTAAATAAATAAATAAAATTAGCTTGATAACCAGCAGGAATGAGGGCTCTGAACTGACAAAGAAGCATATATGTACGATGTCTTTATGCAATCTCCTCGTTTTTATCACTTATTCTTGGTGTTTAAATATAATCTTTCAGCCAGAGGCAATTCATGATATTAGCAGGAAGGATGATGAGCTCCAAAACTTTAGGGTGAGGTGAACCTTTCTTTTAAATCACAATTTGACTTGGTATCAATGGAACTTATGGAAGAGTTAATTCACCAAATCCCCACCGATTCAGTGGGCCTGCTCTAGTATGACTTGCTACACTAAGCAGCTGAGTTTCTGCCAGTTTGTTACTCCCCTAGCATTGTTGCTGAGTTGCTTCTAGATGACATGGAAAAAATATTTAATCATATATCAGTACTGAATATATTTCTGTTAGTCTTTATACCAAGCTGTAGTTTAATCTAAGGATGTTGCAATTCTCAACCATCTTGTACTGTACTTCTTATAAAGATTTATAGTTCTGTTGGTATGGACATGCATCATCTTAGATCTTCCTTATGAATATTTCCATGCATTATATTTTCTTTTATGAAATATAGTTTTTCAGTAGCTTCAATATTAAGTACTAGCAGGGGTTGCCCAGCGTTGCTGGGCTTTTTTAAATATTGTTTATTTTTTAGAAAGGAAAAATGAGTCTCTGTAAAGTGTAATATGTTGTTTATTTTTTACATTGTTTTTTTTTGCAATGGTTTTTTTGTAATTGTAATTGTTTTGTCAGAAATTTGTTTTGTAATTAACCTGTTTGTACGTTGAAATTGTAATTTTTATAATTTATCTTAGTGTTTTTCAGTTAATTTGTCAGAAAAAAAATATTATTTTAAGTAAATGCAGTTAAAACATTTTATGTGAAAGTCAATGTTTTTAAACTGTGTTTAGATGGTTTTGTGTGTGTGTGAAAACTATAAACATGATTTAATAAATGTTTTAGCAATGTTAGATTATCTTTTAATATTTTTGACTGTTTTTTCTCCTGTGTCCTCTGGGTGGTGCTGTTGCGCTATTTTTCTTTGATTTTCTTTCTGGTCTGGGCGTCGCTTGTATGTGCCTCATTTCATTTCCAGCTTTCGTGCCGTAAGGTCATTTGGGTAAGTTTGCTTGTTTTATTTTTGTTGGGGGTTTGTATTGTAATTTATTTATTTATTTATTTATTTATTGGGGGGGTTCTGTGTGTTTGGTCTTTGTGTTATTTTTGTGTTAGTTTTTGTTTGTTTTTGGTTGTGGTTTTGGTTTTGGTGTAACTTTTCACTTTATTGTTTTGTTTTGTTTTGGGTAAGGGAAGGCACTGTGCAGAGATGCGTGCGGTGCCTTTGCTTACTTTGGATGTTTTTCGCTTTCAAGGGGGGGAGGCAATGATGCCTTCTCCCTCCCTTGTAAGCGAAACACTTAAAGGCTTGGGGGGGACAGACCCCTTTTGTCCCCCCTAACCTTCCAGACTCATGGGACCCAGGAGAGGGGATTGAATCCAGGCCACCCTCTGATATTAAAAGGGAAATCTCAATTGTGGTTTCCCCTTTAATATCAGTGGGGGGGTTGTGATCCCCCTCTCCGCTGGCTTCCTTGGGTTTTGGAGGGTTGGGTGGACAAAAGGGGTCTGTCTCCCCAACTCTTCCAGACCCAGGAGAACCATCAGAGAGGGGGATTCCCCCCCACAAACTCCGTTTTTAAAACTCTGTTTTTAAAGTGAAGTAACCGCTTGGTTTCTTTTCTTTAATATGGGGCGTGTGTGTGTGTTTGGGGAGGGAAATCCCCTCTTTGCCAGGTACCCTGGGGTCAGGAGGGTTGGGGAGACAGACTCCTTTGGTCCCCCCAACCCTCTCAACCCCAGGGGAGCCAGTAGAGAGGGGGAGCACAACACCCCCCCCATAATATCACACCCCCAGTGATATTAAAGGGGAAACTCCGATCGGGAGCTTTAGGCACCATTGGGGAGGGGGGCTTTGGTTCCCGCGGCTTGGCGGACTTGCTCTCCCGGTGTTTTTGTTTTATTTTTTGCATGCCGGCTTCCTCAGCGTTCTGCACGCTCATGGTGCGCAGGACGCTGGGGCTTGTAGTTATGGGTTTGTGCTTTGTGTTTGTGCTGCATTTTTAAAAAATGGTTTACTTTTGATTGGCCGCGGCGCGTTTCCGAATGTTCCTTGCGCCGCGCCGTGCGAGAGCCTCTCAGCCTGATTGGCTCTGGCGTGGCGTGGTGCAAGGAATGTTGGGAAGTGAAGTTGTTTCCCTTTGTCGCATTTGTGGGGCTGTTGCCCCACTGCCGGTTTTCTCAATCCTTCGTTGACCTGCGGACCCAGATCGGCCGTGTGCACGAAGGGTGAGTGCAGGCAAATAGGGCGAGGCATAGCAACCTATAGCCAGTTCCAAAGGTTAACCCTTGGTTTTATAGGTTAAGATTTTTGAATGATTTCAACATTTTTATTGTGAAGGATTGTCAGAAATAAAGCAATATTTTGAAGACACGTTTACCTTTTTTGTATCTATGTAGTGTTGATCCAGTATCTCCATGCAGAGGAAAATATTTGCAATATACTATTGAGAAGAATATTCAGAAGAGTACTGCAAAAAAAATTTACTTCACATAGGACCTTTCTCCCCAGACTACCTTCTCTCAGGATCTATTTCCCACTCAAGTTGCCCTTTCACACCTACACATTTCTTATAAACAAAGAACTAAAATGTTGCCTCATTCTTCATTAGAGGTGATGGAGTTGATGGGTTATTTTTCCCACATCTTTCCTGTTAAATATTTTCTCTTTCTCCTTTAGCTGAACAAGCTTGATTCCCCCATCTCCTCCACCTTTCGTTGAGTTTCTTGGCTACACATTTATATTGGAACTGTTCCAAGTCTACCCTTGGAGGGACTCAACTCATTCTGTATTTGACATTTTTATTGAGGAATTGCTCAAATATAACATGAAATGACACTATAGGGAATTTAAACTATGGTGAGATCTTCATATGGTTAAATATAATTGCTTTTAGCATTGTAATCACTTGAAATTGCAGTAGTTCTTTGTAAGGATTATTATTTTAAGTTCAGTTCAATATTTGGCCTTGTGAAATGCAGGTTTCTTTAAGCCTTAATTTGAAAACAGGTGATGAAATAAACTTTCTGTTCCTGGACATGTGGGGAAAACTTTGTTTTCTTACAAGCAAGTAGCATATTTGTCCAGATTTTCTCTCTTGTCTGATTTTCTTTCCCATTGAGTTATTGATTAATTGATTCCCCTCTTTATACTGTAGTACGCTTTGGGACACACACACACACACACACACACACACACACACACAGTGTCATTTCCTTTTGGAACATCAGTGCAAAATATTTTAGGCTATCTTATTTTACTTCAAAATGGAAATACCATGAATACTTTTAATAAGTAGGAAAATTCTATTAAGAACAGGGGGAAATCTCTTTTGTACTGGCTACTTATTCTAGGCTGAAATTCTGTGCCTGCTAACTTGGAAGCATATTTGATATCGGTAAGTCCTTTTTTCATCGTTCACTAGGACAGGCATAGGCATACCTGTCAACCTGTGGCTCTGGAAAAACGGGACCTGCGCACATCGCTTGTGCGCAGGTCGCATTCCACGCATGCGTGGAAATGTTTAACCCCTTCCACGCATGCGCGGAAGCGCTACACCGCTTGCACAGCCCTTATGCAAGCGATGTAGCACTTCCGCGCATGCGTGGAAGGGGTAAAACCCTTCCACACATGTGCGGAAAGCGTTTCCCCCACTGCCAAATTACGGGGTTTTGGAAGCGGGGGCCGGGTTATGATATCAATCGATGTCAATTTGCGGGGTAATCCCGGCCAAATCGGGAAGGTTGACAGGTATGGTCATAGGGTTGGGCTGCCTAGTCACAAAGCTGAGCATATTTGCCTGAAAGAAAGCAACTTGTTAGTTAGTCCCATTTAACTACAGCAAGTTTATGCAGCCACCTTATAAGAAGATCCTGACCTTTATTGCTTATAATACCATTAACATTGATGGTGCATTGGAGTATATTTACCATGGAAAAGATTATACAAGAAGCTTATGATCAAAGGAACATATACTATATACCACCCTTTATTTTACTGATTGTGTTTGACCCCACCCATGCCCTCTGGAACTCAAAGCACAGTATAGAAGGGTATGTTATTTTAGATGTTCATGTTTCTACAATGTTTTTGTATGTGGGTATCATACAGTTTGCTGTTATGCTATCTCAGAATTTGAAGTGCTGTACAAGGTCTCTTATTATTTGAGCCATGATGTGAATTAGCCACAAGATATGGGGGCTGGCATCACTGCTGTACCTTATTACTCTCCATTACACACAGAGTAGGCAAGACATGGGAAAGAGGTGCCCACTAAATCACCGATAGATTCCATCACAGCCAGCTCCTACTAAAGAAACTAGTCAGCATCAGTGGAGCCAAATGGAGTGGCATGGAATAAGGGCAGAAAGGCTAGGACATCTTTTCACCACTCCTACCATTCTGCTGTTGGCCAATACTAAGGCTGGCCCTGCAGCCTCATACAGTAAAAGGTAAAGGTTACCCTTGCTCGAAAGCCAGTCATATCCGACTCTAAGGTTTAGTGCTCATCTCTGTTTATTGCCAAACAGCCAGCGCTGTCTGCATCTGCAGACATTTCCATGGACATGTGGCCGGCATGCCTCAACACGGAACTCTGTTTACCTTCCCACCGAAGTGGTACCTATTTATCTACTTGCAATTTCTTGCTTTTGAACTGCTTGTTTGGCAGGAGTTGGGACAGAGATAGGAGCTCACTCCATCATGCAGCACCCGAGAATCGAACTACAACCTTCCATTCAGCGAGTTCAGCGTCTTAACCACTTGAGCCACAGCAGCAACTCTCATACAGTAAATGATTATTATTACCTCATTTTGCAAATCATGAGATAGAAATGACTAAGTGGTGAAGTGGCCAGATAACTGGCCAATATTGTTTATGAAGCAATGCCCCATGCGTAGTGTGGCATTAACAGCAGATGCAGATAGGTCAGTCCTCATGAGACCTCAGTGCTTTGAAAAACAACTGCTCTCCTTCTGGGTGACTTCCATCCTGTTCCTGCCAGGGTGATCTGTCCAGGGTCCTGACAGACCTTGCCTTTGAGATGAAAACCTGAAATTGCCAACCCTCCCTTTACCTTACTGGATGGTTACCTTACTTCACTGGAAGCAGTCTTGCTTTGCCTAGATGAGATGTGGCTGTTCCAGGCAGTACCAGAACTATAAGCCAATTACCTCTGGGAGCCCCAAGCTGAACTAGTAGCTGAAGTAGGATAGGTGCTCTGTTTCATTGACAAACGCCTCTTGAAATAAAGACATTTCTCTTAACATTTAACTTAAATCTACTTTTGCATAATTTAGAGTTTGTATGTTATTCTTTAAAAATTTTGACCAGAATAATGCAAATATCATAATATTTGGAGGCAAATTGCCTTAAATTAAGAAGTTAGTACTGTATAGATATTATCTGTTGCCTCCCAATGTTATGCTGTTTGCATCATACTTGTGAAGGTAACTAATATAATTTGTTGGTTATTACTTCCCCAGAGAGGCACTTTATTATGCATTATTTTTCAGTAACTTTTTTGTTTTTTAAAATCTATTTTAGCTTATTTTGGAAAAGAACCATTATTATCCCCTCATATTTTTTCGTAAGTAACCAACTACAGATAATGTCAAATTTTGTAATTTCAAAGCTATCAACATATGATCACTAGGTTTAGTCTTACCTTCTGGGGCAGTGCTAGTTGGAGAACCCAGTGGTTGGAGCACCAACCTGATGATCCAGGGATTACAAATTCAAGGTCTTGCTGTGCCTTCTGAGGGAAGAGCCAGGCTACGTGGTCTTTGACAAGCTATGTGATCCCAGAGGGCTACCAGAAAAAGGTAGTGATAAACCACTCTTGAATAGGTGAGAGCCTTGTCAGGGCATGGTGGCTTGGGCGGTCTAACTGGGCAGTGTTGCCCATCTCTTGTCAATGATGTTAGGCCAAGACTAAAACTCTCCAAAGTGTCTTCCATCAAATCTTTTGAGCCAGGTGAAAGTGAAGAGCACACGTCATGGTCCGCCTAGCTAGCAGGTGATGTGATATCCAAATGGCTAAAAAAAAGCATGCAAATGGACTTGACTTCTCAAGTCCATTTGCATGTGTGGAATGTCACCATGGAGACATTTACCAATGTGCAGAGTTCTCACTGAATAACAACTCCAAGATATCCAAGGTATACCTAGGAAAACTGCAAAAGTTGCCATAAGTCAACATCAACTTAACATCACATAATTAATTAAGTAGTTCTGAATGGTGGTTTAGTTATCTGGCTGTGGAGCCAGAGGCTGGGAGTTTGATTCCCCGTTTTGCCTCCTGTGAGAGGAGCCAGCCTGTGAACTCATGGGCAAACTGCATGGTCCTGGGATGCCTACAGAAGAAGAGAAAGGTAAATCACTTCTGTGTACTCTCTACTTAGAAAACCTTGAAAAGGGTTGTCATAAATCAGAATTGACTTGGTGGCATGCATTCAGTCATCTGAGACAATATTGATCAAGTGGTAGCCCTCTGCTGTTTGATAGACCTTCAGATACTTGAAAGCTGTACATCTGTTTCTATGGAACATTGGCTTCCATACTGTAATGTAGGAATGCTGTACTCCTTTGAAAACTCCTCAAGACTACCTTCGGCCCTTAAGAGAAAGGTGATACGTGAATGAAATGCATGCCTAAAAGAATTCCTTAATGAATATCCAAAAAATGGTGGAAAGGCTTTTCTGAAACCCAGCTTTCCAATCTGTGTTGATCTTCCTGTTTAGTACAGAGGAGTGCACTGTTAGAGAAGTGCTACATGTGTTTTAAGATGTGGAGTTCAATATACCTCTGCCTTCCATAAATTGACTATGTTTCCCAGAATCTTCAGTAATATCTTGATACACAGCATCCTATGAATTCAAGGGGATTCCTAGCTGTTCTCTGGGTTTTGAGTACTGGAAGTATGGAGAACCACTTAGGCCAACAAGGGTAGATTTATCATCATTAATATGGTCTATGTCCAGCATTAGTATATTAGACATTATTTATTTCTTCAGTTTATGAGAAAAAACATATACAACCTGCCTTCTGTCCTCTGCAAAGTGGAATGTTAAAATCATTCTCTAAATATCAGTTGAAAAGAGATTTAAAGTTGTGTAAGAAATCATTTTATAAACTTCCAGATGTGAAATTTCAACACATTGTAGCATTAATTGGTTTAGAATTGCATAATCACTGTTGTGATTAAAGAAAGCAAGGGCTTCTTGTCTTCCTTTAAAAAAATCTTTTGGCTTTGCTTTTCATCTCTCTTGAGACAGCTGTGTGCAACATGTTGGTTTCTGTTGCTGATGTTTGTTTGCATTTTTATTATCCAACAGTTAGTTTTTCCCCTTGTGTTAAAACACTGAACTTTGTTAACTCGAACTAAACAACTGTTGGAATGCTCTCTGTGTTATATAAACACAAAATATTTGTAAAAGGAAATGAAAGAATTGGCCCTTGGCTTAGTTGTCTTCTGTACAATGCTTTGTTCCTGGTCAGTGTGTGTTTTGTGTTACAATAGCCTTCTTCAGGCATTATAGCATTTGGTTTTGTGTACATGTTTTGAGGAGATACCTAGCCACGCTCAACTCTATTGCTGCTTTGCCTATGTGAGCAATGGTGAATCTGAAGGCTTGAGACTGCTTGCATGTAGGCTCAACAGAAGAGCAAAATCCCTGAAAAATCTGATATTTTTCCAATGCGCAGTTCTTTCATATGACCAGACTCTTCTCTTCAGACATTGCAGCTCACTTGAGCAAAGTAATGATGTGGAGGGAGGCACTTCCTTCTAAGTTTATGCACAAACCACTAATACCTGAAGATGGCTAAACTGAGCATTGCCATGTCCATACTATATGCAGCAGTCATAGCAGATTCCAGTATATTGTTACAGTAAAACCCCTACTTACGGGAAAAAGTCCATTCCATAGGCTTTTGCTTAAATTGTATTTTTATATAACTCAAAGCAAACCCATAGGAAAAATTATTTTTTTACATAACTAGAAGCAAAACCATAGGAGAAATGAAATTTTTATGTAAATCAAAGCAAACCCTTAGGGAAAAAGAATCTTTATGTAACTCGAAGCAAACCCATAGGAAATTGTATTAAATCGGGACATGGTTTTAACACAAAATCATTATGTAAGTTGAATTTTATGTAACTCGAGGCATATGTAAGTCGGGGTTTTACTGTATTATCTGAAGATAATAGTGGTTAAGACACTGAACTTGATGACTGGAAGGTCGGCAGGTCAGTGGTTTGAGACCTGAGTGCTGTATGGCTAAGTGAGCTCCCATCTCTGTTCCAGTTTGAAAGCAAGAAATTGCAAGTAGATAAATAGGTACCACCTCAGTAGAAAGGTAATAGCATCCTATGCACCCTGGTGTCTGGTCATGCCTGCTGCATGACCTTAGAAATGTCTGCAGACATAGATAGCACTGGCTCTTTGGTTGTAGCCTAGAGTCAGCACTGTGCAACTGGCTTTTGAGCAAGGGTGACCTTTATCTGAAAGTGAAAGTTAAAATATGGATGACAGATTCATATCTTATAAATATGATGCATGCATTCCTAAGAAGCTGGATTTTGTTTTAGACTCCCAAACTGTTCATAAGTATGTGAAAAATGAGGTCTCATTAACACCTCATCAGCTTACCAATCAGCCTACCTCAAGTCTAATTCCCATGAAAAATTTGGAGCTGCTTTTTCAGAATGGGCTCTCCCCCTCTATTCTTTGATTTCTGAAATTTTCACATAGCATGGATAAGTGCACTGCAAGTGTTGAAGTCTGAAGTGTCTGTTTCTTTCATCACTAAGTCATCACCACTTCTGCTGCAAATTGCAACCGATGTGTGAATGAATTTCTGAAAGTCATGACATAGTTAAATAGCCCAGGATTTAACCTCTAAGAGGAAAATGCCAATGCTCAGCCTTGCTTGAAATATGCAATCTCTTATCCAGAATAGGATAGTCATGTGCAGAAGAAGCAGAAACCTCTATATGTTTAAACAGATTAATGCAGGAGTTCTCTACCTTTTTAAGCCAGGGACCAGGTCACACTCCCTCAGACAGCTTCGGGGGCCAGATTGCCATTTTGCCCTTCCTCCACCACATGGCACTTCCTGGTGTGGTGGAGGTGGTGGTGGGCCACATAAAATGGTGCCGTAAGCCACATCTAGCCCATAGGCCGCAGGTTGAGAATCCCTGGATTAATGACACCATTAGCACATACTGATATGGGAAAGCCCCATGTTGGATAAGACTTAAGTAGGAATTATTATTGTCCATCCAGTTTTTTGCCACCAGACCTTGCCCCAGTCCTTGTCATTCCGATTGCTCTCAGTATCAAGAAAGATCTGCTGTGACTTCGCTATCCCCTGCAGCCCAACCCCTCCCAAATCTGCCTCTGAATTCTGTTTGTAAAAAGCATCAAACAACTACTACCAGTTTTGCATGTTGTTGCATTTTTTAAATTTGGCAAATATTTATAGTATAAAGAATAAACATTCTTATGCAACAAACCATACTACAGTAGCTGCATGGAAAGAATATACAAACTTTAGTGGCTGCCTTTGTTTGCCAATGTTAATATATAATATTTTCGAGGAAGCTGAAGTTCATTTGTTCAGATTGTGGGCTATAACAAAGTTATATTTTAAAAAGAATGGAAGCGTGGCGCCAAAATGGCCGCCACGCTCTTTGCGGGCCCCCCCCCCCACCGGACGAAGCCATCCGGGTAGTTAGGGGCGTGGCGAGCACCCTAATAAAAGGGCTGGCCACGAGGCAGCCGTGCTGCCATTTTGGCGAAGCGACGGAGCGGAGAAGTTTTTCCCTCTTACCTCCGTCGCTCGTATTCTTCCAGGGGAAGCCTTTTTAGGCAGCTTTTTCTCTTCTTAGGCTTCCTAGCTAACTCAGCTATGCCCTCTAAGAAAAAGGCAGCTGCTAACGTGGCTCGAGCGGCGCGGAGGCGACAGCTGGGTCGGAGGACCGCGACTGCACCCGCCCAGCAGCCACCTTTAACGGACCCCACCGGGACCGGTGGGATGGGATCGGTGGCCCCTTGGCCCGATGCGCGGTGCGCGCAGGCTGCCCCCGACGGGGCCTCGGCCCTTGGCCCGCAAACGAGGGCCACTGCCCCCGCCATGGTACGTGCGGCCGGGCCCTCTTGCACGGGCGCGCAGTTCCCCATGGGGCGCGAGCCACGGGGGTGGTTGGGTTCCCTGCCTTTGCAGGGCGTGCACACGGCTCCCCAAGGGCCGAGCATGGGCTCTTGGCCTTATCTGGCCCCTGGGACTCAGGGGCCGGGACAGGTACCTGTGCCCTATGGGCCTGCTGCCCATTTGCCCCCTGTTGGGGCTGGGGCCTTGGTCAATGTGGAGGCCCTTCTGGCCCGTGTAGCGGCCCTTGAAGCATCCTTGGCGAGGGCCAATCAAACAGGGGTGCCTCTAGGATTCCAGGTGCCCCCTTTGGTTGCCGAGCAGCGGCCGGCGACGGGTCGGGTTGAGCCGCCTGAGGCGCACGGGCCGGTGGCGGCCACTGCCTCGCAGCTCCCCACTCAACAGGTGCAGCAGTCCGGTGCTGGTCTGGCCCCGTCGACGAGCTCAGCTTCGGTCGTGAGCTCCGACGCCCCCAGCGGGCCGGAACCCCCGGTGGGGGCGGCCCGTGGGGGTGCATCGGGTGAGTATGCAGTTCAAGCTAGTGCACCCACACAACTGACTTCCCTGGGGGGGGGCTTTCCAATGGCCATGGCCTCGCACGGGTGGCCCGGCGGTCCAATTGCCCCCGGCCCACCCGGCGACTTCACCTCTTACTCAAGGCCCGGGTCCGAGTGGCGCCCCCTATGTGGTGGGGAATGTGTTGGGGATCTCCGGGCTGGTACAGGCCCCCTTTGCTTTGCCCGCAGTTCCATCTGTGCCGTGTCGGCATTGCCAACGGCAGGGTATTCCTTGCCCCTGGGGGACCATCTGGCCCAGTCCACCAAGGAAAAGATCTGGAGGGGCGAGTATGTAGATATCTTCTCCCTTCTTAATAGGGAGCCGACCAAGGAAGAGAGGGAAGGGCTGGACGAGAAGGATAAGGAGCAGGCACGTCGTCGTAAGCCGCCACGCACGTGGGCAAATTGGTTGCCAGCGTACCTGATTTACATGGCTGTTTACCTCAGGGCTAGGCCGGATTTGGCCATCCCTATGGTCCAGTATCTGGACAACATTTACCGGGCTATGGTTGACTTCCCGGGTCCGTCGTGGCTGGCTTACGATGAAGAATTCCGCATGAGGATTCCACTGCACCCAGAGATGAGGTGGGATGAGCCCTGCCAGAAGCTGTGGCTTCTGTATATGACCCCCACGCGCCCGGCGCCTGGGGAGAGGTACCATTGTGGACATGCGGTCCAACAAGCGGCCCCGGTACAGGTTCCCCGCCAAGTGGCGGGGCAGGGGGTTCCAGCTTGCCTGCTGTGCTGGACCTTCTCGTCCAATGGTTCTTGCAACAGGAAAAATTGCAAGTATAAGCACGAGTGCTCCTCTTGTTCTGGCCCCCATGCTGCCTCCACCTGTCCCAGGCCGGGAGGATACAGGGGCAGGGGTAGGGGTGGACAAGGGGCAGGTAGGACTGCCACGGAGGGAGCGGGTTCATTGAAAAGCCCCCTCCCCAATTAATGTCGACATGCTGGAGCGTTGGCTCGCATTGTACCCGAAGAAAGCAGACGCTGTGTACCTCCTTCAGGGTTTTCAACTGGGTTTCCGTATCCCTTTCACGGGGGATAGGTCACCCCAAGACGCACCCAACCTTTTCTCACTTAGAGCAAGGGAGGAGGTGGCTGCCGCCAGCATTAATAAGGAGATCGCTGCGGGCAGGGTCGCTGGCCCTTTCCCCGCGCCCCCTTTCCCCAACCTTGAAGTGTCTCCTCTAGGACTAGTGCCCAAGAAGTCCCCGGGCGAGTTCCGACTGATTCATCACTTGTCCTACCCAGCCGGTCATTCGGTCAATGATGCTATCCCTGATGACCTTTGTTCTGTCAGGTATACATCCTTTGACCAGGCATTGCGCATGGTGCGCTCATGTGGCCCGGGTGCACTGTTAGCTAAGTGTGACATTAAGTCGGCTTTTCGTCTCCTGCCGGTGCACCCGGGTGACTTTGAGTTGCTGGGTTTCAAATTCCGGGGTGAATATTATTTTGACAAGGCCATGCCATTCGGCTGTTCCATATCCTGCTCGGCTTTCGAGCGTTTCAGTACATTCCTGCAGTGGGCATTTGTCAGTAGGTCTCGGTCTGTAGCCCATTACCTGGATGACTTTTTGTTCGGGGGTGAACGGGGCTGGGACACGTGCACACGTCTCCTCAACACATTTCAGACGCTAATGGAGGAACTCGGTGTCCCTTTAGCGCCCGAAAAGACCGAAGGCCCATCTAATAAGTTAGTATTCCTGGGGGTGGAGATTGACACGGTAGCGCAGGCGTCTAGGTTGCCGGAAGACAAGGTGTCAAGGATAGTGGCCCTTATATCAGGCTTGCTGGCTAAGTGCAAGGCATCCCTTCGGGAACTGCAGGTGCTACATGGACACCTTAATTTCGCTTGCAGGGTGGTCGCACCTGGCAGGGCATTTGCTCGGCGCTTGTGCGACGCCATGTCAGGCTTATCCAGGCCCCATCATAGGACGAGATTGACACGGGGCATCAGGGCAGATATGCACATATGGCTCCAATTCCTGAGGGAGTTTAATGGGGTCTCATTTTGGAGGTCTGACCTCCTGGCTTCACCTCAATTTCAGATTCAGTCTGATGCCTCGGGATCCCTTGGTTATGGGATGTACTTCAATGGGAAGTGGGCCTATGGTGGATGGCCACCGGCCTGGTCAGGCACGGGTCGCCTGAGGGATCTCACATATTTGGAATTTTTTCCCATACTGGGTGCCTTGATGCTATGGGGTGAGGAGTGGGCCAACTCTGTGGTGCATTTCTGGTGTGACAATGCGGCCATTGTCCACATTGTCAACTCACAGACCTCTAAGTCTCCCCGGGTCATGGACCTCGTATGCCAGTTTGTTTTGCGCAGCCTGCGCCTCAATGTACTGTTCAGGGCCAGGCATGTCCCGGGGGTGAATAATGATATTGCTGATGCTTTGTCCCGCCTGCAGATCTCCCGGTTCCGTGCCTTGGCCCCGGATGCGGAGGAATTTCCCTCGCCACTCCCGGAGGAGATATGGACCTTTGGCAAGGAGAGGTGAACCGGGCAATCGGCATGTCTCTGGCGCCACGCACGCGTAAGGCGTATCACCACGCGTTGGTTTCCTTTCAGACTTTTTGTACCCAATCTCGCCTGCCAGATTCCTGGCCGATCCCAGTGGCCCACCTCCTTCGTTTCATGGTTTACCTGCACGCCCAGGGCCTGGCACCCCGCACCATAGCATCTAGGCTATCAGCACTGGCTTTTATGGCCAAGGTGGGAGGTCATGCGGACAGTACCGCTGATTTCCGTGTGAGACACGTTTTGGAGGGGTGGGTGCGGGAACGTGGGTGTAGCCTGGACGACCGCCACCCAATTTCCCCGGGGGTCCTTACCCAACTAGCACGGGGCTGGCATGACCTATGTTTCAATAGGTATGAGGCAGCCCTGTTTCATGCGGCTACAACGGTGGCCTTTTTTTTTTAGCGCTCTGCATCAGCGAGCTTGTGATGCTGACTAAGGCAGATGCAAGTCGTAGGGCACTGGAACTCGAAGATGTCTATGTTTGCAATGATTGGGCTCAGTTGAGGATACGCTCCTCTAAAACAGATCAGCATGGCGTAGGCAGTGGTGTAAGACTGCTACGATGTTCCTTGGCAGACATCTGTCCGGTTGGTGCCCTACATGAGTTCCTTGCACTGCGTGGCACGCACCATGGCCCGTTTTTCTGTCACCACGATGGGTCTCCCCTCACTAAATTTCAGTTTTGGAAGGTGACTGGGAAGGCGCTGGCTAACGTGGGCCTCCCTGGGGCCCGTTACGGCACCCATTCGTTTAGAATTGGTGCGGCCTCTACGGCGGCCGCTTATGGGTACTCCGGGGCTGACATACGCAGCATGGGGAGGTGGGGATCTCAGTGTTTTCAGTTTTATGTTCACCCACTCCCACCGTGAGTACCGCTTTTAGTCACCACATATTTCATCCTTCCCTGTTTTTTCCTTGACAGACCCAGGGTGTCGTATCACACCGGTGACAGTATGGCTGGTGGGCCATAGCTATGTGCACAGGGCAGCGCGTTACGCTGCGGTGATAGATTGGGGACCCCGACTGGGACTCGGTGCGTACGCAAGTCTCACATGGTACGGTAAGCCCAGTATGTTGTGGAGGGAGCTCTTGCCATTCCTCTCTTCGGCAAGGAACGCTGACCCGCCCGACATCCTGATCATACATCTTGGGGGTAATGATTTGGGACAGGTCACTGGCTTATCGCTGAAGCATGCGATTTGCAGTGACCTCGCCTACTTACATTACGTATGGCCCGCCACAACCCTTGTTTGGTCAGATATGGTCCCACGGCACGCTTATAGGGGAGGCCTTGACCTTCAGGCCTTGGATCGCGCTAGGCGCATGGTGAACAGGGCGGTGGCCCGATTCCTTTCGACCAAGGGCTGGGGGCGGGTCAGTCCTCATCCGGCCATTAGTCTGCAAAATTATGGGCTTTATGCAGGGGATGGGGTCCATCTGTCGCGAGGAGGTATGGACCTCCTGCTGAGTGATTGGCGAGCAGGCCTGTCGACCGAGCTGACGGTCTTGGGGGGGCGTCGAGCCTTTATTGAAGCCTCTCCGGGTGGCGGGTAGCACTGGTAAGGTAAACATTTATGACCCACAGGTATCCGGCAGGTTCGCAATTGACTGGACAACACTAGATAGGCATAAGTTGTTTAAACGTTGTCCGGTCAACGACGAACCAGGCGAGGGGGTGATGGTTACCACTAGACAGCTGGAATCACCCCCTGATTTTACGGATACACGTCAGAGGGTGGGGTCATTAGTTAGATATTGACTACGGTCAACAATTTGTTTGTTGTCAACAAACAAATTGATACAAATAGATACATTGTAACAATTGCCGTTGGCAATTTTGGGTGGTACCTTACCAGTGTTACTTCGGCCTGCTTGCCTTAAGAATTATGATTGGTCGTTTTACCAATAGAAATTTATAATTCGGACTAGGGCATGAATCAATAAATGTGGCCCAATGCCGTTATCCACTTTCATTTGTGTCTGAGTCCATTATTGGGGGGGTGCGCCTGCAATGGAAGCGTGGCGCCAAAATGGCCGCCACGCTCTTTGCGCCCCCCCCCACCGGACGAAGCCATCCGGGTAGTTAGGGGCGTGGCCAGCACCCTAATAAAAGGGCTGGCCACGAGGCAGCCGTGCTGCCATTTTGGCGAAGCGACGGAGCGGATAAGTTTTTCCCCTCCACCCCCTCCCTAGTTAACAGTGTGATTTCTTGGTCGCTTCGGGGCCGGGTGGGAATTTTTGGCTGGGACTCGCAATTGGCCCTTGAGTCCTGGCTTTTTGCCCATCCCACACTGTTGCTATGGTTTGATATAGGGGTTTGTTCTGTGCTGCTGTTGACTTTGGTCACATGGGCGGGTAGCACTGGTAAGGTAAACATTTATGACCCACAGGTATCCGGCAGGTTCGCAATTGACTGCACAACACTAGATAGGCATAAATTGTTTAAACGTTGTCCGGTCAACGACGAACCAGGCGAGGGGGTGATGGTTACCACTAGACAGCTGGAATCACCCCCTGATTTTACGGATACACGTCAGAGGGTGGGGTCATTAGTTAGATATTGACTACGGTCAACAATTTGTTTGTTGTCAACAAACAAATTGATACAAATAGATACATTGTAACAATTGCCGTTGGCAATTTTGGGTGGTACCTTACCAGTGTTACTTCGGCCTGCTTGCCTTAAGAATTATGATTGGTCGTTTTACCAATAGAAATTTATAATTCGGACTAGGGCATGAATCAATAAATGTGGCCCAATGCCGTTATCCACTTTCATTTGTGTCTGAGTCCATTATTGGGGGGGTGCGCCTGCAATGTTTATATGTACCTATAAAATCCACAAAAATGTACATATTGGTAAAATCAACAATAATACACCGCTGCAAAGCTTTGCCACATGTTTGTTATCACAAAGGCAAAGGGAGCAACCTCCTCCAAAACATTATGGTCTCTATAAGCTAAACAAAATTAAGTTTTTACAGTTTAGCAGAGTACAAATGCAAGCATATGCCTGGTTTTGCCAGAGCGAGGAGGGCCTTAGTTTATTTCCCAGTTCTATATCAATTTTGATTCCTTCTTCACAGCTGTTGTGGGAGGAGAAGTTATTTAAGTTACTTCTGAGCTGATGTACATCAGGGGACCCAATCCTAGACTCTGTCTAGTAAATGAAAGGGCTTTGAGTCCTTTCATTGTTGCCTCTAGATCAGGGGTTCCCAACCTTTTTTGCACCATGGACCGTTTCATGCTAAACAATTTTTCCACGGACTATTGGGTGTGTGTGAAATTGTTAATCTATCCTGTCTGCCAGCCACAGCTTGAATATGGGCAGTGTGATACTTCACTGTGCACAGGGGTGTGTGTGTGTGTGGGGGGGGGGCGTAGCCCCACTGTAGCTCAAAAACAAGGTGGAGGGGCACAGCTGCCTGCCAGCCATACTGTTCAACACTGCACATATGCCCTGCCATAGTTAAGCAACGTGGAGGAGGGGCCTGGCCACCTGCCTATCTGCTGTGTCTGAAGCCCGTGCTCTTGCTCCGTTCGCCAGGCAGACCCAGTGGAGCATGTTGAGGGCAGAATACTGCCATCAGGGGGGCAGTGCCACCCACCCCATGGCCTGGTTCAGGACAGCCCATGGCCAGTCTACAGCCCGGTGGTTGGGGACCCCTGCTCTAGATCACCTGGAGGAGAAATTATTTAAGTTACCTTTCAGGTGATATACATCAGGGGATACAATCCTAGACTCTGCCTAGCAAATGAAAGGGCTTTGAGACCACTTGGATTTGGACTGATCACAAGGGATAGTACCTTGACCTTGCTTGTCTCCTCGCCAATGAGGACAAGGAATTGCTTCTTCTCACCAGTGGAGATATGAGGAGTTTGCAAGCATTGTCAATACGGTTCTTGTACTAGTGGAAGTGATGGGTTCCCCCAAATTGCACAGTTTGCATAAATTCTGCAGTTTGTGTATAACCAGGATACCTGATTTTATTTTAGGGATATTTTAAGAATCTGAAGCATTGTATGAAATGTTTACACTTTTCATAAAGGGGACGCTCCTCCTGTCATAACTATTTGGAGGTGACAGATCTCTGATAGCTCTCTTTGTTTTGTTTACTCTCTGAGATTTCTGTTATTTACTCTGTATGCACACTCTACCTATGGGACCTTAGATATTTTTAATTTTTTTATCATACCTGTTTATATTCCTAATAATCTCATTTAGGTCCCAAAGGACACTGCTTCCTGCACTGACATTTTCCCTTACCTCTTCACGAGGATGTATTCCAAAAATTCTCTGCATATATCTTTGATTTTTTTATCTTTTACTAATCCTTTTTTCAACCTGATCTCACTTGTTAATTTATCATTAATAGCTACGGTATATTCCAAATCTCTTTATGCCATTCATCAAGTTGAAAATTAAAATTACAGTAACTTTCAAATTTTTAATTATACTTAATCTTGCTACTGTGACCAATATCATAATTATTTATTTTATTTTATTGCTGTTCCTCTAAACTAGATAACAATGCAATTTTTTGACACATATCCAAACTAACAGATATTATCTCATTCATTTTGCCAAAAACCATTTTCCATATTTCCTATATTTCTAGGCACTCCATTTTACACAATCAACATTATTTTAGTACTTTGAATCATAATTAGCCAACTTTACTTGTGTTGGTACCATCTCCATATTGTTTTATAACAATTTTATTTAATCCTAAGGGACATATTCTTTCAAATGCTTTTCTTTCTTCATAATTTCATCCATTCCTTCCACTTTATACTTTTACAAAATCTGTTTCCCAATTTATTCTTAAACCTTGATGTTTACCCTCAAGTTCTATTACTATTCTATACATTTTGTTTACTAATCTTTTTCTTATATTTTTAATTCAGCTTACTCCTTCTGTACAGTTATTTCTCAAATTTTGTTAGCTCTCTACGGTTTCCTTTTTTCACCCAATTGCAATCCATTTATCCAATTGTATCACATTATATCAAGATATCTTATTTGCTCCCCAAATAGTAAAACCATTGTTTGTTCTTTATTAGATGCTTAACAATTCTTTCAACCTTATTACTTTCTTCCTTTCCAAATTCTTTGCTAGACCTAGCTTTAAATTTTCTAGAAATTTCTCCAAATCTATTGTCCAAGTTAATGGTGAAACTTTATGGCTAAAGAATTTCTTATATTTACTCCAAATTGTGTAGTATGTTGCTATAAATGATTTTTTTATATCTTCTGACAACTTTTTATTCTCTTGTTTTAAAAAACAATTCTTAAATCTCTCTTCCATCAACTCTCTTGAATTTATTGCCATATTAGAAATATTGGAATACTCAGCCCTCCTTCCTATTGTGGAATGTATAAATCTTCTATTTATCCTTGGTTTTCATTTCCATTGGAAAAAACATTTATGTTATTCGGCTACTCCTTAGATAGCAGGTGGGAATTTACATTGCTGTCAGCAAAATGTAGCATAGCATGGTGAAATTTTGCTAGTTTTTTTAAAAAAAACTGTAAGGAAACTAGGGTTTTTTGTACTTTACATTGAAGAGCATTGTGAATTGGAACTTTTACCTGAACTTTCTGAAATGATATTATCTGAAATTGAACCTTGTACAACACATTACTTATAGAAGAAGGTTGAAAACAGGCATAACAAGAGACAAGGAATTGTATTATGTCTCCTTCTCCCCTCTTTCTGGTAAAATCTAATGTGATTTCATCATTCTGTATGTTTACCTTTCTGCCTGTCACATTTTCATATTAATTAGTATCAACGGAAGGGTCAAACAAATGCACACCATATAGTGGTGTCATGATGCACCTTGTTGTATAGATATTATCAAGAGCAGACTAAGAAACACAAACAGACACACAGACATGCACACTAAAGAGTGGGGTGGGATGGGGTACCAAATACTATTGTTCTGCATTGTCTATTTCCATTATGTCTAATATTTCCTGTGTGGTTTTCTTTACATTATAAATTTTATAGATGGAAAATGGCAAATATTATTATAATGGGCTTGGGGAAATTAAAGAAGGGGAAAGGATGGTCTTTGCCTTGGATGTTAAGTAGACAGACTGAATTGCCCGTACCATCTGCAAAATGTCAAGAACAAGGCTTTTATTGCTCAGGCTATGTCAATACTTTTAAAAATATGTTTCCATTTAAGTATTGATTTTTAAAGTGCTGATGCCTTACCTATTCTTTTTTAGCCAGTGTTTGAATGATACTGAAAACAATTTGCTTCCACAAATAGCTCCATTAAGTGAACTTAAATTGCCTAAATTTGAAATACTTGGAACTAGAACTGTAGAAAGAGATGAGTACCCAATTACATTATGGCAGTGATGACAGATAATTGCAGACCAGTAAATTCAGTGCACTTGATGCTTGATAAGCAATTCACTGCTATGCTTAAGGGACCATAGAGCTTCACTTTGGAAGGTGTCTTCTATTAAATCAGGGTACTTGCTCATTTAGCCCAGTGTTGTCAAATCTCACTTGACTTTCCCAGATTGCAGTTTCCTCAAATCCAGAAGCTTCAGTATGTAGAGCATGTAGTGCTGTACCACTCAGCTAAGCCTCTTTGTTGCAGATATATGCATTTGTAGAAGAAACCCTGTCATCTTCAACAAACTTGGCATCAATTAGGAACAGCTTTTCAGGACATTCTTTCCATCCTACCAAGCCACTGCTTTGCTTTATTATTTATTTATTTAAATTTATATGCTGTCCCCTCACCCTAGGGCGGCTCTGGGCGGCTCACAACAAGCATAAAACATAAAATCATTAAAAAGACAACCCCGTAAAAACCCATTAAAAGACAGTTAAAAGGCCTACCCACACCCATCAGTACAAGAGAGGCACATTATATTAGAAGAGCCAACGGGTGGGGTCCACTTCCCCATCAGCCCCCCACACTTGCCCTGCCATCCAGGTTTTGAGCCCTTTCCTAAAGGGAAGCAATTCTGTCTGCTGCCATAATTCACCTGGCAGGAGGTTCCACAGAGTTGGAGCAGACACAGAGAAGGCCCTACTCCTTGTGCTAGAGAGGTTTGCCCTTCTAGCTGATGGAACAATAAGGGAGCCCCTCCTGTCCACTCTGGTTGGATGGGCAGACACTCTTGGGGTGACGTGGTCTCTTAGAGCATAATGCATTCTACGGGATTGCTTTGCTGATAGCTGGAATTAATCTTAATTCATCTTCCTGGATAAGATCAAAATTCTTTTAAATCCATAGTTATTTTCCAACAGGATAAATTGGAAAGCTTCTGGTAGTTCATAAAGGTAAAGTTTTCCCTTGCACGAAATCCAGTCGTATTCATAAGCTGGGTACAAACATTGTGACCATTCCTGATTTGTTTTTTATCCCTGTGTGTGGTAGTTAGAGGACTACTGTCTCTGAAAGTGACTACAATATACAGTGGTACCTCGTTTAAAGAGCATAATGCATTCCATGGGATTGCTCTTTAAGCGAGTTTGCTCTTTAAGCGAAACCCCATTGTAAGTGACCAATTGTTACTTCTGGTGGGGGGATTATGAACCCTGATTTAATTGTTAAGTGAGTTTTTGGTTGGTTTTAGTTGTTAAGCAAGGCGACCATTCAGAGAAAATTCTGCTCTTCTTAGAGTTAGTCTCTAAGCAAGGCGCTCTTTATGCGAGGTTTTACTGTATTTCTCATATGTTCATGGTAATACATCAGTTCTTCAATGTAATCTTTGTGCATCCACATAGATAGGTCTGCACCTATACAGGGCCACAGTGCAGAATCTTCTAGATCTAGATACAGTATAGGCCTTTTGGTAGCATCCCTTCCCCACCTGTCCATAGTATGCATTGGCAGACTATCCCTCAATTCTTCTTTGTCTGCTACAGCAACCACAATTACAGTAGCAGAATACCTTAGTGCAGTGTTTCCCAATCTTTGGTATTTGGACTTAAATTCCCAGAAGCCTAAGTCAATTCCCCAAAGCACTGATCAACCAATGTACTGACTTAAGCTTCTGGAAATTAAAGTCCACCAGTGTTCAGTGGAACATGTTTTGGGAAATGCTGCCTTAGAGAGAGGTACAGTAAACTTATATCTCTATTTTGCAGTATTTATCCTGAATACTTTTTTAAAAAAAACATTTTAATAGTATGTTTAATCATATCATACTTCCCTTTTTATTTTTATTTTTTAATTGTTTTTGTTTTTCCCTCAGGATCTATGGCCCCGGAGCCATTCTAAAAATAGAATTCTACTCTATAAGTAAGCTTATTCTTGCAGATTAGCATAAATATCTCCATTCTTAGGTAAGAAACACATCTCAATATGCAATGTTTATTTTCCAGTAAGGCCTGTTGCAATCACAGTGTCCAACTGTGGAGCTGTGGTGGCTCAGTTTTCAGATTTCCCTAAGGAAAACAAGAAAAAACTGTTCGCTGTGGACAACACTTTCAGACATCCTATAAATGTAATTTTTCCCTCCTATCCCATCTATGCAACTATACCCATACCTCCTAAATCAGAGGTGTCCAACCTGTGGGCTGGGCCAAACCCGGCCCACAGCACCATTTCATGTGGCCCACCACCACCCTCACCGCTAGCAGAAGTGGATGTGTTTAAGACAGCCAGAAAATTCACCTGTGCTTGCATAAACATGCCTGCACCTGCCGTAAACACTGCTGTAAATGCACCCGTGGTTGTCGTAAATATGTTTATGACAGCCATTGATGAGATAGAGATAAGAGATAAATCTTTATTGTCACTGTCCCCTTGCAGGAACAACGAAATTTCTCGGTTGCTATATATCAACTCGAATAAGGCATACCCCTTAATTTAAAACAGCTACAGAAACACCAGTTAAGATTGTTCCATACAGTACAATTTAAAAATTTAAAAACTTCAACATTTAAAAAATTAAAATAAGATAAAATTGCTCTGGAGAAGAAACTGTTCTTGAGACGGCTCATTTCTACCTTCATTGTTCTATATCTCCATCCCGATGGCAGAAGCTCAAAGAAGCAGTGGCCAGAATGCTTTTCTGTGGCACCTGATGATGTAAATTTGTTCTAAAGTGGAGAGTGGACAGCAGATGATACACTCTGCTGTTTTAATAATTCTGTGCAACATTATCCTATCCCAATGAGTACTACTCCCATGCCACACACATAAGCCATAAGTGAGCACGCTTTCAATGGCGCAGCGATAGAAAACAAGCAGCAGCTTTTGCAGAAGATGGTTTTACCTTAGAGTTCTCAAAAAATACAGTCTCAGCTGCGCCTTCTTCGCAAGCCCCCTTGTGTTGGCACTCCAGGACAGATCCTCCTGTATCTCAATGCCCAGAAATCTGAACGTCGCTACCCACTCCACACAGGTTCCATCAATCAAAAGTGGCTGGACATCGGTTCTCTGCCTCCTAAAATCCACCATAAGTTTCTTTGTTTTCTTTATGTTGAGGAGCAGATTATTAGTTCTACACCACTTTGTCAACCGCTCCACCTCATCTCTATAGGCCGTCTCTCCCTCCTTGTCAGAGATGAGCCCGATTACAGTTGTGTCATCTGCAAATTTGACAATCCTATTGCTGGGGTGGACAGAGACACAGTCAAACATATCTATATCTATAAAATGGTGCATTAACCATTGGAATGTGACAAAGGATGTTGCACCAGGCCCCACTAGCCCCGTCTGAGCCTCCGTGCACTCGCCCGAACAAGGTTCGCAGGTAACTGTTGGGTTGAAATTTTTGGCCGGGGGGCAGGAGCCCCCCAGATGCAAAAAAAAGGGAACTTCAATTCCCAACGTTCCTTGTGCCACGCCGCACCAGAAAGGAAAAAGGAACTTTCGGAAATGTGCCGCGGCCAATCAAAAAAAGCCGCAGGAAAAAACCACTGCAGTAACCAAACACGCGCAGCCAAAACTACAAGCCCCAGCGTCTTGTGTTCCATTAGCGCGCAGAACGCTGAGGCAGCCGGCGTGCGAAAAATAAAATTAAAAAAAACCCACCGCCGCTGCCCTTCCTTCCAACGGGCCAGCCAGCATGGCCCGCAGAAAATAAAGCCCCCCCCCTAACGCTGCTGCCCTTCCTTCCCACAGGCCAGCCAGCATGGCCCGTGGAAAAGAAAGCCCCCCCCCCCGCCATTGCCCTTCCTTCTCACAGGCCAGCCAGCATGGCCTGCAGAAAAGAAAGCCCCCCCTGCCGCTGCCCTTCCTTCCCATGGGCTAGCCAGTATGGCCCATGGAAAAGAAAGCCCTCCCCCGCCGCCGCTGCCCTTCCTTCCCACGGGCCAGCCAGCATGGCCTGTGGAAAAGAAAGACACCCCCACCCGGCCTTTCCTTTTCATGGGCCAGGCATTGAGCCTGGCCCATGGAAAAGAAAGACCCCCCCTTAAAAAGTAAACACAAAACCACAAACCAAAAAGACTCAAAATCAAAAATACAAAAAGGAAACACAAAAACAGCCAAAAACAAACAAGATAAAACACAAAGACCCCCCCCCCAAAAAAAAACACCAGAGAGCTTACCATGAGATGTCTTCACTCCATGACCACCAGAACTCAACTGAAAAAATAAAGAAAATACTTACCGGAAGTGACACCCAGAGGACAGAAGAGAAAAATTGTAGAGAGGAAGAAAAGCTCACCACCCCCACCCAGAGGCCACAAGAGAAAAAACATTCAAAAATATTGAAACTAATAAGATTAATTCCCAAATTAATCAAATAAGTTTTCAAAACATTCAAAAATATTCACACTAATCTCAAAAAACCCAAAAAAACCAGAAAGCACTTTTCACTCAAAAAAAACAAAAAAAACCCCAAAAAATAAAAAAATGTTTAAAAATAAAGATTTAAAAAACCAAAATTAAATTTTAAATTAAAAAAAATTAATTTACATTAAATAAATTAAAATAAAATTTGCATAAACATAAAACAAAAACCTTCCAAAACCAATTTAAAGAACCTGGCACTGAGGAAGCCGGTGCACAAAAAATAAAAATAAAACACACACTGGGAGCGCAAGTCCACCACAGGCGGACGCAGCACCTCGAAGCCACAAAATCACAAAACCTTTCAACAACATTTAAAACAGCTCAGCACCATTGGTTCAAGAAAAAAAAGAAACCCTTTACTGTCCAACACAATTTTACAAAGTCCGGCACCGCCGGGCAAAATATGCTAGTAGAGAATATAAAGGAGCGGGCTAAGCACACATCCCTGTAGTGTTCCTGTATTTGTACTAAGCATATTAGAGGTATAAGGGCCCAACCAGACCCTTTGGGAGCATTCTGACAGAAATCCAATATCCACCCACAAAGTGATGGCAGGAACCCCAGATCTCTCAACTTAGATATCAAATGCTGTGGTAGAATGGTGTTTCAGTAGAAGTGGAAAATCTCTGAGGGTCTGGCAGCCATTTTTACACTTTTGCATATTTTGGCTAGCAGCCTTTTGGTCCTCTAACATCCAAAATTATTCGTCCCCCTGGTGACAAATGAAGCTACCAGATGCCTTGAGATCAGGAAGGGAGAGGAATGATTTGCTATTTAAATATAATACCTGTTAGCCTGTCTTAAGGAACTAAAAGTGGTATTGGAAACAGGAAGGGACCAGCTAGCCATGGTTTCTGACTGGATGAGTCATTGCATTGGCTTTTGGTGGGGGACGGAAGGAGTAGCAATTTGGCTACAAGAAATGCTCTAAAAGAGCCATAATATGAACTAATCTTGGTTTCTTCTTTCCAATTAAACTACAGTTTAACCTTTGGTGTAAGAACTGCAATGTTGTATAATAGCACAGGAGAAAAATTAAAATGCCAAATGCATAGCACCAATTGTAATCCAATAAACCCTGGTAAATTAGATGCAAAATTTTATGCCTTGAACAGACAGGAATGTTGACATGGTGAATTCTTATTTAGAAATTTTAATTTCCTCAATGTATATTAATAGCCCTTATAAATATTTGTTTCTCTAGATGTTGATGAATGTCTGGATAATAATGGTGGCTGCCAGCAGATTTGTGTTAATACGATGGGAAGCTATGAATGCCAGTGCAAGGAAGGCTTTTTCCTGAGTGATAATCAACACACATGTATTCACCGTTCCAGTGGTAAGTTTACAATCAGCAATACGTGCATTGAGTCTGTCAGCTAAAATCCTGACAAAGTTGTCCTTTATGCTAAAATAGAATTTGTTGAGCAATGTGTGGCTGATGTCATGATGTATCCTGCCACATGAGTCACCTTGGGCATACTGCCAGGCCCAAGAACACTATCAAAAATAAGGACTGGTAAACCACATCTGACTGCTTGATACCTTAAAAACCTTATGAAGGGTCACCATAAGCCAGAAATGTCTCCACATCTTGACCTCATTGTTATTATTTTTATTGCTATTATTAGTGTTATTATCTAAGAGTGATGCTATTTTAATGACAGTTCTTTTTTTAGCACTCTGCAAGGCTTTTATACAATAATATCTTTAGAGACATCACCTGCCAACAAAAGTCTGTATAATTAAAGGAATGGTCTTCCCAGTCGTAATGTAGGGCTGTGAGAGAGAGCTGGGCCATAAAAAAGGATGAGCACAGAAGAATAGATGCCTTTGAACTGTGGTTTTGGAGAAGGCTTCTGATAGTCCCCTGGACTGCAAGGAGATCAAATCAGTCCATTCTGAAGGAAATCAACCCTGACTGCTCCTTGAAAGGACAAATACTGAAGCTGAAGCTCAAGTAATTTGGCCACCAAATAGGAAGAAAGGACTCACTTGAGATGGCCTTGATGCTAGGAAAGATTGAAGGCAAAAGGAGAAGGGGACGGCAGAGGATGAGGTGGCTGGATGGCATCGTTGATGCAGTGGGTGTAAATCTGGACGGGCTGCAGAGGATGGCAAATGACAGAGGAGCCTGGTGTGTAGTGGCCCATCACAAAGGGTCAGACTCAACTGTGTGACTGAACAACAACAATAACAATAATGATTTGATCATGTTGTATTATAATGAGAGCAAAAGTGCCTTTGTAACAGATAGCAAAAGGGTGTGAAAGCCAAAAAAACATATTCTGAGGCCAGGTTTCTTCCATGCTGTTAGTTGCTTTACCTTGATATATTGTAGTTCTATATCCATTAATTTCTGCTATCATGGTAGTGCCTTCATGGTGTGAGAATAAATAACTGCACTGCAAGAAAACTGGAGGAAATTAGAAAAATTAAGAACGAAAAACCCTAAGTTGATATAGTTGATTCCCCTCCCACCCATCTCAAGGAAAGAATTTTGTTATGTCTTTAAGATACATAATGTAGGTAAAATTTATAATTATCTTGAAATATGTCTGATGTCTCAAGGATTCTGGCAGCCCTAATTCCTATAGTAGGAAGATGAAGGCTGTTTACCCTGCCAGACTGTCTAGCTTCACATCTAGCTTACTTCATATCCAACTAAATTGGGAGAATAATATTACATTTGAATTGTGACTGTGGTTTCTTAGAGATCTGTCTGGTGTGTGTGCTAACTAGATGACTTCTCCAGTGAGAAGGATGTTTTTGCAGAGCCTGACTCATGTACTAGTGAAAGTAGAATACCTAGGAATGTATAATTGTCGAATAGTTTTTCTGAGATTTCTGACAGGATTTGTGCCTACTACATTATCTGAAAATCTTTAGCTGCAGTACTAGATCTTGAGAGTCAGACTTCATATTTGCAATAAATTGTATCGTGCATAGTACTGTGTTCAGATGGTCTCCAACACTTCTTTTGAAATGTCTGCTTAACATGTACAAATATTTCATAACTTAAAGAATGTTGCTGATTTGTCCATGCAATAAATATTACACTATTTCTTCTAGTATATTCTACAATTCCGGTGTTTATATCCAGAAAATTTAGCATCCTTTCCTTTGTGGTTTAATCACTGCATTTTCTTCAGTATCTGTTTTGTTAAGCAAGTCAAGAAATGCAGTCTTGAAACTGAACTCTTAGAGGATGTAGCATGGACATTGTTGTTGCTGACAGATAGAAAGACTCCTGGCAACGTCAGTAATGGAAGATGCTTAGCAAACTGAAGATTTCTGTACTTTATGTGAATGAAGAACACCTTGCTTATGAAGCAGAGCTCTCATATGCAAACCAGTAGCTGTGACTCTCTGTCCTGTACAATGATGAATGAATGAGAGGTTAAATTTGAGAATATGAGGACTAGTGAAGTAAATACTCTTGTTGGGTACATGTATTATCTATTGCAACATTTAGATGCAATTAGCAATAGTAGTTAAAGAAACGTTTCACAAAAAATTATACAATCCTGGCCAACATTTATAATTTATTGTACAATTCTTAACATGTTAATTATTGAGTTGGATATGGATTTACCCCTGATTGTTTGACAGATGGTCATGTATTTTAATATGGAGAGATTGATTGGATACCTGTCCTAGCTGTTTTAAAGATACAGTAATACCTCATACAAAGTCCGCTTCATACAACATCGGATTCATACAACATCACCTCATTCCTTGAAAAAAGTTGCCTCATACAAAGTCGTGCGACGTTGTATGAGGCATTGGGGTTTTCCCAGGTTGCATTGTGCCTGGGCAGTATAAAAGGCAGGACACATGCGTGCATTGCTCTTGTGGGTTTTGCATAAGGCGAAGAGTGTTTAGGAGTGGTTTTGAGCACGATTTTGGATATTTTTTTTTTGAATTTTTTCGTCAGAATTTTTAGAAGCATTCCTGGGGTTTTTGCAGCATTCTTCAGGTTCTTGGACAATCAGGGTTGTTTGACATGTTTTTGTAATGTTTTTTAGCCTTTAGACAATGATTTCTTAAAGTTCTGTCAGTTTCCTGTCTGTTTCCTTGACTTTGCCCTGAAGTCTGTGCTGTTACAGTACAGTGTATCTCTATGGAAATGACGTTGTATGAGGCATTGCGCCAAGGATTTGGACGTTGTCTGAGGCATCACAGCTAGAATTTTGCATGCCTCATACAAAGTCCAAATCCGTATAAAGTCCAAACTTGTGGAACCAAGTTTGGACGTTGTATGAGGTATCACTGTACTGTTGATACTTGGGTAAAATAAAGGTAAAGGTTTCCCTTGCTCAAAAGCCAGTCGTATCCGACTCTAGGGTGCAGTGCTTATCTCCGTTTCTAAGCCGAAGAGCCAGCGCTGTCTGTTTCTGCAGACATTTCTGTGGTCATGTGGCAAGCATGACTAGACACCGGAGCGCATGGAACGCTGTTACCTTCCCACTGAAGTGGTCCCTATTTATCTACTTGCGATTTCTTGCTTTCGAACTGCTAGGTTGGCAGGAGCTGGGATGAAGACGGGAGCTCATTTCCGTCCTACAGTACTCGGGAATCGAACTGCTGACCTTCTGCTTCCCAGTCAGCGTCTTAGCCACTTGAGCCACTGCAGCCCCCCTTGGGAGGCATGTTTAATTGTTTTATTGATTTATTGATCTATTGTATATGAGGTTTAAAGTTGTTTCTTCTTTTTGAGTGTTTGTGCTTTTATTGCTTGTAAGCCATCCAGAGTAGTTTATTACCAGTTGGGCAGGATATAATATTCTAAATAAATAATAGTGTGTAGCTATTTTACTTCAGTGCACAAATGCAGCAGAGAGTTCTATGCCATGTATAATGCTAACAATCTTAACTTGGCATATTTCTAGCACACACTAAATATGTGAAACAAAGTAAATTCTAGCCCTTAAAAACAGAAGCTATAAAGAAAAATTATTGGGTTTTATGCCACAGAACCTGACAAAGACCTGGAAGAGTCCTGTCTCAGCTTTACTCTCTTAATATATAGTGAAATTGATGAGATTCTTTACCCTAGTAAAAAGAAAAAATGAAATTAATGTCTCTGTTCTTCCTGAGTTGCAATTCCAGGAATGCAGATGAAACTTGATTTAATAGCACCTTATTTTGAAAAAAATTCAATTCATTCAGAAGTGGCAGATTGAGTGTCTTGTATTTCTTGCCAGCAAATATTTCAGATGTGAAGAGCAAATGTGAATTGTGTCTCCAAAGTCACATAGTGGTTCTGTAGCAGGAGTCAGGGGATTTGTCAATTTTATGTCCCTAAATATATTTGCTCATTTTTATTTATATTATTATTATTCACCACCTTTCTCCCCATATTGTCCTCACCTTATACTGTAGCTGTTTGCTTACATGAATACTATGTAAAGTGTGTGGCATCTTGAAAATTATAGACATCATGAAAGCAGCCTCTAAGAACTGGCATATATATTATAGAAGAAAACTGGAAGGGGTAGACTAATGGAAGCTTAGACTATGGAGACATTTGAATGTGGGAGGTCCACATAACTAAGTTTCTTTTTGCCCCCAAGCTTTTAAAAGCTACCAATTAACAAATAGCAAAATTATGGCAATGAAATAACGAGGGCTGATAAAACTTACTATAGCTTGCATTCAAGCGGCATATACTGTAGTGAATATAACAACCATTCAACTTGATTCCATTATTAGGATAAAACATGAAAATGATGATAAACACTGTGACCACCCTGTAAATTTTATTGGATGTGCAAACAATACAATTTTAAATCAGAAAATTAAATGTAAAATAGTATTCTGCTTGAGTTTACACTTTACTGTAATTAATTGCCTTTTCTCATATTCACAAAAAGTTAATGTTTTTTATAAATTTTATTAAGCATTTTCAAATATACATAGAAAAACAACAGAAAAGTAATAAAACATACATCTCATAAGTAAATAATGTGCAGAAAGACATAAAAATAAAAATAATAATAGAAAAATCAAATGATATGTAACATTAACCTTCTAAATTAAATCAGAATAAAAATATAACATCTAATATTAAACACGCTTATAGAAGATAGTGAGAACTTAAACAATTATCACATTTGGTTGCTAGTTAATTATTATCTTTTTTTAAAAAAAATCTAAGCTAATAAGAGGAATAAACTCTTAATCATTATCTAGCAATTAATAATAACTCCAACCCACTATAAACTAAAATCCCCTTCTCAACTAAAATAAAAGTAATAAGACATTATAAATCACCCAGTGATATATTACATTGCCAAGGAGGAATGCGGCTTGTCTCAACAAAAATCAATATTTCCAAAAACTAAGTTGTTCCGATACCGGCTTATTTTCTCCATCCTTTTTAAAAGAATATTCCACATATGGTTTCCAAATCTTCCAAAAATTGTTTTCTTTAACTATTCCTTTCTTTTCATTTAGTTCCCAAGTCAGTTTATTGTTCGGGGCCAGCTGCCATATTTCCTTATACCAATCTTCTAATTTTAATTTCATCGGGTCCTTCCACTTTCTTGCTATACACTGTCTTCCCGTAGACATAAAAATTGCAATCAATTCTTGCTCATCCTTATTTATTTTTAGACCTTCTAAATCTGTTAGCATGGTGGCACCTATTCCAATCCTAATCCTATTTCCCATCATTTCCACTATCTCTTTCCAGAAATCTTTGACCTCTTTACAATTCCACCACATATGATCATAAGTTCCAACATCTTTATTACATCTCCAACACATATTATTTTTTGTCCTATCAATCTGATTCAATCTCACCGGGGTCAGGTACCACCTCCATAACAGTTTATAATTGTGTTCCTTAACTCTAGTCGACAATGTCCATTATCTCCATTTCCATAAGGATCACCATTTTAATTCAGATATTTTAATATTTAATTCCTCTTCCCAAATTTTCCTCGATATCTTTTGTGAGTTGCTATCTTTATTTAAAATCTTATAAATTTTAGCCTTTGACCCCATATCGCCTTGTCTTATTTTAAACAATAGCTCTTCAAATTCTGTCCTAGCCCTTTCCAAACTAGGTCTTTTTAAGTACTTTTTGTTCCAATTATTTACTCTTGCCACTTGTAGCCAGCTTAACCTCATATGTTCATATATTTCAATTTTTTTCTCCTCATCATTGCACCTTCGAATCCAGTGTCTCAACAGGCAAACATCATTTTCTATCAACACTGTTCTCAGCCTCCCATCTATTTTTATCCGAAACCTCTTTATATCTTCTATTTCTATTAATGGAGATAAATCTCAGACTAATTTCTCCTTCATCTTCTTCTATACCTCCCCCATTGACCTTGTGATAAATAACATCTCTAATTTGTTTTTTGGGTTTTTTGGCTTTTACATGATTAAATAGTTTAGTTTTTTAAAATAAAAAAAAGTAATTGAATCTATGCATTGGCTTTCAAATTTTTCAGATGAGGGATTGTATTAATTAACCTATTAACAATATGCTAAAACATTAGCAACATTGTCCAGAGATGAAATAGTGAAAAACTTGTTTTTGCACAATTATTAGTTGAAATGGACTTTCTGTTAGTTCTGTTTCTTCATTTTTTATTTTTATTTTAAGTTCAAATTTCTATGCCGCCCAATCAGGTAAACCCGACTCTGGGTGGCTCACAAGTTAAAACATACATAAAAACAATTAAACCATTAAAAACCCAACATACCCACCCACCTACCCCATTCATCTTTAAAAACTACCCACATTAAAACTGCCTGCATTGGCAATTAAAAGAAATGGGGGCTTATTTTATAAGCCAACAGGCAGGGACCATCCTTCCATCTGGGCCCCACACCTGTCCCGCCAACCAGGTTTTTAGGTCTTTTCTGAAAGGTAGCAGCTCTGTCTGCTCCCGCAACTCTACAGGTAGGAGGTTCCACAAGGCCAGTGCGGACACGGAAAAGGCCCTCCTTCATGTACCAGAGAGACGAGCCCCTCTGGCAGATGGGACAATTAGGGAGCCCCTCCGGTCCGCTCTGGTTGGACGAGCAGACACTCTTGGGACGAAGCTGTCTCTAAGGTATCCTGGCCCACTACCATGAGCCTTTTGCTACCTTTCAGTACGATGTGCCTGCCTTCTCAGGGACTGAAGTGTTGATAATGAATCTGTAACAATGTCCTATGGCAGCAATCTAGTCCAGTGGCTGGCCAGGCCATGAGCAAAACAGTTCCAAACCATTATATCATCATTAATTTTCTAGAACCAGTTCGAACTATTATCATTCAGGATGATTACATTAAATGACACTCTGTCCTTGCAGTTGGGCCTTCACTAGATATCAAAGTGCTACTGGAAAGATAAAGCCATAATGTTTAAACTCTCAGGACAGTGTAACTTGGAATATTTTCAGCCCATGACATGAAAGTATAGCCACCTTGTTGTATGATGATCAGGAAGTCCAGAGAGCAACAAGTCCTGCCCAACATTCAACAGTATAAATCAGGGGTTCGCAACCTACAGCCCACTGCACCTTTTCATGAGGCCCATGTATCCACCGCCATGGGAAGTGGGCATGTTTATGACAGCTGTAAATGCACCCACTGCTGTTGTAAATGCATAAACACTGCCATAAAACACATCCATAGTTGACATAAATACGTAAATGCTGCAGGTGCATTTTACGGCAGGGAAACCACCAGTCTGGCCCACTTATCTGTCTGAGGGGGTGTGGTCTGACCCATGGCATGAAAAGGTTGAGAAATCCTGGTATAAATTTGAAGTCCTTTAAAAAGATCAGTATCAAAACCTGCAGTACCAACCCTTGACTCTCCCTCCATAAACCTAACTAAAGACCTTCTGATAATCCGTATCAGATTAACATTCCAGTCTACCTCTGGAACATTGAAGATTATACCTAATTTTATGTACAAGATGTGGGAATACTTGTTCATCATAAATTGTTCAGAATTTTGTCTGTTGCACTAGTAGAAAGACAGAGCAAGGAATGGTGGCTTGGATGCTTAATGAAAACCACTTGACAAGGACCCTGATAGAATAATTATTTCAATTTGCACAATATAAAAACTGAGGCTGTAATGACAGGGAATTTGACAAGAGGAGATGGAAGTTAATTAAATAAATGAACTTCTGTTGTTGTTGTTTTTTGTAAATATGTATACAATATACTGAAGGAATTCTGTGTTTATACAGAGATAGATATATTTTTTTGTTTACAGAGAAATTTGTGGTAACAATGATTTAAAGGTTTGGTTCTGTAGAACAAGTAATGAAGATGTCTAGGGTGATAATTATGTGTGTGAGCTTATTTTATATAAAAAGTACCATATGTGGGTAGAGCAAATTGATGCCTTGATGAAAAGAATACAGCCTGATTATTTTAACTTTTAAAAATAGGTGTTATGTGTAGACAATTGCAAAGGGTTGTTTGTATCACTCATTCAAAACTAGTATTCTTTAATATGAATATAAGAGAGAGAGAAATCTCCTATACTTTTTGTTTGCCTGTTGGGGTTATGTGAGAAAAGTAGCCTTACAGTTTTGTGGATAAGCAGGTTGTTAAAGAGGTGGTCATATTAGTTTAAGGGCTGCGGTGGCTTAGTGGTTAAGAAGCTCGCCTTGTTAGCTGGAAGGCCAGCAAGTCGGCAGTTCAAGACCCGGGTACTGCATGATGGATTGAGTTCCCGTCTCTGTCCCAGCTCTTGGGGACATGAAAGAAGGCTCATTTGGGTGTCCCCTGTGTGGAGTTTCTCCAGCAAAAATCCTTTCAACCCAGAATAATTTCTGACACAAAATTATTATTATTATTGCTAGTTTGTTATGGCTTGTATAAGAAGAAAATAACAGCAAAGTTTTACAGCACTTTTAATGCTAACAGTTCCACTTTTGTGTGAACTTCTAGAAACTTGTTTGCTTAAATAATGGGAACCTTTCCTTCATGCAGCTGACCAAATTCTGAGGATAAAATCAGCTGTGTGATAGTTTGCACAGCTGATTGTTGAAAAAGGATTGCTGTAGTACCTTGGCACCCACAGTGGGGTAGCAGAAGAGTGGCTTACAGGAACTCTAGAGACTAGGGTCCCCCTCATCCATGGAGGTGTGGGCAGGGCTGGCATCAGAAATTTTCAGGCCCAGTATGCAGGCCTCCCTACACATTTTAGCCACGCCCCTGGGGTTTCCTGTAGATGCGTCATTTGTTTGCGCATGCACAGATCAGTGGTTTCCTGGGGGTGCCACACCCCCATGGTTTCCTGCACATGCATCAGTGGTTTCCCCGTGGCACCAGGCCGCCTCATCTCTGGGCCCGGGACGGGAGTCCTGATGGTCCCCCACTGATGGCGGCCCTGGGTGTGGGACTGCTAAAAGCACTCCTTAAATACCTCACTTATTTTGGAAGCCCTATTAGGTTTCAGCCTGGTGGAGATACATATACAGGTCACTGCCCGCCCCCGCCCCCAATATCCGTTGGTTCAGTACTTATGGTTTCAGTTATCCAAGACTCCAAAAATATTCAATGAAAAATCCCTGAAATGCACAATATATATGTATTCCCAAGGTGCACTACCAGAGCTGGCTGCCAGGAGCCACTATCTACTATTGAGTATTACATAGTATAGTACATAGTAGCTCAATGGTTTACAGTAAGTATATTGCTGTGAAGCCAGAGTTTGGGTGTTCGATTCCCCACTGTGCCTCACTGGAGATGAGTCTGTGCAATTATGGGCAGGTTGTATAGTGCCAAGGCACTCCCAGAATAAGTGAATGGTAAATCTCTTCTCTGTATCTTCTACTTAGTCTACACAAGTCATCATCATTGTCACCACCACCACCACCACCTCATTGTATAGGAAATCATTCCCAAAACACAATAGCTGTGTTTCCACTTTTCCATAAGGGTGACTGGAATGACTTAAAAAATTGATACGTTTCCCTAAGCCAAGAGGAAGAGAGGGCCACCTCTGGAACTTGATGAGCTTCTTGTGGATTCTCCAACTGATAGCTACCCTGTAGCTCCTGAAAATGGTTCTTACCATCTGGTTCCACAGAGTCACGACAAAGCCCTCTGAAACCCCCTTCCAAATGTGAGAGCTTTTCCTGTGCTATGACCATAATGTTTTTGTGTGCTACTGTTGGCAATTAAATAAAGGTCATGCTGTCATGAGGAGTAACCTTTGTTTATTAAAGAGGACAGAGCTGCTGTTGTTTTCCCTCTAGAGATGATGAGGGAATTTAAGACTATATATAGACTTATACTTAGTCAGCCTGTTGTTCAAATCTATCTGTGTGGCATATGTGTCTCTGGTACTGTAAACAAAGTAAATTTTTCCAGTACTGAAATGAAACAAATGGAGTTGAGAACAAATTGGTATGGGGGGATGTTCTTAGGTATTTTTACAAGAAGGGTACATAAAACATAAAAGTCACACAACAAAAGGAAATCCATAGAAAATAGTGGCTCAGTTGACAGATTTTTTTCAGAACAGATTAATTGGTTTTCAATGCATTCCTATGGGGAAACCATGTTTCGGTTAAAGTATTTTGGTTTTCAATGCGTTCCTATGGGAAATTGCATTCAATGCATTCCTATGGGAAATTCAGTTAAAGTAATTTTCGCTGTCAGAAACATCCCAGAGAACTCATTAATTACTTCAACCAAGGTTCCACTGTATTTTTCTTCTTTAATGAATTAATAGGGGATATCATTCTCTGCTTCCATGACCACAGGTTGCTTCCACAGGATGAACTGGTCTCAGAGTCTCCTGTGCAGCATTAATGGGGGGGGGGGGATCTGGAGATAACCTCTAAAACAGATTTTTGGTGCCATGGAGGGTTGCAAGGGGTTGGGAGAGAAATAAAGCCATTAGTATCTGATTTAGACTAATAACTGTGAAATAATGATGACATGGCTACGAGGAGACAACAATAGCTGATCCCTCTATAGTAAGTTCTTAAGCCTATGCATGACTTGCTTGAAGAACAGGAGAGGTAGTCTTCATGCCGAATAAGATTTAAGTCAGCCCAGGTTTTATGTATTTAATCATATTAAATATTACTCAAATATCTCGGTCATTACATTCTTTATTTTGAAATCAAATCAAATCAAATGCCATTAAAGCAGCATTAAAATCATTTGATTTTTGTAGATTTTGTTGTCAGTCTATCAAAATAATTTAATTTGGCTAAATGATCTGATGTGTCTGTGCCTATAGGGGAACATACAGAGTCAAAATACATCAATCCTAGGGTTTAATGTAGCCTAAAACTTTATCTTGTGCACCGTGGGCCTGAGGTCCTCAAGGCATATCACACTTAAGTGATTCAGAAGAATTTGAGTTTCAGCTTCTGTCAAATAGCCTGACAAATTATATATTGGATATTTAAAACCAGCTTGAAAGGTGCACCAGACAAACTTTAAAAAATTTATTCACACAAAAATAGCACACTGAACCTTTAAAACTTCACATGAACTCTGCAGTCAGAAATATTATCTGATAGTACATTCTTATCTAAAGTCTGTGTGACGTGCTCACTGCTGAGCCATAGATGTGAAGGGTGTGTAGTAGCGTATACTTCCTCCAGCAAGGAGAAATTAGCCTTTCTCTAAGTATAGTTAATAGACCTTTATTAAAGAAATGTTCCCCATAAACTGTTGAGTTTGCAGGTAGCATCAAATAAAGTCTGTTAACTGTAGTAACTGTATTACTTAAAGGAAGGTTAATTTCTCTTTGCTTGCTAAATTTCCTTTGCAGGCGCACCCCCCAATAAAGGACTCAGACACTGGTAAAAGTGGATAACAGCATTGGGCCACATTTATTGATTCATGCCCTAGTCCGAATTATAAATTTCTATTGGTAAAACGACCAATCATAATTCTTAAGGCAAGCAGGCCGAAGTAACACTGGTAAGGTACCACCCCAAAATTGCCAACGGCAATTGGTTACAATGTATCAATTTGTATCAATTTGTTTGTTGACAACAAACAAATTGTTGACCGTAGTCAATATCTAACTAATGACCCTACCCTCTGCCGCGTATCCGTGAAATCACGGGGTGATGCATGCTGTCTAGCTATCGCCATCACCCCGTCGCCTAGTTCGTCGTTGACCGGACAACGTTTAACCAACTTATGCCTGTCTAGTGTTGTCCAGTCAATTGCGAACCTGCCGGATACCTGTGGGTCATAAATGTTTACCTTACCAGTGATACCCGCCCATGTGACCAAAGTCAACATTAGCAACAGAAACCCCTATATCAAACCATAGCAACAGTGTGGGATGGGCGAAAAAACCAGGACCCGAGAGCCAATTGTGGGTCCCAGCCAAAAATTCCCACCCGGCCCCGAAGCGACCAAAATATCACACTGTTAACTAGGGAGGGGGTGGAGGGGAAAAACTTCTCCGCTCCGTCGCTTCGGAAAATGGCAGCTCGGCTGCCTCATGGCCACCCCTTTTATAAGGGAGCTGGCCACGCCCCTAACTACCCGGATGCCTTCGTCCTATGGGGGGGGCCCGCAAAGGGCGCGGCGGTCATTTTGGCGCCGCGCTTGCATTGCAGGCGCACCCCCCAATAAAGGACTCAGACACTGGTAAAAGTGGATAACAGCATTGGGCCACATTTATTGATTCATGCCCTAGTCCGAATTATAAATTTCTATTGGTAAAACGACCAATCATAATTCTTAAGGCAAGCAGGCCGAAGTAACACTGGTAAGGTACCACCCCAAAATTGCCAACGGCAATTGGTTACAATGTATCAATTTGTATCAATTTGTTTGTTGACAACAAACAAATTGTTGACCGTAGTCAATATCTAACTAATGACCCTACCCTCTGCCGCGTATCCGTGAAATCACGGGGTGATGCATGCTGTCTAGCTATCGCCATCACCCCGTCGCCTAGTTCGTCGTTGACCGGACAACGTTTAACCAACTTATGCCTGTCTAGTGTTGTCCAGTCAATTGCGAACCTGCCGGATACCTGTGGGTCATAAATGTTTACCTTACCAGTGATACCCGCCACCCGGGGAGGCTTCCAAAAGGCTCACCGCCCCCCCCAAGACCGTCAGCTCGGTCGACAGGCCTGCTCGCCGGTCCACTAATCCAGAGGTCCATACCTCTCTGCGACAGATGGGCCCCATCCCCTGAGTAAAGCTCATAAATTTGCAAACTGATGGCGGGGAGGCTAATGCCGCATCCCCCGCCCTCTTCAAAAAGAACCGGGCAATAGCCCCGTTCACGGAGCGTCGGCGCAGCCGAGAGCCTCGAGGCCGGGCGCCCCCCTGTAAGCGTACCGCGGCATCGTGTCCGACCAATTGAGGGATGTGGCAGGCCACACATAATGTGAGTAGGGCAGGTCACTGCGAACCGCAAGTTTCCGCGATAGGCCAGTGACCCGCCCCAAACCATCGCCCCCAAGGTACATAACCAGGACATTGGGCGAGTCAGCATCCCTGATGTAGAAAAGGAATGGCAACAGTTCCCGCCATAACATGCCGCGCTTACCATAGCACCTGAGACGTGCGGATGCACCCAGTCCCAGTCAGGGTCCCACTCTGTCGCCGCAGCGTAACGCGCTGCCCAATGCAGCGTAACGCGCTGCCCTGTGCACGTGGCTACGGCCCACCAGCCATACTGTCACCGGTGTAAAACGACACCCAGGGTCTGTCAAGGGAAAAAGGGAGGGGGAAAAAACAGTGCAGTGACTAAAACTGGTACTTACGGTTGAGGAGGGCGAACACAAAACTGAAAACATTGTGATCCCCACCCTCCCATGCGGCGTATTTCAGCCCCGGAGTACCCAAAAACAACTGCAGTAGAAGCCGCCCCTATCCTGAACGAATGGGTGCCGCAACGAGCCCCAGAGAGGCCAACACTGTCTAGTGCCTTCCCGGCACCCTCCAAATTGAAATTTAGTAATAGAAGACCCACCTTGGTGACAGAAAAACGTGCCATGGTGCGTGCCACACAGTGCAAGGAAATCCTGTAGGGCACCAACCGGACAGATGTCTGTCGAGGAACATCGTAGCAGTCTACTCCACTGCCTACGCCGTGCTGATTCGTTTTAGAGGAGCGTATCCCCAACTGAGCCCAACATTGTCCACAAGGACTTCTTCGAGTTCCAGTGCCCTACGACTTGCATCCGCCTTATACAGCATCTCAAGCTCGCTGATGCGGAGCGCTCCAAAAAGGCCACCGTTGTAGCTGAACGAAATGGGCTGCCTCATCTATCAAAACAGAGGCCAGGCCAGCCCCGGGCCAATTGGGTAAAAACCCCTGGGAAAATCTTGAATCCGCCTTATACAGCATCTCAAGCTCGCCGATGCGGAGCGCTCCAAAAAGGCCACCGTAGTAGCCGCATGAAATGGGCTGCCTCATCTATCAAAACAGAGGCCAGGCCAGCCCCGGGCCAATTGGGTAAACACCCCTGGGGAAATCGGGTGGCGGTCGTCCGGGAAACGCCCGCGCGCGCGCACCCACCCCTCCAAAACATGTCTCACACGGAAGTCAGTGGTGCTGTCCACACTACCTCCCACTTTGGCCATAAAAGCCAACTCTGACAGCTTAGATGCTATGGTGCGTGGTGCAGGGCCCTGGGCATGGAGGTAAACCATGAACCGCAGAACATGGGTTACCGGGATCGGCCAGGTTCCTGGCGGTCAAAATTGGGTACAAAATGCTCTGAAAGATCTAAATGCGTGGTGATACGCCTTACTCGTGCATGGCGCTAGTGACAGGCCAATCGCCCGGTTCACCTCTCCTTGCCAGCGTTCCATATCTCGTCCGGGAGTGGCGAGGGAAATTCCTCCGCATCCGGGGCCAAGGCACGGAACCAGGAGATCTGCAGGCAGGACAAAGCGTCAGCAATATCATTATCAACCCCTAGGACATGCCTGGCCCTGAAAATAACGTTGGGACTCAGGCTGCGCAACACAAACTAGCGCACTAGGTCCAAAACCCTGGGCGATTTAGCAGTCTGTGCATTGACAATGTGGACAACAGCCGCAGTGTCACACCAAAATGCCCAACCGAGTTGGCCCACTCCTTGCCTCATAGCATCAAAGCACCCAGGGTAGTGAAACATTCCATATTCGTGAGACCACGCAGGCGACCCGTGCCTGCCCAGGACGGTGGCCACCCACCATAGGCCCACTTCCAATTGAAGTACATCCCATAACCCAGGGATCCCGAGGCATCGGACTGTATCCGAAAGCAAGGGGGAGCCAGGAGCTCAGACCACCAACATAACACCCCATTGAACTCCCTCTGGATCTGTGGCCAGACAAGCACGTCCGCCCTGATACCCCGGGTAAGTCTAACCCTATGGTGGGGACTGGATAATCCTGCCAAGGCGTCGCACAAGCGCCGAGCAAATGCCCTGCCCGGTGCGACGACCCTGCAAGCGAAATTGAGGTGACCATGTAGTACCAGCAGTTCCCTCAGTGATGCCATGCGCTCGGCCCGCAAGTCCGAGATAAGGGCCACTAGCCTTGACCCCTTATCCCGCTGCAACCTAGAAGCTTGTGCTACCGTGTCAATCTCCACCCCCAGGAACACTAGCTGTATAGATGGGCCCTCGGTCTTTTCGGGCGCTAAAGGGACACCAAGTTCCTCCATTAGCGTCTGAAATGCGTTGAGGAGACGTGTGCACGTGTCCCAGCCCCGTTCAGCCCCGAACAAAACCATCCAGGGAATGGGCTACAGACCGGGACCCCGACCTGGGGACAAAAGCCCACTCTAGGAAGGTGTGGAAATGCTCGAATGCCGAGCCCAAATGGAACAGCCAAAAGGCATGGCATCATCGAAATAATATGCTCCCCGGAACGGGGGCGCAGGGCCAACGACCCTGCCCGCATAGACCTCCTTGTCAATGCTGGCAGCAGCCACCTCCTCCCTCCCCCTAAGGGATAAAAGATTGGGGGCATCCTGAGGGGACCTATTACCCATGAAAGGGATCCGGAACCCCTGCCTAGAACCCTGAAGGGGATTACCTGCATCCTCTCCCTTTGGGTACAATGTGAGCCGACGCTCCAACATGCCCACATTAATTGGGGAGGGAGCCCTTCGGTGAACTAGATCCATCTGCGGCAGTCTTGCCAGCCCCCTGTCCGCCCCTCCCTCTGCCCCGCATCCCTCCCAGCTTGGGACAGGCAGAGGCCGCATGGGGGCCAGCACAGGTGGGACACTCACGTCTGTATGTGCAATTCTTCCCATTGCAGGAGCCATCGGACGAGAAAGTCCAGCACAACAGGCGGGCTGGAACCCCCTGCCCCGCCCCCTGGCAGGTGACCTGTGCTGGGGCCGCCTGCTGGGCCGCATGTCCACAATGGTATATGTCCCCGGGCGCGGGGCGCGTGGGCGTCACGTACAAAAGCCACAGCCTCTGGCTTGGCTCATCCCACCTAATCTCGGGGTGCGGGGAAATCAGCCTACGGCATTCCTCGTCAGAAGCCAACCACGATGGGCCCGGAAAGTCAACCGTCGCCCGGTAGATGCTGTCCAAATACTGGACCATCGGAATTGCCAAATCCGGCCGGGCCCTGAGGTACACCGCCATGTATATAAAGTAGGCTGGCAACCAGTTGGCCCACGTACTTGGTGGCTTGTGACGATGTGCCTGCTCCTCATCCTCCTCATCCTGCCCCTCCCTCTCCTCCTTGGTGGGCTCTCTGTTCAGGAGTGAGAAGATATCCACGTACTCCCCCCGCCAAACTTTCTCTCTGGTGGCCTGTGCCAAGTGGTCACCCAGCGGTAAGGAATACCCCACTTTCGGCAAGGCCGAGACAGGCACCGCAGAGACTGCGGGCATCTGAAAAGGGGGTTTGGACAAACCCAGCCACCCCCAAAACATTCCCCACAGGGTAGGAAACACCCCCCACCACGGGGGCCTGGGTGGTAGTCGTCGTCGCCGGGTGGGGCGTCAGCGGCTGTACCGCCGCACCACCCACGCGAGGACAAGGCCATTGGAAAGCCCCCCCCCCCAACGTGGCCACGTGTGTAGGTGCACTAGTTTGGACCGCATACTCACATGCTGCACCCCCGCGGGCCGCCCCCACCGGGGGTTCCGGCCCACTGGGGGCGTCGGAGCTCACGACCGCCGTAGAGCTCGTCACCGGGGCCTGACCCGCACCGGCCCGTTGGTTGGGGAGCTGCGAGGCAGTGGCCGAGGTCGTGCCACGCGCCTCAAGCCGCTCGACCCGTCCCGTCGCCTGCCGCTGCCCAGCAGACGACGCATCGAAATGAACCCCAAAGGGAGCCCCAGAGTGGCTAGCCCGGGCCAGGGATGCCTCGAGGGCCGCAACGCGGGCCAATAAGGCTCCCACGCTGACAAGGGGCAAAGGGCCAGCCAGCCCGCCTACTGCAGGCATGGGTACAGGTCCCTGTACCCCGGGGCCCAAATAGGGCCACAACCCACACCCGGGCCCATTAGGGCCGATGTAGCAACCTGCCAGGGAAGGGAACCAGACCACCCCCCAAGGTTGGAAGGCCCCGGAGCGAGCTGCGCCCCTATAGAGGCAGGGCCAGCGAATGGGCAACACCAGGAGCGGTGTTCACCGCTTGTGGGCCGAGGGCCGCAGCCCCTACAGGACCCGTGCGTGGGCCAGCATTCTCCGGCCAGGGAAAAAAGACCCCGTTCCACCGGTCCCGGTGGGTGCAGGCAAAGGCGGCTGCCGGGGAGGCGGAACCGCGGTCTTCCGACCCGGGTTGCGCCTCCTAACCGCGCGAGCCGCGCTCGCAGCCGCCTTCGTCTTCGAAGGCATCGCAGTCTAATCTACGGGAAGCCGAAAGAGAGAATTCGCAGCCAAAAGGCTTCCCAGGCAAAGGCGACGGAGGCAAGGGGGAAAAACTTCTCCGCTCCGTCGCTTCGGAAAATGGCAGCTCGGCTGCCTCATGGCCACCCCTTTTATAAGGGAGCTGGCCACGCCCCTAACTACCCGGATGCCTTCGTCCTATGGGGGGCCCCGCAAAGGGCGCGGCGGCCATTTTGGCGCCGCGCTTGCATTATTCCTGCTCTGCTGTTGCCATAAAATTTGAACTTCCTAGTTGCTTCCTACTTACTTTGGTCATTTTCCACGGTGTAGATTCAGGTGTAGAACAAACCAATGCTGGGATTCCAAAAGGTCACACACTAAATTTGTTTGAAATTATGGTTATGTAACTGTAGGAAAACATGATACAGTATATTAAATAAAGGATTGTAAAAAAAGTTTAATGTTGTACAACTTACTATTTTTAAATGAATCATTTAAAGCAATACAGATGTTACTGTTTTTCCTAGAAGCTGATTATATGGCTACCTAATATGCTGTTTATAATTATAGTTAGGTAAAGGTAAAGTACACCCTTGCTTGAAAGCCAGTCGTATCTATATAACTAAAATCAAGGTCCGGTGCTGTATGTTCCTTATACAAATCCACACCCCTGCACCAATAGCACTGAAACTCAGCACACACATACCTTGGGCTGAAGAGACAGTCACTGTGGGGGTGACAAGCCCCATGGGGAGGGGTATGCCCCCTAAATCAATCCTTAAAGGGGACGCCCCCACCAACAGGAGAAAAAGCAAGGGAAAAAAGGCAAGCAGGGGGATTGTGATGTCACCGCCACAGTTCAACCAATTTCCAACTGACCAGATCTAGGGCTCTGTGACGTCACAAGGCTCCCTACTGCAAAGCGACACCCCTGCACCGATTGCGCTGGAAATTGCATGCACGCCTACCTTCAACGTATGGGTAGCATGGGTAACCGGCAGCCCGCCTCAGGGTCCTTGCCTCCGAAAAGAGGCTGCAACGCCTGCTCCCTGGTTGACAGAAATGACCAGGGGAGGCATTCCAGGCTGTGGCGCAAGCATGAAATTCCATGCATGTGCCAAAGTCTGCCCGGCATTCTGCACGCCATAGCCACCAGTATGGACCGTGGCAATTACGGCCATTTCAGCCACCCCTGCCCCATCGACTACTGTTGATGGGTGACCACCGTGGCATGGTTCCTCTGCACTCCTGAGGCATGCCTTGGGGGGAAAGGAGAACCCACAGCAGGGGACGGGCGGAGAATGGGACCAGGCTTCAGCCTTCTGCAGGCCTCCGTGCCCCCCCCCAAATGGTTCCTCTGCCCACCCGCACAAATGTAGCCTCCCTTCTGCCTGACACAACCCATGGGAGGACAGAGGGGCCGGGCTGCAATGGCTACCCACTGACTGTAGTTGCTGGGGAGGCTGCCGCCGGCAGCCAGAGTCAGGCTGAGACGGTGCCTTGCGTTGGAGCCGAGAGAGCGGCCATGATGACAGCAGACAAAAAGGTAATGCAGCTGGGGTGGGGGGCAGGGGGCGGGCCCGGGTCTCTCCTTGGCCCAGGTAGGGTACCCCCAGGCAACGCCAGGTCCTCTGCTAGTCCGACTCTAAAGTTCAGTGCCCATCTCTGTTTGTAGCCAAAGAGCCAGTGCAATCTTTGTCTGCAGACATTTCCGTGGGCATGTGGCAGGCATTACTAGACACTGCAGTGCACGGAACGCTGTTTACCTTCCCACTAAAGTAGTACCTATTTATCTACTTCATTTTCTTGTTTTTGAACTGCAAGGTTGGCAGGAGCTGGAACAGATGGAAGTTCACTCCGTCATGCAGCATTAGGGTCTTGAACTGCTGACCTGCCAACCTTCCAGTTGTCAATTTCAGTGTCTTAACCACTAAGCCACCACAGTGCCGTATAATTATAATGATATATATCACTTAAAATTAAAGCCAGCATTGACAATATAAAGTCTATTGGCATTGCTCTGCTTTGTACTAACCAAAGGGTCTGTGTGCCCAAACATGTTAGATGCAGCTTTGAGTTTACTGTAGTTTCCAAAGTTTCTAACTTGCCAGTTTTCAATGTACAGTATCTATGGATTATCTCAGGTGGAATCCAGTATCTCATGATGGCAACAATTTCTCTGTCTGTAGACATACAAACACCCCTAGATTACATCCTGAATACAGAGAACAGGGACTTAACTTCGAACCCAATCTCCACCCCACATTTCTCCTTTTTTGCTTGCATACTTGGGGAATAGATATGTGTGTTCAAGACCACATTCTGCCTGGACTACGCCTGAAATTGCTCCTGCTGTTCAACTTTATTTATTTATTTATTTATAATTATTTATAACTTCCCTTGACATAGTCAGTTTCTAGTTCTTTACAATGGGCTTCATGACATAAAGACTACCATTAATATTTCTGTCCTTTTCTGCTTTCCAAGCTGTGATTTGTTTTAAAAATAATTAATGTAATTTAATTTTTGCATTTTGCTTGGACTGCAATGTGTATGATTTTTGGTGATTCTATGTGCTTTGCTTTGGTTTGGTTTCTGCTATGTTTGATGGTCTATATCAGGGTTCCTCAAACATGGCTATTCAAGTGTGTTGACTTGAGCTTTTGGTAACTGAAGTCCAAAAACACCTGGAGAGACAAAATCATACCTGTCAACCATCCCGATTTGGCCGGGAAAACCCAGTAATTTGACATCGATTGACGTCATAACCCGCCCCCCGCTGCCAAAACCCCGTAATTTGGCAGCAGGGGGGGAAATGCTTTCCACGCATGCGTGGAAGTGCTACGCCGCTTGCGTAGGGGCTGCGCAAGCGGCGTAGCACTTTCCATGCATGCGTGGAAGGGTTTTACCCCTTCCACGCATGCGCGGAAACGCTATGCCGCTTGCGTAGGGGCTGCACAAGCGGTGTAGCGCTTCCGCGCATGCGTGGAAGGGGTAAAACCCTTCCATGCATGCGTGGAAAGTGACCTGCGCACATCGCTTGTGCGCAGGTCCCGTTTTTCCGGAGCCGCGGGTTGACAGGTATGGACAAAATTGAGGAACCCTGGTCTATATCATTTCAAAGGGGAAGTAGTAGTTGTATCCTGTGTGACACTAGCAGTGATGTCTTCAGTGGAATGGAGTGTAGCTATATGGCAGGAACACACACCCCGCTCCTGAGAACAGTTAATATAGTTCATTTAAAAACATTCTAATTTATAATGGTTCTGTTAAATGTAGTGCTATAGCAGATTACTGCCCTCATAGTTGCCTTGCTAAATTCTTCTATAGAGAGGAAATAGCTGTTAGCACCTTATAAGTTAGTATAGTAGAAACAAAGAAGAACCAGTACAGAGGCTGGTTAGATCTTTGTCTTGTGTTTTTAATAATAATTATAATTTAAAAGAAAGATGCAAGGACATGTGTTTCATTCTCTTTGATATGTCATGGATACAACCTCTCCTTTGCCTATATGCTCCATTTTCTCCTTCAATTAACCTGAAATTTTTAAGAGAGATACCCATTTATTTTTTTACACATAGACATTTCCTTCTCCTCCAGATGTTGTTTCCACCTACGTTCCACCAAGCTAATGAGGAACCAAAAGCATCCTGATATGTTTGTACAATTTGGCCCCTTTTTACAATCCCAAATCATTGTTTGAGGATAGAAGAACAATTGTGTGTGTATATACCCACTTCCACCAAGCTCTACCTGGTTCTTAATTCTCAAAAAATTCTGGGAAACACAGTCATCCTAGTTATAAGCTTTCCTTTCCCATTGGGCAGACTAGACTTTTAGTTTGCTCTGCGCTAGGCTGACAAGTTGTCACATGAAGTCAGTGCTGTATCACTTGTCAAAAATTTTTAACAAAGGGAAAAATTTGGGATGGAGGAAGGATTGAGTGGGGATTAAAGCAGTGTTACTAGGTTGGGAAGGTACACAGCGTTCTGTATACTCCTGTGTCTTGGCTTGGCTGCCACATGTCCATGGAAATGTTGCAAATGCTGACAACCCTGGCTCTTTGGCTATAAACAAAGATAAGCACTGAACTCTAGAGTCAGGTACGGCTGGCTTTCGAGCAAGGGTGATCTTTACCTTTACTAGGTTGGGAGGCTGTGACCCAAGCTAATGGAAAGGATGGTGGGGACCTTTGCAATGGGATAATTAAACATTTCCATGTGAAGAGCAGCAACAATTTCAGCAGTGGAAAGTGTGCGGGATGTAGTTCAGAAAATTTTTAATCAACCCAAATAAACATGGAATAACCTCTATGTATAGTTGAGCCCTCAGTTGCTAAGACTACTCTTTTTGGCCTGCCATCTTTCAGCCAGCTCATCTTATCAAGTTCAAACAACTACAAGGGTGAGTTTGGTGGGAGTAGGGAAGCCAGATGTTTATCTGTCATTTTGACTGTCCATCTCTTATTATCCCCTGCATCTATTTGTTAGACTAATAACCTTAAGGTCTGCTTATCAGTCTCATATTTTTTTTTTCTGATTCTCTTAGGAGCAGGTATATTGTTGTTCCTCTCCCAAAAGCCCACTGTGGCATATGTCTGTCTAGTTATCGTTGGACTTTGGGTTTTTCTGACCTGAATGTCACATTTTTAATGAAAGTTAGTTGTTTGTTTTTAATTGCTTCTCTTGCTTTCTTAGGAGAATAATAGTCCATGTGTTTATACAATGCTTACACTGCTGCTAGGAGAAAACTTAATTAATTTCTTCTCTCCCACCTTGTGAACTTACAACAACACTGTGGATATGGAAATTGAGAGTATGCCTTATAATATACCCAGAATCCTGTGTTTTGAAATCAGCCCAGAGTTTTCTCCAATAGACAAAACCGTTTGAGGCAATAAAGTCTCGGTAAGACAAAAAAAAATTCCAGCGTTGTCTATGAGGAATTTATTGTTCAAAAATAATATTAATAAATTTTCTAGGCAAAATATGCAAAAACAACAGAAATATCCTAGCGATGATACGTCTCATACACTGGTAACAATAGTTTTTAACTGAAAAGTGTTACTGTCTTAATATGCAGTTTCAAAAATAAAATTCTTCTCAACTGGTATCGTGTCTCAAGTAAACTCTTCAAGTAAACTCTTTAACTGAAAAGTGATAATATCTTAATGTGCAGTTTCAAAAATAAAGTTCTTCTCAAATGGTATCGTGTCTCAAGTAAACTCTTCAAGTAAATTCCTCAAAGTGCTTTCCATCTTATGATTTCCTAAAGGAGCAGTTTACAAAGTACTGTATCTGTAGAATCAATGAATATTACAATTATTATAATACAGTCAACCCTCACGTAACAACATGTTCGTATAGCATCATTTTCGCTTAACAATGCATTGTTATGCCCCATGTGTTCCCCTGTATAACAACGTTTTTATTGTCATTGTCCGGAGAACAATGCTAAAATAACCGGATGACGACGCTAAAAATGTTGTTATGCAGGAAACTCCATAGAAACCCACATAACAAAATTCGCTTAGCAATGTTGCTTGAGGAACCAAGTAACGTCATTGTGTGAGGGTCTACTGTACATGAACTGCTACAACTACAACTACAACAAGTTTCTTAACCTCACTACTCACAAGCCAAACAAATTGGTAGAGACCTTAACACAATTACCTTATTTGCATCCTTTCAAGCCTCCTTGCAAAGTTTCTTTGGTGCTCATGGATGTTACAATACCTCAAACCCTAATCACTTTTAAAGGAACTGGTCCCCACCACAGCCAACAGTAATTAGCTAATAATGTGCCTCAAAGAAATCTCACACCTGGGGATGTGTGCAAACTGGGTCAATACATGTCTACAACTCACCAAAATTCACAAAAAGCAGGACACATCCATTTCAGAATTGAGTCCATGAGGGTGCATCGTTCTCAGTTGATGAATGAAAAAACTTCCCTCTGCAATAGTAGTTTTTCAATATCCACAGTATTCTTCAATTTGAGAGTATGCCTTATAATATACCCAGAAACCTGTGTTTTGAAATCAGCCCAGAGTTTTCTCCAGCCTGTATCAATTCTCCATAAGAGTTCTATAGTAGAAAAAAATGTATACAGAAAGCATTCTTAGAAAAAGGAAGTAAAGAAAACAACATATTGGCTTAGTATTCAGGCTGCAGTTGTTGCCCTGTAAGATAAAACTAATGGCAGGTAAATGATGGGCATTCTTTTGTGAGATTTCTGCGTAAAATACTTTCTGTAGAGTAACTGAAAGGAAAATGTTTGAAATGGTAGCAGTGTTAGTCTGTGCAAGCATATCAAAGAGAAAACAAAACAAAACAGCAAAAAAAAGACAAAAATATCTTGTTGCACTTTAAAGAATAACTCCCGTATTTAAATGGGAGCTTTTGTGGATAGCTCATATTTAAATACAGGAGTTAGTCTTTAAGGTGCCATAATATTTTTTGTCTTTTTTTTTTTTTGCTGTTTTGTTTTCTCTCTGATATGAAAGGAAAATGTCTCAAAATTCATGCTGCGAAAGATATTAAATTTCTTATGAAATACGACATTGTTCAGGATCAAGACAGGCAACAGAACAGGCAGACAGGGAGAAGAGAAAGAGGAAGGAAGTCAAATTTAAAAAAACTCTCCACACCTGTGTGAAAATAAAAATAGTTAAACAGTCTACAGCCCAACTCCAGACTGACTGGCAGCACTGACAAAGAATAGACAACTGTATGCATGGGTGCGAAAATATACATGAAAGCTATATTTTTGAACAAGAGGAAATATGTTCAATGCTAGGAGAAGGCAAAGAGGGTCACTCAGAAGTGGAAATGCACAAAATTTCTTATCACAGTGCTTGCTTTGGATTATTTTAAACAGAGGGCTATAAAGCTTGGAAAGCAGTCTGCATTCCATGGCATGTCCTTTCTTATTGCAGTCAGTGAGCCATTGTTTTGTTTGTTGGCATATTTTGGGGCATATTCTTTTTAGAATTTCGACATATTTATTCTCTATGGCTTGAAATGGTTCTATCAGTATCCCATACACACACATCCCTAGTGATTTATTGTTCTCAGTGCTTTTAGAGCAGCTTTCACTTCATTTTCTATCATTGCAGTTCCTTCATCATAGGATTTCTGTTTAAAAGCATCTGTCATCTTTTTATCTGTTATGTCTAAATCTTAAGTATAAGGATTTCGTGGTTCTCTTGGAAGAGATGTCTTGTTTTTCTCCTTTGGTTATTCTTCTCTATTTCTTTGCTCTGGTTGTAGTAATAGTTCTCATTGTCTCTATGTGGCAGTTGCTGAAAAGCAACATTCAGGATTCTAATCCCATTTCTTTCATGTTTTCCATTTGATTCTCACCTGTTCTTCAATTTTATGTGTTTCTCCCATCAGCCATTACATTTTCCTTTTCCTTTTACTACAGGAATTGTCTTTTTGCATTCTTTCCTAATATCTCTGGTTTCAATCCATACTTCTTTTTTTCTGATCAGCTGAGTTTAGTAATGCAAATTTTTTATTTATATGGACTTTAAATTCATCAGGAATGTTGTTTAAATTATATTTTGGCACTGTAATTCTTGTACTATTCTTCAGCTTTATTCTAATGTTGGATATTAACACTTCATGATCAGTAAAGCACTGCAAAATAATTTACTGCCCACTCGGTGGGTGTGGCTATCTGTGGGTGTTTGTATCTGTGGGCATGGCCTCAACCCCCCAGGAAAAAAAAAGAAAAAGAAAGAAAGAAACCTACCTTGCTCTCATGCTTCGCGGAGATGACGAGGAGGAGTCCTGGAGCAGCAGGACTGCTGGGAAGTGAGTGGGGCGAGTTGGTGGGCTGGCGCTGGCTGGCCTCCCTCTCCCAGCCCAGCACCGCCAGAAACGCATCCCGGCCAGCAGTGCTACTGGGAGGTGAGTGGGGCCAGTTGGTGGGCTGGCACTGGCTGGCCTCCCCTCTCAGCACTGACGGAAATGCATCCCTGCCAGTGGCGCTACTGGGTGGTGAGCCAGCGAGTTGGTGGGCTGGCGCTGGCTGGCCTCCACCTCTCAGCACCGCCAGGGTCGATTAAAGTGGCCCGCCCCCGGCAACTGATGGATCTGGATGGATTCCAGAGGGAACTGGGGGAATTTCCTCTGGATCGGCGACACGATTCACCTGAGGCAATTGTTGACCTGTGGTACGGGTTGACGACATCTGCCTTGGATGTAATCGCTCCACTACGGCCTCTCAGAGCCCGTGGAGCTAGGTCATCCCCGTGGTTCACTGAAGAACTACGGGAGCTCAAACGGGCAAAGAGACGCCTTGAGCGCCGCTGGGTGAAGACCCAGAGCGATTCCGATTGGACACTAGCTAGAGCCGCTATTAGGGCCTACCTAGTGGCGATGGGGGTGGTGAGGAGGCAGTACTTCACCTCCCTTATTGCCTCCACTGATAATCGCCCAGCCACCCTGTTTCGGGTGACCAGGTCCCTCCTGGGTAGGGCGGGACCTGTGCCTGGTTGGCAGGGATCGGCTGAGGACTTTGCTGACCATCTGGTGGAGAAAATCGATCGGATCCACTGGGGGTTCAAACTTGGCGTGGACGGGGAGGGTCCGGGAGGAGCCAGTGCGCAGTCTTGCAGTGTTACCTGGGATCGGTTTGATCCTGTTGCCCTGGATGAAGTGGACAGGCTCCTTGCAGCGGTCCGTGCCACTAATTGTCCATTGAATCCCTGTCCCGCCTGGCTGGTAAAAGTCTCTAAGACGGTGACAGGTGGCTGGGTCAGGGCTATAATTAACGCGTCTTTTCGAGAGGGGATATTTCCTGCACTGCTGAAACATGCTCTTGTGCGCCCCCTCCTGAAGAAGCCATCCCTCGATCCAGCAATCCTAACCAACTACAGACCTGTATCCAACCTTCCTTTTTTGGGGAAGGTTCTGGAGAAGGCAGTGGCACGTCAGCTGCAGGGGGTGCTGGATGAAGCGGAATATCTGGACCCATTCCAGTCAGGATTCAGCCCTGGATATGGTACTGAGACTGCATTGGTCGCGCTGATGGATGATCTCTGGCGAGAGCGGGATAGCGGTCATCCGTCCGTCCTTGCTCTTCTTGACCTCTCAGCGGCCTTCGATACTGTTGACCACGGTATCCTTCTGGAACGGCTCCGAGGATTGGGGATCCAGGGTACGGTGTGGTCCTGGTTTTCCTCATTTCTGAGGGGCCGGACCCAGTCGGTGTGGTTGGAGAGTGAGAAGTCGAGTCCTAGGCCCCTAAAATATGGGGTGCCTCAGGGCTCGGTACTCTCTCCTCTCCTATTTAACATCTACATGAAGCCGCTGGGTGAGATCATCCGTTCCCACGGGGTGCGGTACCACCAGTACGCGGATGACACACAGTTGTACATCTCGGCCAGTGGGAACCCCAGTAATGCAGTCAAAGTCCTTTCCAGCTGTCTGGAGGCTGTTGGGGTCTGGATGGGGGCAAATGGGCTACAGCTGAATCCTAGCAAGACTGAGTGGCTATGGATAGGGGGTCCTGTGTTATCCCGGGAGCTACCATCTTTGGTTTTGGATGGGGCTGTTTTGCCCCAGACCAACCCAGTGCGCAACTTGGGGGTCCTCCTGGATTCGCGGCTGCTGCTAGAAGAACAGGTGGTGGCTGTGGCCAGGAGGGCCTTCACCCAACTTCGGGTGATTCGCCAGTTGCGCCCACTCCTGGACCGGGACTCTTTGCTCATGGTCACTCACACTCTGGTGACCTCCAGACTAGACTACTGTAATGCGCTCTACATGGGGCTGCCCTTGATGACCATTCGGAGGCTGCAGCTGGTCCAGAATGCCGCGGCCCGGGTGGTGATGGGGTGTGGATGTTATGCCCATGCCTCGCCACTGCTTCGGGGGCTGCACTGGTTACCAGTTTGTCTCCGGGTGCAATTCAAGGTGCTGGTTTTGACCTTTAAAGCCCTACATGGTAGTGGGCCAGGGTATCTTAGAGACCGCATCGCCCTAAGGATGTCTGTCCGTCCAACCAGAGCAGACCGGAGAGACTCTCTAATTGTGCCATCAGCCAGAGGGGCTCGCCTCTCTGGCACAAGGAGGAGGGCCTTCTCCGTGTCCGCACCAGCCCTTTGGAACCTCCTGCCTGTGGAACTGCGTCTCCAGACGGAGTTGTTGCCCTTTAGGAAGGAACTAAAGACCTGGCTGGCGGGCCAAGTTTGGGGTGTGGGTGGGGATGGGTGTACCGTTGGGTGGTTGGTATAGAGAAGTGTGCCTTCCCCCAAGGTCCCTTCGGTTCTTGCGCACCTTTTAGGGGTGGGTTTTTTTAAAAAAAATTTGTAACTTTTAACTTTTTTATCATGTGTCTTTTATGTATTTACTGTCCGCTATGTAAACCGCCCTGAGTTGGGTTGTACCTGAGTGGGCGGTATATAAGCGTGAAAAATAAAATAAAATAAAATAAATAAATAAATAAATGCATCCCATTTGCTTCGCCCAGGGCTGAAGGTGCAAGGGAAGTGCGGAGATAAAAGTGCACCTTCGGCCCTGGGCGAGGCAAATAGGATGCGTTTCCAGCAGCGCTGGGAGGGGGAGGCCGAGAGGTGGGCGTGGCTGGCCAAGTAGGCATGGCCTAGAATTTCTACTACTGGTTTGCTAGAACCGGTGAGAACCAGCCACAGTACAACACTGTTCATGATGATATAATCTGCTCCTGGTCTTGTTTTGGCAGCTTCTCCATCTCATGCTTCCAATTACCTAGTCTATTTGATTTCAATTTTGGTCATCTGGTGACATCCATGTGTACAGTGTAAAACCTTTCTATTTCATCTTCTTCCGCCATAGATTTGAATGATAGTTATATTGATAGCGACTCCATGGAGTCTGATTGATATTATTTGGTCAGACTTAGCTTTAACCCACCTGCCTGTTCTACATCTTGCCCAGTGATGTTCTGCAAAAAAAATTTATTACCCCCACCATGGGTGTGGCTAACTCTGTGGGCCATGCCCACTTGGCCTCCCTACAGTCCCCTATGGTCTGGGGTAGGGAGGTGGGTGTAGCTGGCCAAGTGTGCGTGGCCTGGGGGAATTTCCACTACCAGTGCCCGAGCACCTGTGGGCATCGGGAGCAGCTCAACACTGATCTTGCCTCAGAATAACACTCCAGTCCACTTTAGTTCACTGACACAGCAATATTTATGTGCTCCATTTCTTGCTTTACAGTTTCCAGTTTACTTTGATTCATACTTCCATGTCCCAGTTGTATGTGTTGCACAGCATTAGACTTTCACTTTTGTGCACATCAGCCATGAAATGTCCTTTCAGCTTTAACCTAGTTGCATTATTAGTGACAACAAGGCAGTGGTGGGATTAAAAAAAAATACTACCTACTCTGTGGGCATGATATGATGGGCATGGCCAGGGGGAAAACCCTGCATTGCACCTGAATTAGGACTACTTTATTTCAAAACTTGGATGGGCCGGGCCAGCTGGAATTTCTGCTACCAGTTCTGGCCAACTGGGGTGAACCTGCTGAATCCCACTACTGGAGCAAGGGGACCATAATTCAAGCTTATTATTTAGTCTTCTCCAGTAGCTGATTCAGAGCCTTCCTCTTGGGAGTCTCATCTTCCCACACTATCTTCTACTTCATTTTGGACTGTCTCATCATAAGGTTTTCAATATATGAAAAATAAGCCTAGTGTATTCAGTGGTACTTATACATATAAAGGTCTCCTCTGCTCGAAAGCCATTCGGATTTAACTCTAGGGGTTGGTGCTCATCTCTGTTAGCAGCCAAAGACACAGCACTATCTGCATCTATAGACTTTTCAATGGTCATGTGGCAGGAATTCATGGAATGCTGTTACCTTTCCCACTGAAGCAGAACCTGTATATCTACTTGCAATTTCTTGCTTTCGAACTGCTAGGTTGGCAGAAGCTGGAAGAGAGACAGATGCTCGCTCCATTGTGCAGCACGTGGGTCTCGAACTGCTGACCTGCCAACCTTGTAGTCGTCAATCTCAGTGTTTTAACCAACAAGCCTCCAAGCCCTTACATATATGTATATGTATACATATACATATTATACATATACAGTAGAACCCCACGTAACAAAAAACTCCATTCCACAGAGCTCTTCACTATGCGTTTTTTATCATTATGTGAAGCTAATGGGAGATGCCCTGGATAACAAACAAAATGTTCGTTATTTGGGGTTCCCATTGTCTGGGTATACCCTAGTTACCAAAAAACTCCACATAATGGGGGGAAATTCATTATGCGGGGTATTACCATTGCCTAACGAACGCTTCATTATGTAATTTTTTCATTATACAAAGCATTCATTATGTGAGGTACCACTGTACATATACATACATATACACATATACATATACAGTGGAACTTCAGATAACGACAGCACCGGATAAGGACAAATCCGCATAAGAATGCATCGTTATGCACCACGTGATGCCCCACGTAAGGACACAAAAACGCCCAAAAATGTAGTTATGTTGGGCATTTGGTATTGATTCACTGGATAATGACACTTTTTTTGTCGTTATCCGGGGCGTCTCCCATAGGAACTGCATAACGACAAAAAACGGTCAACAACATGACTTGTGGAACCAAGTTTTGTCATTATCCAGGATTCCGTAGTACATATACATATACATATACATATACATATACATATACATATACATATACATATACATATACATATACATATACATATACATATACATATACATATACATAAAATGAACCGAATATTAATTAAATTAAAAATTCCTTTCTTCTGAAGGTCTGCCCAATTTTTAAGCATCAAGAATGGAAATGACAGTTTTACTGTCCAGACAAACTCTACAAGCTTTAGGAGCTGCAAAGGGTTAGCGGACCAAGCAGTTATGTTGAAATTCATAGATTGCTTGAATGATTGCTTGGAAAGAGCTGTCATTATTGATTCAAGGATTATTATTTGCCTTTCTCACTGTCAGCACCTTCTAACATGCATCAGACTTGCACCAGGGTGAACATAAAATATTATTGCATTCATTCATGTCAACAAGCCAATCAGTTTCCTCTCGTCATTACTCAACTGATGGAATTTAGCTTCTAAGCTCCTTAGAGACAAGGACCTGTTTCTCTCCCTTATGAAATTCCATACTGATGCTGCTGCATGCACACTATACCACCATAATAAAATCACCATATTGTGCTCAATGTACCCAGTCTCTAAGTACAGTGATACCTCATACAACATCCAAACTTGGTTCTCCTTCGTATAGTTTGTGAATCCCCACTCATGGGTTATGCGCCTGCGCAGAACGGCCGATCGGAGGCTTGAAAAGCTATTGGTCAAAAAGTTTTGGCGGTAAGACCGCCCACCGTACCGCCCACCCTGAGGCGCCCGCGCGCCATTTTACCTCAGTTCTCTTCTTTCCGCTGTAGCAGCAGGATGATCGTTGAGAGCTTCTCAATTTTTCTCGCCCTTCTGAGGGAAAGCCTTTGGCAAATCTAACAATTTTTTGCGGCAATCTTGTCCTTTGGGCAGGATTGCCACCCCAGCGCTGTTTCTTCCTTCGGGTGGACTCAGTTGCTTTCTCGCTTCGATCACCGTCTCCCCCCTCAAGGGGGTGGCGGCTGGTCCGCCCTTCGGGGTACCCGCTTGGACTTCCACTGGAAGAATTTTTTCCTCGGTTGATGGCTGCAGCCTTTAAACAGTGCACGGCTTGCCATAAGAAGTTCCCGGCTTCCGACGGCCACAGCCTGTGCCTCTTTTGTTTGGGAGAGTCGCATCAGAGCCAGTCCTGCCCGCACTGCAAGAAGTTTACGCGCCTTGCGGTGCAGAACCGAAGCAACCGGCTCAAGGCTCACCTGATGGAGCTCGCTTTGGCTCCCGCCGCGGCCGCCTCTACCTCCGCCGAGGCCTCCCGGCCGCCTCCAGCTTCTTCTTCCACGCTTCCGATCAGGAAGAAGAAGAAAAGGGACAAGAACGGGGAGAAGAAACGGAAGCACGGGTCGGAGAAGAGACGCTCGCTCCCTCCCACCCCGCGCACGCCCAGATCTCCCGGGCCTTCGCCCCCGTTTTCCGTTGCACGTTGCACGTTGCCCGTCTCCCGGGTCTTCCATCTGGGGAGGACGGTCATCCTCTGGGTCGCCTGAAAAAGGACGCAGGGCTGGGGCTCCAGCTCGCCCACTTCAGGTCCTGTCCTCTCCCCCCCGAGGGAGGGTTCGTTCGCCCACGAGGCAGGCCTCCGTCTCCCCGAGACCCAGGACTCCAACAGACGAAGCGGCAGTCTCCGTTCCGGCCACCGTTTCGTCACCGACAGCCACCGTTCCGTCGATCACCGTTCCGTCGGCCACCGTTCCGTCGGCCACCATTCCACCGACCACCGTGGCTCCACCACCAGCGACCATGGACACACCCCAGATGGCACTCTTCAGGGGTATGTTCGAAGTCATGGCGTCGTTCGCGAGCCAGTTCCAGACCACCATGCCTGCGGCCTCTGCGGCTCCGGTCCCGACCACCGCAAGCCCCGGGGATGCCGGCCTTACCGTGGCCCCACCGACCCCTCGTGGGTCGAGTGTCCACTCCGCTGGCCCACCCAAACCGTCATGGTGTGGTCCAGACGTAGATGCGGTGGACTCCCATCCCGCCGACCCGCCCAGGCCGTACTGGCGCGGTCCCGACGTGGATGCAAGAGTTCCTCCCTCGTCCTCCGATGACTCCAGCTCGTCTTCGGAGGAGGAGGAGGGAGACGTCGACGACGAAAGGACACCGGAACAGACCATCGGCGCGGTTGGCCCACCGCGTGGTGAGGACCAACGCTCCCTGACCGCCATGCTCACGCGACTGGGCACCGCCCTGAACCTCAAGGTGGACCAGCCACCATTGGAAGGCGAGGACCAAATGACCGCCAAGCTGGACAGACGAGCGGTACGGCCGGTCCATATAACCATGCTCCCCTCCATGTTGACGTCGGCGAAGGCAACATGGAGGAAACCAGTTTCGGCGCACTCCGTCTCGTCCAGGCTGGACAGCATGTACAAAGTCCTGGACGAGAACGTCGAGTTCCTGCAGGCTCACCCCCTGCCGAATTCGCTGGTGGTCAAGGCCTTCCAGCACAGGACGGCCACCAGCGGGTTCCCGGTGCCTTCGACCCCAGAAGGGAAGAAGCTGGACGCGGTGGGCCGCAAATTCTACGCCACCGGGTCCCTCTTCTTCCGCGCCGCCAACTACTCGGCTGCCATGGGCCTCTACCAGTCCCACCTCTGGGAGCAGGTGAAGGTAGAGACGGCAAAGCTGCCCGCCGACGCCCAGAAGCGGATCGACATGCTGGCTACTGAAGGGGACTTCGTCGCGGAGCAACTGATGCGCACAGCCAGGCACATCAATGACTACGCGGCGAAAGACATGGCCTCCGCCATCCACCTCCGTCGGCATGCCTGGCTCAGGGACACCTCCCTCGATGACGCTATGAAGAAGCTCATCGAGGAGTTTCCCTTCGACGGACAGGGCCTGTTCGGACAGGATACCGACAAGGTCCTGAACGAGATGCGCCAGACGAACTCCACGGCAAAGTTCTTGGGGCTCACCACGCCGGCTCCGCCCTCCAGGCCGAGGTACCAGCCTTCACGCGGCGATACCAGGGCAACCCACAGCAGCAGGGCCCCGCGGAGCAGCCCAGGTCCGGCGCTTACAAGCAGCGGCGTCAACACAAACCCCGCTACTGACCCTACGGGCAGGACAAGCGCTCCGGCGCGAAGTCCAAGTCCCATGTTTGAAGTCGCGACGGCCGAGTCTCTCTCGCTCCACATCCCGTACCTCCCCCTCCGGAACTTCCTCCAGGTATGGTCGAGCATCACGGACGACCAGTGGGTCTTGAGGATCTTGTCCTCTGGCTACGCCATCGAGTTCGCACGGGTGCCTCGGGTTGGAAGACATCGTCTCACCACCTCGTCCCCCCATTTGGAGGAGGAAATATCAACTCTTCTCTCCAAGGGAGCCATCGAACGGGTACCACCGCCCCACTGGGACAACGGCTTCTACTCGAGGTACTTCGTGGTCCAGAAGAAGGACGGAGGGCTGCGCCCAATCCTAGACCTGCGCCGCCTGAACAAGTGCATCCACACCAGGAAGTTCCGGATGGTGACCCTGCAAACCGTCCTCCCCCTCATCAACAAGGAGGACTGGTTCACGATCATAGACCTCAAGGATGCGTACTTCCATGTCTCCATCCTCAAGGATCACAGACGGTTCCTCCGTTTCCGCATCGGCAACTCCGTGTACCAGTACCGGTGCCTACCGTTCGGTCTGGCCACGGCACCGCGGGTCTTCACCAAGTGCATGGCTCCGGTCGCCGCCTACCTTCGCCAACGCGGCATCAGGGTCTTCCCATACATCGATGACTGGCTGATTGTCTCCCCCACCAGCTCGTCGGCCATTCGGGACACACAATTCACGGTCCACCTCATGGAGAGTCTCGGCCTCAGGATCAACTTCACCAAATCGAAGTTGATTCCCTCGCAACGCGTCGTGTACATTGGAGCGGTACTCGACTCGCTTACTACCAGAGCCTACGCCCCCCAGAAACGCTTACAGGACATTGCGCAAGGGGTCAGCGAACTTCGCACCAAACCGTGCATCCGGGCGAAGAAGGCTCAGAGACTTCTAGGCCTGATGGCCTCAACAACGGCAGTGATTCCCCACACCAAGTTGAAATTCAGGTCCCTGCAATCGTGGCTCCTTCACGAGTTCGACGCACTTCGGGAGAACCAGTCCAAACGGTTGACCCCGTCCCCGGAACTGAGAGACCAACTGCTGTGGTGGTCGACACCACTCAACGTGGCCACGGGGAAGAGCTTCTACCCCCCGCAACCCACGTTGCAGATACTGACCGACGCAAGCAACCTCGGCTGGGGCGCTGCCTGCGGGACTCTCACGGTCAACGACACCTGGGCGCCACACGAAACGGTGCACCATATAAACTACTTGGAACTACTAGCCATTTGGAAGGCCCTGCGTTCCTTCGAGACTCTGCTCACCGGGAAGGCGGTGCAAGTGGCCTCGGACAATACCACGGCGGTGGCATACCTCAACAAGCAGGGAGGAACGCGGTCTACTACCCTCCTCTACCTTGCAGTGCAACTTTGGGAATGGTGCCTGGAGAGACACATTTTCCCGATTGGCATGCACATTCAGGGCAAACTGAATGTTTTGGCAGACCACCTCAGCCGACTCACCTCGACGACCCACGAGTGGGAGCTGGACAACGGGGTATTCCAGTCGCTTTGCGAGGTCTGGGGGACGCCGAGCATAGACCTCTTTGCCTCAGAGTCCAACAAGAAACTCAACAGGTACTGCTCCAGAGCGGGCATCGGACTGAACTCCGAGGGCGATGCCTTCATGAAACGGTGGGATCAGGACTATCTTTATGCCTTTCCTCCGTTTCCTCTGGTCCAGAAGGTGCTCACCAGGATGCTACAGCACAAGACCAACGCAATTCTGGTGGCCCCAGCATGGCCTCGCCAGCCCTGGTTCCCGCTGCTGTTACGCATGTCGTCACAGTATCGCACTCTACCAGAATCACCGACGCTCCTCCAAATGGAGCACGGACAGCTTCACCATTCAGATTTACCCAGCCTCCACCTCACCGCGTGGAGGATAACCCCAGACTGTCCAGGATCCTGGAACTAGCACGGCGCCCTTCCACAAGGAAGTCCTACGCTTCCAAATACAAGCGTTTTTGTGCTTTCCTGGCTTCCCAGCAAATGTCCCCCCCGCAGGTGGGACTACAAGACATTTTAACCTACCTCCTCCATCTGGCGGAGTCTGGCCTTAGCATCACCTCCATCCGAGTGCATCTCGCAGCAGTAGTAGCGCACTCTCCGGCTGGTTCGCCCGCTTCGGGGGCCTTCCGTGACCAAACGGTAAAGCGCTTCCTCAAGGGACTAAGGAACGCTTTTCCGCCGGCCCGGACACCGACGGCCCAATGGTCACTGTCCACCGTTCTCAACGCGCTCACCAGGACCCCATTCGAGCCCATGGCTACCGCCGATGTTCGTCTCCTCACATGGAAGACGGCATTCCTGGTGGCTATCACGTCTGCACGACGAGCTGGCGAACTGGTTGCCCTGCGAGCAGACGCACCTTTTCTCCAGTTCTTCAACGACCGCGTCGTCCTCCAAGCGGACATCACCTTCCTGCCCAAGGTGGTCTCCAAGTTTCACATGGCACAGACTATCTCCTTGCCAACCTTCTTCCAGAACCCCACTAACGCCCAAAAAAGGACTTGGCACACACTGGATGTGAAACGAGCTTTATTGTTTTACACCAGCAGGACTAGGGAGTTCAGGAAGTCGCAACGCCTCTTTGTGGCTTATGGGGGAAAGTCCAAGGGTGAACCCATCTCTGCTCAAAGGTTCTCCAAATGGATCACCTCTACCATCTACCTGGCCTACGAGTCAGCCTCACTGCCACCTCCACCGCATGTCAGGGCGCATTCCACCAGGGCGATTGCCACATCCACTGCCTTTCTGGAGGGCACACCGCTGGAGGACATATGCAAGGCTGCCACATGGTCCAGACCTTCCACATTTGTCCAGCATTACAGGGTGGACACCAGAGCCACTGCGGACGCCAGGCTTGGCCGTGTCGTCCTAACCAGAGGGCTCCGGACTCAACGCCCCTGACGGGTCTACCTGCTGGATCTTCATCTCATCGTGGGATCATCTCATCCGACTGCCCACCGACCAAGTGAGTGTGAGCTTGCTAATCTCCCATGAGTGGGGATTCACAAACTATACGAAGGAGAAAGTTCGGTTTCACTTACCAGTGATAACTTTCGTTCTTCGAGTATATAGTTTGTGAATACACACTACCCACCCTGCCTCCCCTCTTGAGCTGCACGGATGAGATCAATTGGTTTATCCTGTGCTTGGCTTAAGTATGGAACTGAGGTAAAATGGCGCGCGGGCGCCTCAGGGTGGGCGGTACGGTGGGCGGTCTTACCGCCAAAACTTTTTGACCAATAGCTTTTCAAGCCTCCGATCGGCCATTCTGCGCAGGCGCATAACCCATGAGTGTGTATTCACAAACTATATACTCGAAGAACGAAAGTTATCACTGGTAAGTGAAACCGAACTTTCCACAAGTTTGGACTTTATACGGATTTGGACTTTGTATGAGGCATGCAGAATCCTAGCCGCGATGCCTCGTACAACGTCATTTCCATAGAGATACATTGTACTGTAACAGCACAGACGTCAGGACAAAGTCAAGGAAACAGACAGGAAACTGACAGAACTTTAAGAAATCATTGTCTAAAAGCTAAATACATTACAAAAACATGTCAAACAACCCTGATTGTCCAAGAACCTGAAGAATGCTGCAAAAATCCCAGGAATGCTTCTAAAAATTCTGACAAAAAAATCCAAAAATATCCAAAATCGTGCTCAAAACCACTCCTAAACACTCTTCACCTTGTGCAAAACCCACAAGAGCAATGCACACATGTGTCCTGCCTTTTTTAATGCCCAGGCACAATGCAACCTGGGGAAAACCCCAATGCCTCATACAAAGTCACAGCAACTTTATATGAGGCAACTTTTTTCAAGGAATTAGGCGGTGCTGTATGAATTCGATGTTGTACGAAGTGGTCTTTGTATGAGGTATTACTGTAGGGTAGTACTAGTCACTATTTAAATGGGACAGTACTTGGGTCTCTATCTACTGCCAACTCTTTTTCTGACATTTTTTGCAAACTGGAGAGGTGCCAGAGCACTAAGCCACTACTACTAACCATGCTTTTGGAGGTGGATGCTAGACTGCCTTTAAAAAGAAACAAGAAAATTTAAAAAGACAAGCTTCAGGCTAGGAGGCAATGGACTTTAAGTCAGGAGTTCTCAACCTTTTAAAGCCGGGGGCTGGATCACGCTCCCTCAGACAGCTTCAGTTGCCAGATGGCCATTTTGCCCTTCCTCCACCACATGGCACTTCTGGGTGTGGTAGAGGCGGTGGGGGCCACATGAGATGGTGCTGTGGGCCGCATCTGGGCTACGGGCCACAGGTTGATAATCCCTGCTTTAAGCAGTACAAAATAAGCAAATGGAACCCTTTTGCTTATTTTGTACTGCTTAAAGTCTATTGAGGACAAAACGTGTTGTAGCTCGTGAAGAAAACCTGTTCCTACCTGTACCTATCAAGATAACAGAAACAATGTCTGGATGTCAAGAGGATACTCATTAGGATCAGGACTTAATGGGGGACTTTAAAAGGTAAGATGTGCCATGCAGAAGGGTACAGAAACACCTATTTCAAGCACATACACCACCTCTAGCCACTTGTCCCTTGTGCTGAGGAAATAAAACAAACAAGTGGACTCAATTTGTCTCATGACTAGGTATATCAGTGTCACATTATCTAGGATTCTAGGCTAATGATAAGGACAATCAAATCCCGGCTGCTAGAGTTACTTGCTAGAATTCCAGTGTATGGAATATTAATGGTGTGCTGGTTCAGTGTCTAACCACTGCTGCAGACAGTCTAGCTCCAGCAGAAAGCAAGTGTATCTTAAATCCAGTACACTGATAGGTTGGCTTGCTGTGTCAGATCTTTGCAGAAACATTGTCCTAAATAGACAGGTTACCTGTTGTTTTGGCATTTGTGTAAATAAAGTTACTGTAGTTGATTAGTTGATCTATGTTAGGAAAGAGTATATCTGCAATATGTAAATTTTCAGTGTTTTCTAGTAGGTGAGATAAGAATGGAAGCGCGGCGCCAAAATGGCCGCCGCGCTCTTTGCGGGCCCCCCCCCCCACCAGACGAAACCATCCGGGTAGTTAGGGGCGTGGCCAGCACCCTAATAAAAGGGGCTGGCCACGAGGCAGCCGTGCTGCCATTTTGGCGAACCGACGGAGCGGAGAAGTTTTTCTTTCCTCCTTACCTCCGTCGCTCGTGTCCTCTTGGGGGAAGCCTTTTCGGGCAGCTTTCTCTTGTTTTAGGCTTCCTAGCTACCTTAGCCATGCCCTCGAAGAAGAAGGCAGCCGCGAACGTGGCTCGATCGGCGCGGAGGCGTCAGCCGCGTCGGAGGACCGCGACTGCGCCCGTTCCGCAGCCACCTTTAGCAGACCTCACCAGGAACGGTGGGATGGGATCAGTAGCTCCTTGGCCTGATGCGCGGAGCATACCTGCTGCCCCGGACGGGGCCTCGGCCCTTGGCCCCTGCCATGGTCTGTGCGGCGGGGCCCTCTTGCCCGGGTGCGCTATTCCCTATGGGGGGTGCGAGCCACGGAGGGTGGTTGGGTTCCCTGCCTTTGCAGGGCGTTCCCACGGCTCCCCAGGGGCTGAGCATGGGCTCTTGGCCTTATCTGGCCCCTGGGGCTCAGGGACCTGGACAGGTACCCGTGAATTATGGGCCGGTTGCCCAATTGCCCCCTGTTGGGGCCGGGGCCTATGTTGATGTGGAGGCCCTCCTTGCCCGGGTGGCGGCCCTTGAAACGTCCTTGGCAAGGGCCAACCAAACAGGGGTGTCTCTAGGTTTTCAGGTGCCCCCTTTGGCCGCCGAACAGCGGCCGGCGATGGGTCAGGTTGAGCCGCCTGAGGCGCGCAGGCCGGTGGTGGCCACTGCCTCGCAACTCCCCACCCCACAGGTGCAGCAGTCTGGTGCTGGTCTGGCCCCGTCGACGAGCTCAGCTTCGGTCGTGAGCTCCGACGCCCCCAGCGGGCCGGAACCCCCGGTGGGGGCGGCCCGCGGGGGTGCAGCGGGTGAGTATGCAGTCCAAGCTAATGCACCCACACAACTGACTTCCTTGGGGGGGCTGTTCAATGGCCTTGGCCTCGCTCGGGCGGCCCGGCGGCCCAATGGCCCCCGGCCCACCCAGCGACTTTGCCCGTGACACAGGGCCGGGGTCGGGGTGGTGCCCCCAACGTGCTGAAAATGTGTTGGGAATCCCCGGGCTGGCTCAGGCTCATTTTCCTTTGCCCGTAGTTCCCTCAGTGCCGGTGTCGGCTTTGCCAACAGCAGGGTATTCCTTGCCCTTGGGGGACCATTTGGCCCAGTCTACCAAGGAAAAGATTTGGAGGGGCGAGTATGTAGATCTCTTCTCCCTTTTAAATAGGGAGCTGACCAAGGAAGAGAGGGAAGGGCTGGACGAGAAGGATAAGGAGCAGGCACGTCGTCGTAAGCCGCCATGCACGTGGGCAAATTGGTTGCCAGCGTACCTGATTTACATGGCCGTTTACCTCAGGGCTAGGCCGGATTTGGCTATCCCTATGGTCCAGTATCTGGACAATATTTGCCGGGCTATGGTTGACTTCCCGGGTCCGTCATGGCTGGCTTATGACGAAGAATTCAGCATGAGGATTCCACTGCACCCAGAGATGAGGTGGGAGGAGCCCTGCCAGAAGCTGTGGCTTCTGTATATGACCCCCACGCGCCCGGCGCCTGGGGAGAGATACCATTGTGGACATGCGGTCCAACGAGCGGCCCCGGTACAGGTACCCCGCCAAGTGGCGGGGCAGGGGGTTCCAGCCCGCCTGCTGTGCTGGACCTTCTCGTCCAATGGTTCTTGCAACAAGAAAAATTGCAAGTACAAACATGAGTGCCCTTCTTGTTCTGGCCCCCATGCTGCCTCCGCCTGTCCCAGGCCGGGAGGATACGGGGGCAGGGGTAGGGGTGGACAAGGGGCAGGTAAGACTGCCATGGAGGGAGCGGGTTCACCAAAAGGCCCCCTCCCCGATTAATGTCGACATGCTGGAGAGTTGGCTCGCATTGTACCCGAGGAGAGCAGACGCTGTGTACCTCCTTCAGGGTTTTCAACTGGGTTTTCGTATTCCTTTCACGGGGGATAGGTCACCGCAGGATGCACCTAACCTTTTGTCACTTAGGGGAAGGGAGGAAGTGGCTGCCGCCAGCATTAATAAGGAGATTGCTGCGGGCAGGGTCGCTGGCCCTTTCCCCGCACCCCCGTTCCACAACCTTACAGTGTCTCCGCTAGGACTAGTGCCCAAGAAGTCCCCGGGCGAGTTCCGCCTGATTCAACATTTGTCCTACCCAGCCGGCCACTCGGTCAATGATGCTATCCCTGATGACCTTTGTTCTGTCGGGTATACATCCTTTGACCAGGCATTGCGCATGGTGCGCTCATGTGGCCCGGGTGCACTGTCGGCTAAGTGTGACATTAAGTCGGCGTTTCGCCTTTTGCACGTGCACCCGGGTGACTTCGAGTTGCTGGGTTTCAAATTCCGGGGTGAATATTATTTTGACAAAGCCATGCCATTCGGCTGTTCCATATCCTGCTCGGCTTTCGAGCGTTTCAGTACCTTCCTGCAGTGGGCATTTGTCCGTAGGTCAGGGTCTCGGTCTGTAGCCCATTACCTGGATGACTTTTTATTCGGGGGTGAACGGGGCTGGGACACGTGCACACGTCTCCTCAACACATTTCAGACGCTAATGGAGGAACTCGGTGTCCCTTTGGTGCCCGAAAAGACCGAAGGCCCGTCTAATAAGTTAATATTCCTGGGGGTGGAAATTGACACGGTAGCGCAGGCGTCTAGGTTGCCCGCAGACAAGGTGTCAAGGATAGTGGCCCTTATATCGGACTTGCTGGCTAAGCGCAAGGCATCCCTTCGGGGATTGTAGGTGCCACATGGACATCTCAATTTCGCTTGCAGGGTGGTCGCACCTGGCAGGGCATTTGCTCGGCGCTTGTGCGACGCCATGGCAGGCTTATCCAGGCCCTATCATAGGGCGAGATTGACACGGGGCATCAGGGCAGATCTGCATGTATGGCTCCAGTTCCTGAGGGAGTTCAATGGGGTCTCATTTTGGAGGTCTGACCTTCTGGCTTCGCCCCAATTTCAAATTCAGTCTGATGCCTCGGGATCCCTTGGTTATGGGATGTACTTCAATGGGAAGTGGGCATATGGTGGATGGCCACCAGCCTGGTCAGGCACGGGTTGCCTGGGGGATCTCACATATTTGGGATTTTTTCCCATAATGGGGGCCTTGATGCTATGGGGTGAGGAGTGGGCCAACTCTGTGGTGCATTTCTGATGTGACAATGCGGCTGTTGTCCACATTATCAACTCACAGACCTTTAAATCTCCCAGGGTCATGGATCTTGTGCGCCAGTTTGTATTGCGCAGCCTGCGCCTCACTGTACTGTTCAGAGCCAGGCATGTCCCAGGGGTGAATATTGATATTGCTGACGCTTTGTCCCGCCTGCAGATCTCCCGGTTCCGTGCCTTGGCTCCGGATGCGGAGGAATTTCCATCGCCACTACTGCAGGAGATATGGACCATTGGCAAGGAGAGGTGAACCGGGCGATAGGCATGTCACTGGCGCCACGCACGCGTAAGGCGTATCACCACGCGTTGGTTGCATTTCGGACCTTTTGTTCCCAATCTCGCTTGCCAGATACCTGGCCGATCCCAGTGGCCCACATCCTCCGTTTCATGGTTTACCTGCACGCCCAGGGCCTTGCACCCCGCACCATAGCATCTAGGCTATCAGCGCTGGCTTTTATGGCCAAGATGGGAGGTCACGCGGACAGTACCGCTGATTTCCGTGTGAGACATGTTTTGGAGGGGGGGTGCGGGAACGTGGGCGTTGCCTGGACGACCGCCACCCAATTTCCCCTGGGGTACTTACCCAACTGGCACGAGGCTGGCATGACCTATGTTTCGATAGGTATGAGGCGGCCCTGTTTCGTGCGGCTACAACGGTGGCCTTTTTTGGAGCGCTCCGCATCAGCGAGCTTATGATGCTGTCTAAGGCGGATGCAAGTCGTAGGGCACTGGAACTTGAAGATGTCTATGATTGGGCTCAGTTGAGGATACGCTCCTCTAAAACAGGTCAGCACGGCGTAGGCAGTTGAGTAATACTGCTACGATGTTCCTTGGAAGACATCTGTCCGGTTGGTGCCCTACAGGAGTTTCTTGCACTGTGTGGCACGCACCATGCCCCGTTTTTCTGTCACCAGGGTGGGTCTCCCCTCACTCAGCCATTCCTGCAGGATGGGGGCGGTTTCTACTGCAGCTACTTTTGGGTACTCTGGGGCTGAAATACGCCGCATGGGAAGGTGGGGATCACATTGTTTTCAGTTTTGTGTTCACCCTCTTCAACCGTGAGTGCCAGTTTAGTCACTGCAATGTTTCTCACCCACCCCCTTTTTTCCTTGACAGACCCTGGGTGTCGTTTTACACCAGTGACAGTAGGGCTGGTGGGCCGTTGCCACGTGCACAGGGCAGCGCGTTACGCTGCATAGGGCAGCACGTTACGCTGCACAGGGCAGCGCGTTACGCTGCGGCGACAGAGTGGGACCCCGACTGGGACTGGGTGCATCCGCACATCTGAGGTGGTGTGGTAAGCGCGGCATGTTATGGCGGGAACTGTTGCCATTCCTTTTCTACATCAGGGATGCTGACTCGCCTGATGTCCTGGTTATTCACCTTGGGGGCAATGGTTTCGGACAGGTTACTGGCCTATCGCGGAAGCTTGCGATTTGCAGTTACCTGGCCTACTTGCATTATGTGTGGCCGGCCACACCCCTCATTGGTCGGACATGATACCGCAGTACGCTTACAGGGGAGCGTTTGGCCTCCAGGCGCTTGACCGGGCTCGTCGCTCCAGGGCTATTGCCCGGTTCCTTTTTGATATGGGTTGGGGACGCGTCATTCGCCTCCCCATCATCAGTCTGCAAAATTATGAGCTTTATTCAGGGGAGGGGGCCCATCTGTCGCGAGGAGGTATGGACCTCCTGCTGAGTGATTGGCGAGCAGGCCTGTCGACCGAGCTGACGGTCTTGGGGGGGCTTCGAGCCTTTATTGAAGCCTCTCCGGGTGGCGGGTAGCACTGGTAAGGTAAACATTTATGACCCACAGGTATCCGGCAGGTTCGCAATTGACTGGACAACACTAGATAGGCATAAGTTGTTTAAACGTTGTCCGGTCAACGATGAACCAGGCGAGGGGGTGATGGTTACCACTAGACAGCTGGAATCACCCCCTGATTTTGCGGATACACGTCAGAGGGTGGGGTCATTAGTTAGATATTGACTACGGTCAACAATTTGTTTGTTGTCAACAAACAAATTGATACAAATAGATACATTGTAACAATTGCCGTTGGCAATTTTGGGTGGTACCTTACCAGTGTTACTTCGGCCTGCTTGCCTTAAGAATTATGATTGGTCGTTTTACCAATAGAAATTTATAATTCGGACTAGGGCTTGAATCAATAAATGTGGCCCATGCCGTTATCCACTTTCATTTGTGTCTGAGTCCATCATTGGGGGGGTGCGCCTGCAAAGGGGATAATATTTATTTTAAATTCACACATATTTTGTTAAAGTCATTATCTATTTCCTCTTCCCATCCTATTTGCTGTTAATTTCCAAGTCAAGTGTGGGGTAAGTGGAAAGTCCATTTTAGCAGGTCTATTAGTATATGGAAAATGTTCTCCTCTCCAAATGGATTAGTGGCACAACAAATGTAAGTTGGTAATAAGATGACTTCAGATCTGCTCTGCAAGCAAGGAAAGGATTATAGAATGCACACTTGGAATGACTGTCGACTATAGAAAACCTAGATCAAGTAACACATATCTGCCTTTAAGAGGAACAAAGATCCTTTGTTGTTTATACATGTTTCCCTGTGTTGTACTGTTGAGGAGTGGGTTAGATAGTACAGTAGAACCTCAGTTCTACATGATGGAGAGAGCAAAGAGACATACATAATTTGAAAACTTCCAGTATTGAATACTACTTCGAGAAATAGTTTAATTTTCTGTCAGCAAGAGCTTCATCCTATGGTCAGATTTTACCTTACCTGGGGGATTCAGTGTTGTTGCACTAAACAGATTGTGTGAGGGGTTACAGCTCAGTGGCGGGCTCCAAAAAAATAACTACCACACTGTGGGTGTGGTATGGTGAGCGTGGCCAGGGGGGGGAGCCCTGCATTGCACCCTAATTAGGATACAGTACTTTATTTCAAAACTTGGATGGGCGGGACCAGCCAGAATTTCTGCTACCGGTTCTGGTGAATTGGTGCGAACCTGCTGATGCCTACCACTGTTAGAGATCCTTATCCCAAAGGATCTGGTTCATGTTTAGGCTTCTGACTACTGTTGTTATGTCTCACCAAGTCACCTCTGATTTATGCTGACTCTAAATGAGTAATCTCAAAAATCAAGGCTGTGGCTACCTTTATAGAGCCAACTCCTCTTGTTTGATTTTCTGCTTTTCCTACTGCCTTTCCCAGCATTACTGTCATTTTCAGAAAATCTTACGTTTTCATCAATGTACCCAAAGTAGGATAGCTTCAGTTTTGTCATTTTTGCATCAAGTGATAGTTCAGGCTTGATTTGCTCTAGCCCCCTTCCCTTGTTTTTCTTTCTGACAGTCTAGAAAGGTTTCTAATTAGAGAAACTTAAGTGTACAACCTGCATGCTGTGGCCTTGAAAAAAATTCATAATATAAATTGTCTCCTACATAACAGCCTGCCATGGATTTTTGATCGGCACATGGTTGGCACAAATAGTGAATATGTGGAATTACTGAGTGAATGCTTTGAAAACCTTTGGGGGAAATTACACCCGTTGCTTAGGTATGTGATGTTTCTAATTCATCCGTGATGAATGGTTTTGTCAGGCATGAAACAAGTCTCAGACCTTCTTTAGCCAAAGGTATTACTTACTGGATTCCTGTCTCTGACAAGTGTATTGCTGATGATGAATTCTTCATACATTGTTTGAGATAATTCATTGGGCTGGCAAGTCTCAGTACTCACCATGCATCTTAAGGCTGTCTCCTACACTTGAAAGAATTAGCCTAGCATTCTTCTGCTGGCTAGTAGACTTTTTAGCTAAGACATTGTTGCTATGCCTTGTCTGCTTACTATGGTGCCTCTGATAATGAGCTTGTATTTGTTATAACAGCTTTCATCCTCAAGGGTGCAGTGGTGGCTCAGTGGTTAAGAAGCTCACCTTGTTAGCTGGAAGGCTGGCAAGTCAGCAGTTCGAGACCTGGTTACTGCATGATAGATTGAGCACCTGTCTCTGTCCCAGCTCTTGGGGACATGAAAGAAGCCTCATTTGGGTGTTCCCTGACTGGAGTGTCTTCTGCAAAAAAATTCTTTTCATCCCAGAATAATTTCTGACACAAAAATATTATCCTGAAGGGTCCCAGAACTCATCACAGTGATACCAGTCCTAAATGATACAAGACCATATTTGACATACAGGGCCATAACAAGCCTGCTACAAACTCTTAGGCAGTTTGATATTACTCATGCATGTGGAACTTGTTGTTGTTATCCTCGAACACACAGCCAACAAGATAACTATGCTGGATTTTATGTCACACACCACTAGTTGAACACTTCCCAAGCATTTAGGACTACGTGATGTATCAGTGAATTATGCGAACAGATCCCAGTAGGGTGGCCTTTTGCAGCTGACTGATGGTGATTTTGTCAATTCCAATTGTTTCTAAGTGCTTGCTTAGATCTTTAGGTACAGCACCCAGTGTGCCGATTATCACTGGTTTAGTTTGGCAGAGAAAGAATGGTCCAGATAGTCTGACTCATGGGTTCTGGAGAAAATGGCAAACAGCAAATTAATGTTGCGGGTATTATTATTGTTGTTGTTAAAACTTGGAGTTTTAATCTGTTTTAATCTGTTCTAAGATGCCCTAAGTGAGGTTCGCCTAAGTGGGCGGCATAGAAATCTGAAAAATAAATTAAATTAAATTAATACAAATCAACCATTTGGTTCACAGTCAAGGACTGGAATAAAATTAAAAGTTCAAGCCCTAATCAAGGACCTAAGAGCTGTTAAGGTAACGTCTGATTATATATGCAGTCCCCAGTAGAGTTGTTTTTTGGAGAGTTAGAATGTTCAAATCAGATAAGTCCAAAATTTCCAAATATCTAGGGAGTCATTTAGATACTGCCCCAAGAGCTCTGATCACTATGGGAACAACAGATTTCTTCTGCCATAGACACGCAACTTCAATTTGCAAATCACAATATTTTGTTATTTTCTCCAGTTGTTTGTCTTCAATTCGTGCATCTCCTGGTTCTAGCAATATCAATAAACCAGACCTTCTTCTTCTCCACAAGTTATATCAGGTGTGTTGTGAGGCAGATGTCTATCTGATTGAATTTTAAAGTCCTACAGGATTTTGACTCTCTCATTCTCTAAAACATTTTTTACTTGATGTTCCCAATGATTTTTACTGCATTCAAATCCAAACTTCTGGCAAAGTTTCCAATGGATAATTTTTGCAACCCTGTTATGGCATTGCAAATAATCAGTCTGCGAAATTTTGCTGCATCCACTGATCAGATGATCTACTGTTTCATCCTTTTCATTACGAAGCCGGCATTTGCTATTGTTGGATACATGCTGTATTTTTGTCTTCATGCAATTTGTTGGCAAAATTTGTTCCTGAGCTGCCAAAGTAAATCCTTCCATTTTCTTCTTCAAAACTCCTCCTTGTAACCATCCCCATGTCAGTTGTGGTGGTGGTGGTGGTGGTGGTGATGTTTAGATTTGTATGCTGCCCACTCGACAATGCAACTCTGGGTGGCTCACATCCAATACACATTATACATAACATGTCAAAAAAATACATATCATAATACTGTATAATAAAATACAATACGATAATAACAAATAGATCACAACATCATATACGGTAAATCACAACATCAAGAAATCACAACCATCATAAAACATTAAGAAAAAGAATAAATCGTTTAAAGAAGTCCCACAAGCAGAACCCATTTGTGACACAAAATATAATAACCTCCAATAATATAAACTTTGCCAAAATTCAATCAGCCAGAGCAGTGGATGTATGTGCAAAGTAATTTGTATATTCATACGAGAAGAAGCTGGAAAACATGTCTGTGGTGCTATGATTGCAAATACTGTTATAAAGCCAAATTTCCATAAGATCTATGGGACAACCATAATTATGATTTTCTGTGATGTTTAACAGCAGCTTTGGTGGTGGTGGTGGTGAATACCAAGACAGATATACTGAAGAATGGAAGTATAATCTTTCTATGCCAAGCCATTTCAACTTCATTCTTCCTCTTCATCATTTCCTGTCCTCCCCAAGTTGTGATTTGTTCCTAGCCTGGGGACTTGCTGCTTTGGTTTCAACTCCAATTGCCAGAATTCTCTGGGCCAGCATGGAAGTTGTAGCTCCAAAATTATATTTTGCAAGGTCTGGATGTGCCCCATAATATACCACGTGAGTTTGATTTGCAGCAGAAAACACAGGATAAGTATGGCTTCCCTGTGGTACCCATTTGGATCTGACTCAGTAAAGAGGCAAGGAAGGGAATGTTCTGCTTACAGCAACCTTACAACTTTCCCAGAAGTCAAAGTAGCTCACACCAAGTACTCAGAGATCCCTCTCTCCTCCTTCTACTTGCTGAGACGGTCAATTCATTGGCTGGTTCATCTATTGGGTGTATGCTTTCACCTCAATGGTTCTTGGGATTGAAGATCTCCAGGACCATAACCTTTTCTGCAGTGGTTGGTCACACTTCACTCTCTATTCGTGGAGAAAAACTCTTAGTGACTAGCACCAATGGTCTTCCCTCCTTGTTCTTTGTTTATAGAAAAGAGACAGCTGGTCTGCTACTTGGCAGGCTTGTCCTCTGATTCTTAGATTGTGTCCCACCAATTTACTTGATAATGTACCATAAAATTGCATCCAATTTCTCAATCCAGCAATGTGTTCATTTCTGTTCTCACCTGCATAATCTGCATGCCATGCCACATTTGGCTCTGCAAGTTAAACAGCAAGTTCCAAGGGGATTTTACCTGGGATGAATGTGCAAGAGGTGTTACATTCCTTCCCAACATCACAAGTCAGATTCAGTCTCTTTAATATCTGTCCAGCCAGGGCCACCATCAGAAATTTCTGGGCCCCATACTGAGCAATCCTATTGGGGCCCCCCACACATACACACATTTTGGCCATGCCCCTCTGTGGGCATGGCCAAATTTGGCCATGTGACTTGCTGGCCTCTAGTCATGCCTGCCACATAAAGGTAAAGGTTTCCCTTGCTCGAAAGCCAGTCGTATCCAACTCTAGGGTTCAGTGCTCATCTCTGTTTCAAAGCCGAAGCGCCATCACTGTCTGCTTCTGCAGACGTTTACATGGTCATGTGGCAGGCATGACTAGACACCAGAACACACTGAACACTGTTTACCTTCCCACCAAAGTTGTCCCTATTTATCTACTTGCAATTTCTTGCTTTCAAACTGCTAGGTTGGCAGGAGCTGGGACAAAGATGGGGGCGCATTCTGTCCTACAGTACTTGGGAATCGAACTGCTGACCTCCTGCTTTCCAGTCAGTGTCTTAGCCACTTGAGCCACTAAAAATGCATTCCCCCCCAAAAAAAATTGATACCACGCCCCCAGCAGGAAGAACGTTTCTTCATTCCACCCTACGAGAACGAATTAAACAAAGGTTTTACCTCCGTAGCAGAAAGGCAGAGACCATTGCTTATAAATGGAAGGCTTGACTGCATGTAGTAGAATGTGAATAAATTCTGAAGGTTTGCGGTTTGGGAGGCTGTTAAAGGCATCCAAGGCTGTTAAAGGCATCTTTTGGTTTCCCTTGGGGGGAGGGGGGCGAGACCCATCCTAGATCCTTCCTCCCCCAAATCTCCAAGTAAATACGCACAACTGAACATGGAGATATTTGGGAAACGTACAGAAAATATCCTTTTCATGCCTCTGAGGAAGCAGGTGAACCAAAATAGCCAGCCCTGTCTGGGTGGGGTGGCGGTGGGGTCCCTGGAGTGATAGGGGGTACCCCAAGATAGAAAAAATCCTCAGTCGCTTTTCTCTCCGAGGCACGCACCCAACACCAGCCGGCTGCCACTGCTGCACTGCCTCAGTCAGGCGGCCTCTCTTTTCGCCCCACCTCCAGCATGGAGAGGCGGCCAATCAGTGTGCTGCGCACAGGGATGCTTTGTGCTCGGCGATTGGCTTGGTTGGCACCAAGGTAAACCCTGCCCTCCTCCACCGCCTGGAGGGAAATCCCACTGGCGCAGCATGTTCAGTTGAAGGAGCAAGCCCAGGGTAAAGAGAAAGGAGCAATGTTTTTTTATTATTTTTAATTTGGCTTAGTGTGTGCAACTGCGTACCGCACATTGAGGGCGGGCCGGCAGCCATTTGGGGCCCCTGTCAGCTCTGGGCCCGGGACGTCTGTCCTGCTTGTACCCCCCCTGATGGCGTCCTTGTGTCCAGCCACTCACAACATGCGTTAATTTTCTTTCATGTGTGTTTAAAGGGTTTGACCATGCAATAGTGTCTACTGTTCTGGGGTTGTTTTGTTATTATTATTATTATTATTATTATTATTATTATTATTATTATTATTATTATTATTATTATTATTATTATTATTATTATTGTTGTTGTTGTTGTTGTTGTTGTTGTTGTTGTTGTTGTTGTTGTTGTTGTTGTTGTTGTTGTTGTTGTTGTTTTTGCAGGTTTGAATAGCTTTTCTCAGTATTTGCATTCACATATTCAGATGATCTTTGGTTTTGAATGTACAAGGATGCACAGGCCTGGAATTTCTCTTTGACATCTCA